>OZ022241.1:12269855-12584855 GCA_963978895.1 Erpobdella octoculata | reverse complement strand
AGGCACAGCTCATTGACATCTCTGCTCTCTTTCTCCAACAAGTACTCGACCATTCCCGCCGGGCACTTTCCGAAAAACTGCTCTTTCAGAAACAAAAACAACAGATTTTGTTTGCCCGCGAGATCCACCCAGCGCCTGAGGTGGCTATCTAGCCGCACTAGATAATGTTCCCAGGTCTCCTCCGGTTCAGGCTTTGACTCTCGAAACATTATGCGATAGTCTTCCGCTGACTTCCCAAAACGACGAAGGAGTGCCTCCTTTGCCGTTCTGTTGTCCTGCATCTGACTATCGCTAAGTTGGCCAAACACTTCCAAAGTCTTCGCACTAAGCAACGACCCTAGAAGCATTCCCCAATCCTTCTGAGGGTGACCATTGGCTTTTGCCAATGACTCAAATCTCAGCAAAAATGCGTCGATGTCATCACCTTCCGAAAACTTTGGATAAGGAATCTTAGTAGCCTCCGCCGACGGTTTTGGCTCTATTTTTTTTTGGCCCTCCAATTCCAGCTTCTTCAATTCCAATTCATGCTGGCGTTGTTCGCGCTCACGTAGAAGTTCTCGTTCTTCTTTAGCTTGTTGAAGTTGGAGTTCTCGTTCTTCACGTTCCCGTTTTTGTTGTGCTAATTTATCTTCACGTTCCCGTTCTTGTTGTGCCTTTTTTTCTTCCCGCTCTTTTTGTCGCTCGGCCCGCTCTCGACAGTCTTCGACATACTTCAGCAGCGCCCCACCAGAAAAGCCAAGCTTCTCTCCGTTTGCTATATATTCAGCATCAGTGGACATCTTTACCAAATCAAAAAAATTCGGTCACTTGTGATCAAATAACTTCAGAAAAATATATTTACGGATGAAAATGCGTAAATACGTCGGGGTCACCAATGTAAACGTAGAGGAATATGCTTTCTAGCGATTCGTAACGTTAAAGTCGAAGTTATTTATAACACAATATTTCTCGAATTTATTTTAACTTTATTATTCTTCCTTGAATATAATCCTTTTCTTGACTCTAAACTGACTTATCTCACTTTGCAGAAGTTAACCCGGTTCTGACAAATCTTTTGATAATTCCAATTTCTCTCCTCTACAACCTTTTTTTTTTTTTTTTTTTTTTTTTTTTTTTTTTTTTTTTTAATAGTTTATAGTCCTTTACACCAAGTGTTTTAAGACTGAAACGGCTGTGTCAGAAGCACCTAAGTACTTCCAGTCGTGGATCATAATTTGATCCTTTTAACTTTTCCCTCCTCCTTTCTCCAGGCTTGGGACTGGCTTGCAAAAGCAAGGCGGAGTACCTCTACAACCTTACTTTTTTCTATTGAGGACCACAAGAAGGAAAAGGACCAATACCAATTATATATATATATACATATATATATACATATATACATATACATATACATACATCCATCCATGTATATATACACTCAAACACACATATACATATATATATACATTAATGATACAAAAATTATACGCACACACAATGTCACAGGAGCACAAATATACATATATACATACATATGCATATATATATACATATATATACACACATATACACACATATACACACAGATACATTCATACATAAATGACCAAAATATGCACACATAAAATAAAATAAACAAATACTATGAAAATACGTAAGATGAATCATCTTCATCTTACAATGGTAAATGTTTGATTGTTGTAATTATTTTTGTAACTCTGTGTTGGATCTTTTCGAGAGTATCAATGTCCCGGCTTAGATGAGGAGACCAAACTTGAACTGCATATTCGAGGTGTGGTCGTATGTATGACTGGTATGATGTTTTCCAAAGATGGAGACTACGACTTTGGAATAATTTTTTAAGTCTACCAAGAGTTCTATTAGCCAAGGCAGCCGCTCCATTCACTTGAGACCTTGCTTTGAGATCATCCGATACTAGAACACCAAGATCTCGTTCAAATGCCGTTACTTCTAAATTTTTCCTATTTCCATCTGGGTCTAACATAGAATAAATAAATTTTGATTTCTGATTGGTTCGTCCAACATGCATAACCTATATAAATATATATATATATATATATATATATATATATATATATATATATATATATATATATATATAAAAATGAATGTTTGTATATATGTATTTATGTATGTTAATGTCCTTTATGCATTGCTACACCATTCATCCGATCGTAATGAAATTTTCACACAACCTTGAGAGTCAATGAAAATCAAAAAGAAAAAAAAAATTTTTGAAATCCGTCACAAAATGAGCGGAGCGGAGCGGGTGAGCGAGCGGGAACTATATATATATGTATGTGCGTATGTATGTGTGTATGTATGTATGTGTATGTGCATGTATGTGTGTCTGTGTGTGTGTGTTTATGTATGTACTAGCGGAGATACCCGGCGTTGCCCAGGTTTTTTAGAGGTTTTTCTAATGTTTGTCTCTTTCTCTCCCGTTTCCTTTCCCACCTGCTTTCCCACTCCTGTTAGCTTTTCCGTTTTCGGTCGTTTTCCCACTGCCGGTCGCTTTCCCGCTCCCGGTCGCTTTCCCGCTCCCGGTCGTTTTCCCGTCCCGGTCGCTGCCCCGTTCCCGCTCACGTTTGCTCTCCCATTCCCGCTCACGCTTGCTTTTCTGTTCCCGCTCGCTGTCCGTTCCGGGTGCTTTCCCGTTTCTATAATAGACAAACTAACCCACAAACATTCATCTATATATATAAAAATGAATGTTTGTATATATGTATTTATGTATGTTAATGTCCTTTATGCATTGCTACACCCTTCATCCGATCGTAATGAAATTTTCACACAACCTTGAGAGTCAATGAAAATCAAAAAAAAAAAAATTTTGAAATCCGTCACAAAATGAGCGGAGCGGAGCGGGTGAGCGAGCGGGAACTATATATATATGTATGTGCGTATGTATGTGTGTATGTATGTATGTGTATGTGCATGTATGTGTGTCTGTGTCTGTGTTTATGTATACATATATATATATATATATATATATATATATGTATATATATATATATACATATATATATATATATATATATATACATATATATATATATATATATATATATATATATATATATATATATATATATATATATATATATATATATATATATATATATATATATATATATATATATATATATATATATATATATATATATATATATATCTATAAAGTTCAAAACTATTTCCTTTAAAACATCGTCATAAATTGAAAATTGGCTGAATTAATTATGCCACCTAAACGAAAAGCTATTGGTCAACTTACGCTCCAAGCAAGAAAGAAAAAGGCATTACGAAGTTCAGAAACAGAAGAACAGCGGAAGCAAGACTTGAAAGCCTTCGATTATACAATGCTCAAAAAAAAGAAAGCCTTCGATTAAACGCTGCTCAATACCGTTCATCTGAAACAGCTGAGCAACGGGAAGCAAGACTGGAAAGCCTTCGATTAAACGCTGCTCAATACCGTTCATCTGAAACAGCTGAGCAACGGGAAGCAAGACTGGAAAGCCTTCGATTAAACGCTGCTCAATACCGTTCATCTAAAACAGCTGAGCAACGGGAAGCAAGACTGGAAAGCCTTCGATTAAACGCTGCTCAATACCGTTCATCTGAAACAGCTGAGCAACGGGAAGCAAAACTGGAAACAATAAGAGTAAGCAATGCTCAATCCAGACAAACACTACGTGACCGGGAACGGGAGAGCAAGCGTGAGCGGGAACGGGAAAGCAACCGGGAACGGGAAAGCGACCGGGAACGGGAAAGCAACCGGGAACATGAAAGCGACCGGGAACGTGAAAGCGACCGGGAAAGCGGAAAGCGACCGGGAACGCGGAAAGCGACTGGAATTGGGAGAGCAAGCTTGGAAGGAAACGCGAGCAAGAGAGAAAATCGATAACAAAACTTCTGAGCGGGAAAGCGACCGGGAGCTGGAAAGCGACCAGGAGCTGGAAAGCGACCAGGAGCTGGAAATCGACCGAGAGCGGAAAAGCGACCGGGAACGCGACGAAAACGGGAAAGTGGAGAAGGAAACGGGAGCGAGAGAGACAAACATTAGAAAAACCTCTAAAAACCCCGGGCAACGCCGGGTAACCCCGCTAGTATATATATATATATATATATATATATATATATATATATATATATATATATATATATATATATATATATATATATATATATATATATATATATATATATATATATATATATATATATATATATATATATATATATATATATATATATATATAATATATATAATCTATATATATAAAAATGAATGTTTGTATATATGTATATATGTATATATATATTCATGTCCTTTATGCATTGCTACACCATTCATCCAATCGTAATGAAATTTTCACACAACCTTGAGAGTCAAGGGGAATCAAATATAGAAAAAAAATTTTTGAAATCCGTCACAAAATGAGCGGAGCGGAGCGGGTGAGCGAGCGGGAACTATATATATATATATATATATATATATGTATGTGCGTATGTATGTGTGTATGTATGTATGTGTATGTGCATGTATGTGTGTCTGTGTTTATGTATGTATGTATGTATGTATGTATGTATGTATGTATGTATGTATGTATGTATGTATGTATGTATGTGTTTTTTACAATATTTCGGCACTGATTGCTTATTCAAAGTATGTATGTGTGTGTATGTTTCTATGTAGGTATGTATGTATGTATGTATGTATGTATGTATGTATGTATGTATGTATGTATGTATGTATGTATGTATGTATGTATGTATGTATGTATGTATGTATGTATGTGTGTATGTATCTATGTAGGTATGTATGTATGTATGTATGTATGTATGTATGTATGTATGTATGTATGTATGTATGTATGTATGTATGTATGTATGTATGTATGTATGTATGTATGTATGTATGTATGTATGTATGTGTGTATGTGTGTGTGTGTGTGTTTGTATGTATGTATGTATGTATGTATGTATGTATGTATGTATGTATGTATGTGTGTGTGTGTGTGTGTGTGTGTTTGTATGTATGTATGTATGTATGTATGTATGTATGTATGTATGTATGTATGTATGTATGTATGTATGTAGAATCGGATCTATGGGGGGGGGCAACTGAGAGCCTAAGAATGAGCGGGAAAGCGACAGGGAACGGATAACGACCTGGAGCGGGAGCGCAAGCGGGAAGGAAACGGGAGCGAAAAAGAAACGCATTAGGTAAACGTCTAAAAAACCCCGGGCAATATATATGTATGTATGTATGTCCTTTATAAATTGCTACACCATTCATCCGATCGTAATTAAATTTTCACACAACTTTGAGAGTCAAGGGGAATCAAATATAGAGAAAAAAATTTGAAATCCGTCTCAAAATGAGCTGAGTAGAGCGGGTGAGCGAGCGGGGCTATATATATATATATATATATATATATATATATATACATAAATGAGCGGAAACGGGAAGCCAACTGAGAGCGAAAGATCGAGCGGGAAAGGGAACGCGACCGAGAAAGCGACCGGGAATGAGAAAGCAACCGGGAGCGGAAAAGCGACCGAGAGAGGAAAAGTGACCGGGAGCGGGAAAGCAACCCGGAACGGGAAATTGACCGGGAGCGGGAAAACAACCGGAAACGGGAAAGCGTCTGGGAGCGGAAAAACAGCCTGGAGCAAAAAACCGACCGGGAACGGGTAAGCGACCGGGAGGAAAAACCGACCGAGAACGGAAGAGCAAGCAGGAACGGAAAAGCGACCGGGAGCGGGAAAACAAGCGGAGAAGGAAACGGGAGCGAGAGAGACAAGCATTAGAAAAACCTTTAAAAACCCCGGGCAACGCCGGGTACCTTCGCTAGTATATTTATAAAATCAAATGTTTTCCCTATCTTCAAAAAAGGCAGCAAGCTCAAGCCATCTAACTACAGGCCTGTCTCTTTCACTCCTGTTCCCTGTAATGTAATTGATGGCATTCTACATGAACACATCATGCAGCACTGCGTCGTCAACGGGTTAATCAGCAAACATCAACATGGTTTTCTCAAGAAAAAAAGCTGCTTGACAAATCTACTTGAAACTCGCGACATACTCACTGAGGCTGTTTATTGCGGCTATGTGGCTGACTTAGTATATACAGATTTTGCCAAAGCATTCGACAGAGTACCTCACAAACGCCTACTGCATAAACTAAAAGCTTACGGCATCCATTATTGTATGCTACTCACGTGGATCGAAGCGTGGCTGAAAGATAGGAAGCAGCGCGTTTTGATTGAAGGTTGTGAGTCCGAGTGGAAGAATGTGACCAGTGGCGTTCCTCAAGGCTCTGTTCTTGGTCCACTACTTTTTGTGTTATATATTAACGACTTACCGGACACTATCACACACCAAATTAAAATGTACGCGGACGACAGCAAAATCATTGGCATCATCAAGTCAGCTTCCGACATCTCATCTCTCCAGACTGACAATGACCGTGCAGCTGAGTGGTCATTACCTTGGCTAATGCACTTCAATGTCGAGAAATGCAAAATCATGCATGTCGGTCGCTCACACAGAATAACCCACCAATACTCTATGAGACATATTGACGGCACGCGGCGACCACTCGAAGTCACAAAAGTTGAACGTGATCTTGGTGTTCTCGTCTCAGATGATCTAAAGGTCCGGGCACAGGTCGAAAAAGCAGCGTCATCAGCCAATCATATGCTCGGCCGACTCAGAAAAGCTTTCCGCAGCCTCATGCTGTGGCGTACACTTTACCTCTCCTACGTCCGCTCACATCTTTAATTTGCTGTTCAATCTTGGTCGCCTTATGAGTAGGTCCATTGCAATACTAAGACATCAGCCCTATGAACATCGTCTGCAACAGCTTGGAATCACAACGCTACAAGACCGCCGTTCGAGAGGTGACCTGATCGAGCAGTTCAAAATTGCCCGCAACATTGACGACGTCAGCTTTTTTGTTCCGCAAACTCGAGCAGCCAGTCACACCGCATACAACCTGCGTGGCCACAACTGCAAATTGGAGCGCCAGTATGTCAGAGGTTGCGAAGAGCGAAACAATTTTTTCACAAACCGAATTGTCGCTCCACGGAATGCGCTTACGCAATATACAATTGACGCCCCGACAATAAACGCTTTCAAGGATCGCATCTCTTAGGAGTCGCGAGTCCTCCAGCCTCTGTCAGTATAGAGAGCCTGAATATATCAAAAATATAACTTTTAGAATTATTATTTTTTTTATTGCTAGATTCTATAGACGTTTTATATTTTTGGTTCTGATAATAAACAAATTCATATTTATATTTTTGCTTTTAATATTTTTTGAACCACTTCCCATCGTCATATATATATATACTAGTGGAGTACCCGGCGTTGTCCGGGGTTTTTAGAGGTTTTTCTAATGCATGTCTCTCTCGCTCCCGTTTCCTTCCCCGCTTGCTCTCCCGCTCCCGGTCGCTTTCCCGTTCCGGCTTGCTCTCCCGTTTCCGGTCGCTTTCCCGCTCCCGGTTTATTTATAATAAAATATTTATAAAATATAATATATACTAGCGGGGTGTCCGGCGTTGCCCGAGCTTTTTAGAGGTTTTTCTATCGTTTTTCTCTCACGCTCCCGTTTCCTTTCCCGCTTGCTCTCACGCTCCCGGTCGCTTTCCTACTTTTCGACCACCTAGAGCTCTAAAACTTTCAAGAAAGCTTTATTCTGGATGACAATACATGAATTTAATGTTTCCGACATGAATTAGGCCTTAAATCATTTAAAATTAATCAAATCAAATTAATCAGACAGTTCAAGATACCCTTATATATATATATATATATATATATATATATATATATATATATATATATATATATATATATATATATATATATATATATATATATATATATATATATATATATATATATATATATATATATATATATATATATATATATATATATATATATATATATATATATATATATATATATATATATGCATTTCTATCTGTTGCATTTTCCTATGAAAAGGACATAATTGCACCTCGTTGTTTTTCCATTATAACTTTTGAAATAATTTAAAAAAATATTCTAAATAGCACACAACCTATCCTCAGACTTACCAAATGTACACAAAATTTTTTATAAAAATCGGTTCAGCCGTTTCGAAGGAGTTTGAAGTCAAACACTATGACACGATATATATATATATATATATATATATATATATATATATATATATATATATAATATATTTATATAAAATACTAGCGGGGTTACCCGGCGTTGCCCGGGGTTTTTAGAGGTTTTTCTAATGTTTGTCTCTCTCGCTCCCGTTTCCTTCTCCACTTTCCCGTTTTCGTCGCGTTCCCGGTCGCTTTTCCGCTCTCGGTCGTTTTCCAGCTCCCGATCGCTTCCCGCTCAGAAGTTTTGTTATCGATTTTCCCTCTTGCTCGCGTTTCCTTCCAAGCTTGCTCTCCCGATTCCAGTCGCTTTCCGCGTTCCCGGTCGCTTTCCGCGTTCCCGGTCGCTTTCCGCGTTTCCGGTCGTTTTCCCGTTCCCGGTCGCTTTCCCGTTCCCGGTCGCTTTTCCGTTCCCGGTCGCTTTTCCGTTCCCGGTCGCTTTCCCGTTCCCGGTCGCTTACCCGTTCCCGCTCACGCTTGCTCTCCCGTTCCCGGTTATGCTTGCTCTCCCATTCCCGGTCATGCTTGCTCTCCCATTCCCGGTCACGGTTGCTCTCCCGTTCCCGTTCCCGTTCACGCTCATTTTCTCTTTTCCATTCTTTCATAACTTCTGTTAGCCTATAAAACGTAAAATAGATTTGCTAAGACTATATATATATATATGAATGTTTGTGGGTTAGTTTGTCTATTATAGAAACGGGAAAGCGACCCGGCATGGACAGCGAGCGGGAACGGAAAAGCAAGCGTGAGCGGGAATGGGACAGCGACCGGGAACGGGAAAACGACCGGGAGCGGGAAAGCGACCGGGAGCGGGAAAGCGACCGGGAGCGGGAAAGCGACCGGGAGCGGGAAAGCGACCGGCAGCGGGAAAGCGACCAGCAGCAGGAAAACGACCGAAAACGGGAAAGCGAACAGGAGTGGGAAAGCAGGTGGGAAAGGAAACGGGAGAGAAAGAGACAAACATTAGAAAAACCTCTAAAAAACCCGGGCAACGCCGGGTATCTCCGCTAGTACATACATAAACACACACACACAGACACACATACATGCACATACACATATATACATACACACATACATACGCACATACATATATATATAGTTCCCGCTCGCTCACCCGCTCCGCTCCGCTCATTTTGTGACGGATTTCAAAATTTTTTTCTCTATATTTGATTCCCCTTGACTCTCAAGGTTGTGTGAAAATTTCATTACCATCGGATGAATGGTGTAGCAATGCATGAATACAATACCTATATACATACATACATACATACATACATACATACATACATACATACATACATACATACATACATACATACAAACATTCATTTTTATATATATATATGAATCTTGGACAAACAGAAAGACAGAAATAAAGACAGACAATAAAGCAAGTTAAGAAAAACGTGGTAATAAAAGTTTGTAAAAAGAGTCCTGTCAGGTACAAACCATCAGCGTACAAAGGTTTAGGGGAAAGTTAGTCCCATCCACAAATAGAAATGGTCATATTGTGAAATGTATCGAATTAATCATCCCAGATAAAGTGAGATAAGACGGTCATTTAAGTATTAAATAAAGAATCTCGGGTTAATGTTGAGGAGCCACACTTTGCGCAGATTTACTTCAATTCTAATCCATATGCATAAAAATATATTTAAGTTGGGTTTTTATTTTTTTTCCGGGCGAAGCTGCGCCCGCTTGTATAGGAATAGAACCCCTAGCTCTGTATCCGACTTTGATCTAATTCGGCTAATTAAAGTGACAATATGATTTTACTTCTTAAATAGCAGTCGTGTCTTTACTGAAACTATTAAAAAGATCTGTCAAATGATATGCACGAAAGACCTAAGCTTATAATCTGATTACTTATCTGATAATGTATGGTAGCGATTGAGGATTAGTTATAATGTCTCTGCATTTTGAATCCCTACGTGCAATGTGTATTTGTGTATGCTGTATGGTGGTACCTTAGAAACAATTTTCTATCAGTTTAAGCAGATATGTCATATTACATTTTACCAAGAAATCACATATAACGGTCCCTCACATTGGTTTTTGTATCATTTTCAGCTTAATCTCTTATGAAATACAATTTTTTTTTATTTCTCATATCCAATGTAAAAAAGAAATTTTTAGACTGTTCATTAAAAATTTAATGTGGTGGGAATTATACATTATTCCAATTATTATTTATATGAGAAAAGCTTTTCTGTAGCCATGGGTTATTAAGGAACAAAAGCAATATAAACCTTTCAGTATCATTACGGGCTAAGTCGATTTTTCATTAATTTAAATATAGTGATAATCCGTTACTGAATCAATTAGTGATGATTGCAGTGCAATTTGCAGTGTTACGCAAATTTTTAGCATACATACATAACACCCACTTACATATACAGAATGTTAAAATGGATAAAACAGAACATGCAGCGGCAGATCCAGGAACTTCGTAAGAGGGGGGAACCGGAAATTTTTTTTAATTGTGATTGCTGTCGTTATAAAGCCCGTTGTAAGATATCTTGAACTTTTTATTAAGTAAAACCAAACTAAAGGAATCAAATTTAAACTTTTAATCTACTCGCATTATCCCCATCTTATTTCTTTTTCTTTCTTTACGTATTTTTCTCTCTGGAGCAATATCAACACAAAGCACCTTTTTTCAACATAGAGTTAGGTCATCAGACACTTAAAAGCTAAAATTAAGAAACCATGAAAAACTTTTGTAATTAGGAGGCTACTTTTGCAATTTTTTGATAAGTCTAGAAATTAGGAAAACCATGACCACATTCTTCTACATACTTGATATGTGAAATAATCAGGTATCAAGAATTTACATTAAATTGAAGGAAAATCTCTCTAATTTTAATCATTTGACAAACAAAGCAAATTTTAATAAATAATCTTACTTGTATATTTTTAATTAATGCCCCTTTACTCTAACTAAGTCAAATAGGACAAGATCGAGGCCAATCGTTTTATTTAATACTAGCGGGGTTACCCGGCGTTGCCCGGGGTTTTTAGAGGTTTTTCTAATGTTTGTCCCTCTCGCTCCCGTTTCCTTCTCCACTTTCCCGTTTTCGTCGCGTTCCCGGTCGCTTTTCCGCTCTCGGTCGTTTTCCAGCTCCCGGTCGCTTTCCCGCTCAGAAGTTTTGTTATCGATTTTCTCTCTTGCTCGCGTTTCCTTCCAAGCTTGCTCTCCCGATTCCAGTCGCTTTCCGCGTTCCCGGTCGCTTTCCGCGTTCCCGGTCGCTTTCCCGTTCCCGGTCGCTTTCCCGTTCCCGGTCGCTTTCCCGTTCCCGGTGGCTTTTCCGTTCCCGGTCGCTTTCCCGTTCCCGGTCGCTTTCCCGTTCCCGGTCGCTTTCCCGTTCCCGGTCGCTTTCCCGTTCCCGCTTGCTCTCCCGTTCCCGGTCATGCTTGCTCTCCCATTCCCGGTCACGGTTGCTCTCCCGTTCACGCTCATTTTTTCTTTTCCATTCTTTCATAACTTCTGTTAGCCTATAAAACGTAAAATAGATTTGCTAAGACTATATATATATATATATATGAATGTTTGTGGGTTAGTTTGTCTATTATAGAAACGGGAAAGCGACCCGGAACGGACAGCGAGCGGGAACGGAAAAGCAAGCGTGAGCGGGAATGGGAGAGCAAACGTGAGCGGGAAAGCGACCGGGAGTGGTAAAGCGACCGGGAGCGGGAAAGCGACCGGGAGCGGGAAAGCGACCGGGAGCGGGAAAGCGACCGGGAGCGGGAAAACGACCGAAAACGGGAAAGCGAACGGGAGTGGGAAAGCAGGTGGGAAAGGAAACGGGAGAGAAAGAGACAAACATTAGAAAAACCTCTAAAAAACCCGGGCAACGCCGGGTATCTCCGCTAGTACATACATAAACACACACACAGACACACATACATGCACATACACATACATACATACACACATACATACGCACATACATATATATATAGTTCCCGCTCGCTCACCCGCTCCGCTCCGCTCATTTTGTGACGGATTTCAAATTTTTTTTTTTATTTGACTTTCCCCTTGACTCTCAAGGTTGTGTGAAAATTTCATTACGATCGGATGAATGGTGTAGCAATGCAGAAAGGACATTAACATACATAAATACAAACATTCATTTTTATATATATATAGATAATATTTTACAGTTAGAGGTTGATTAACATGCACAGAGCATTTAGTGCGTCACAGTTTTAACAGCAAGTCACAACACTATGAACTAATAGTTGTGAACGTTTTGTTTGTGCTCATTTTCATGTTGTTAACATTTTGCCGTGACACATGTTGGGTCGGGCCTAAATAGTCACCAAGTTAGAAGACTTTTTTGGTGGGTCGAGTCGGCACTGTTTCATTAATATCAAAAACATGTTTAAACCACATCACTATGGACGCTGGTGACGTCTGTGGGATTTTAACTGCCGACCTTTAAGTCTATAGGCAATCACCTTTACATTACCTTACAGCAATACCACCACCAGCCGCAGCTAAAACCAGGACCCTTGCCAGTGACTAGTGAAGACTGACTCTCAAGGCCATTTACGCTTCGGCAATAGATTACGACACTCATCGACCGCCAAAGAACAAGGCCAAACTGAAGTGCCGCCTGCACAGGCGAGCCCAGCACGCTGCGTACTTTGCAGCTTACTCAAAAACGCGGCAAGAGGAGGATAAAAACAGTGACTTCGTATTCGACGTCGATGGCGGAGCCACTCCACCGTCGCTGCAGGAGTCGTTCGACCGTTTCTACCTGCAGATGCAGAGATTGTTGGATAGGTTCTACCCAATCAGGAACATTACAGTAACAGGTCGCGACCCTCCGTATATGACACCAGAGATCAAGCTGCTGTTGCGAAAAAAGAACGGACTGATGCGAAAAGGGAAGATAGAGGCTGCTGATGCAATTTCTCTAAAGATCAGAAAAGGAATCATTGCCAGAAACTGTTCCACACTTACGGGTTCCGGAACCATCAGAGGCCCAAAGGACTTGTGGGAGCGAGTTAGGCAAGTGACTGGTAAGGATAAACGACGAAAGAACAACTCTACCACCAAAGCAATCACTGCAGACAAACTCAATGACCATTACGCAACCATCTCGACGGAAAGCAACTACGAGGCTCCCGCAGAGAAACATAGCGTCTGCCGAAATTCAAGATTTTTCTCTGCCTGGCAAGTCTTCCGTGCTTTGGACAGACTAAAAACCTCCACCTCCGGAATTGATGAAATTCCCTCCTGATTCTACCGAGTCTCGGCACCCATACTTGCTGAACCGCTCGCCTATCTATTTAACTTGTCATTAAACCAATCACAGTTACCAGACCGGTGGAGGAGATGTCAGATAACCCCGGTTGCAAAGGTAGTTAATCCTCAGGGAAGCCACGAGTACAGACCCATTTCAATTACACCAATACTCTCAAGGATTATGGAAAAGATGGTGGTACAGCGATTCGTCTATCCAATCCTGGGAAGCTCGGGGTACAACCACTACTTCCATGACCAATATGCTTTCCGTCCAACGGGATCCACAACGGCGGCACTAATCAGCCTGACACTACACATTTCCGAACAACTACAACTCCACCCGTATGTCCACGTTATAGCGCTGGACTTTTCTAAGGCCTTCGATACTGTCAGCCACTCAGAGCTTATGAGAAAGTTTGCCAAACTACCAATAGAAAACGAGGCGTACAACTGGCTGGTTGACTTTCTTAGAGGGCGAATGCACTGCACTAAATTCCAAAACCAAGTGTCGTCATTAAAAGAAATAAATGCAAGCATCGTCCAAGGTTCAGAAATTGGACCCAGTTGCTACATTGTTGCGGCATCGGACCTCTCCCCCAGCATAGATGATAACCGTCTAGAGAAATATGCAGATGATACATACCTTATAGTACCACCAGGTAATTCTCACTTAATCGTTGATGAGCTCGTGAGCATACAGATCTGGGCCAAAAGAAATAACCTAACATTAAACGATTCAAAAACGAAGAAGTTGATAGTACGTCGCCCCAGAACAATGGCAAACACACTTCCTACCCCTTTGGTCGGAATGGAAAGGGTAGATACAATGAATGTGCTGGGAGTCCTGATCGATGGAAAACTCTCATTCCGGGAACACGTTGACTGGATCAACACAAAATGTGCACAGACTTTGTATGCACTACAAAACTTACGGGCTCACGGGCTGTGTGGCCGGGAGCTCTGGACGGTCATGGAGACTTATATCCAGGATCACCTACGCCTCCCAATCATGGTGGGGTTTTATTGGTTCGGGAGATCTTGAACGCATCGAGTCGGTCATTAGGAGGGTGACACGCCAGGGTTTCTTGGATCCCGACCGCCCTGATTTTGTGCACCGCTGCGCCGTGGCGGATTCAACTCTGTTCAACCAGGTTCTGTCTAACCGCCTTCACCATCTTCTCCCAGACGTCAAGAAATCAGGATATCACCTTCGTCCTCGAGCTCACGACAGAGTAATTCCGCATGCAGATTCCATACTCAGAAAAACCTTTATCCATAGATCGTTGAACTCAAAGTAACTTAAACAATGCCGAACGTTATATTAAATCTCTGAAAAAGACAAGTTATAGATTTTATTTTAAGTCTTTAACTTTAGATTGTCGAAACTCGTATTCCTTTTTATTTAATTCTTATTTTTATTATTTTATTATTTAAATGTAAACCGCTGTGCGTCATTGTCAGGCTGGTTAATAAAGATTTACTTACTTATTAGGCATGGAAAAAAGTAGCTAGGGGTCCATTTTTTTATTAACACCACTGAATAATTGAACGCTAGCGTCCACTAAAACAGCCTATCCTACTGGTAGATCTAAGAAATTCATCCAAGTTGAGTTTACAAGTAAATTGTAATCTACACAAACAAGACGAACAGATAATTTTTTAGACGATAGATTGGCGCTGCCGACATACAGTCGGTGCACGGCTCAAAGCAACCTTCATGACCACAGAGCACATATCTAGTGTATCACAAAGCCTTATAAATGGGGTGGAGTATCTTCTCAGATTTCTAATATAAAATAAATCAAAGTTGCATTTAATCAACATCAAGAATAACTCTAAGCTTATGTATCAATTTTTATTATGAAGAAGACATCCATTCTGTTCAGCAAGAAATAAAAGGAAACTTTTAGTCAAATAAACCTGTGGGAAAAAAATAAAAGTGACTTAACTCATGCAATGAAAATGAAATGTAAACATCAAGGGTGTCAAACATTCAAGACATATAGTACTTACCAAATCCCATATCATCATCCTCTTCTTCAGATTCTTCTTTCTTTTCTTCCTTGGCAGCTTTTCCAGAATCCGGAGCAGCAGCCTGAGTAGGAACAGCAGTTGCAGTAATGGGGGCAGCTGCTACTGGAGAAGCACTACTTGCTGAGTCCAGCAGTTCTCTAACATTGATGTTTTTCACAGCCTTAGCAAAGAGAGCTTTAGCAAATAAATATTTGTTGATATAACTATGTGACATTCAAATATTCAACTATAAACATTTATTAACTTTGCTAAGAGGTCAGCAAAAGTAATAAAAAAAACTTAAGTAGGTTTACTCGCAATAAGTAAGAAAACATTTAAAATGAATTATTATTAAAGTTACGTTGTACATTATTGTGTCATATGTATCAACAGGTTAACAAATATTTCACTAATTAGAAAACCTCATAAGCTGAATTTTGAAATGATTACTCATTTATTTTAAATAAGATTAAAATGTCGACCAATTGCAACAATTATATTAATACATACTTGGCCATAAGGCATCAACTGTGACATTTGCAGCCTTCAAAAGCTTTTTGATGTTTTCAGTCTGAAATAATTTATTTATTCAATATCGCATTTTCTGTACTAGAGTTCAAAGTTTCAATATCACTGAATGCATGAAATTTGCTAGCTGGAATTAATATTATAACCAGAGTATACCAAGGGTCGGGAGTTTTGAATCTCATTTCCTGCCAAAATCTTTGTCTCTATGCCTTAATGCTTAGAGAGTAAAAGAATAAGTGGAAAATTTCAGCTGTGATAGACGTTAAAATTAAAAATAACTCATAATAAAAATAATTTAAGTTTTTTATTTCAATACATCTGTATCCTTAGTTAGTTGTGCAATGTTCCACGGAGAGTACTATTTATTGTTTTTAAAAGTTTTAAAATTTATTGATGAATATTGTTTATTTTTGCACAATTCTGGTAAAATTTTCTTATCTGAATGTCGCTAGATTTTCTGCTTTTCGTTTTTTTAAGCAGCAAAAAGGAGGTGCAACTATAGTTAAAGTGAACCATTACTGAAAATTGCTACAAAAATTACCAAATGATTACCAAATTATAAATTTTGTTGGTAATCCTGTCAGAGAGATTTTATTGGCAAAAACAAGGCAGCTCAATTTGATTGGCAGGAGATAATCGCCGGTCTTTGTTATTTCAAAATAAATAATTTTTTCTGGTCAATTTAAATCTGTTTCTGAGTTAAAAACTGATTTTCACATAGATACAAAATTTAAAAAGTAAAAAGAATTTACTTCTTGTCATTAACTTGCTACTCGCTGCTATAATTTTATTAACTAAATTAATTCTGAGAAGAAAACCGATCCTTAATAATAACAGTGCTATTGACAATGAACAACATTTATACTATAATTTTATATATGATAAGTAAATTTGGAGTAAAAAGAATTTATTTATTGTCATTAACTTCTCACTGATATAAATTTATTAAAATTGAGTGACCAAAAATTTATTTTTTTTCAATTTATGTGAATTATGATTTCATCTCTACAATTGCTTTAATGTAACGAAATTATTTTCATTATCATTATATATTTTGTATTAAAATATTTTATGCAATTTTACATTTTTTTGGGTGGAGCTTAGCTTACGTCTTACGTAATCCGTTTTATTTATTTTGTCAATATAACCTTTCTATGCTCACGTGAAGTTTAAAAAAATTTAGTTTTTTTAGTTTATTTTAGTAAGACAAGACCACGTTTTTTACCGTCTGAGTCACAGGTTGAGTTACAAAACAAATTTAATTTACCGAGATATCTACTCCAGAATCTGTCAAAATGAGAGCAGAATAGGAACAAGCCAACTCATCCCGGTTAACCATGATTTTAATCAAATAAAAATCGAGAACTTCGGCGAAACTCGGACTTCCGGTTTAATCGGGGGAACAAAACAACAAAAGACTATGCAGTCACAGATTAATTCTGATGCTATTTTTGTTGTTTGTTTAAATTCTGATACTATCAATAAATGTGTTTTAAGAGTTTGGTTAAAATCTACAAAATTCGGAATAAATTAAATCATAAACCCGACATTTGCAATAAAATTAGCAAACAAATGCAAAATAAAAGAGGCTAAGTAGCCTCTTTTAATTTTTATTTGTTTGACGTTTAATAACTTATCTAGATTCCCCTACGTTTCGTCCCCGTCTGCATACGTTTCGTCTCCACGTACCATTTGTCTCCTTACTGTTCGTCTCGCTACGTTTCGTCCCCGTCTGCATACGTTTCGTCTCCACGTACCATTTGTCTCCTTACTGTTCGTCTCGCTACGTTTCGTCTCAATCGATTCATTCGTCCTGCTTACTATTCGTCCTGCTTACTATTCGTCTCATTACTGTTGGTCTCTCTACGTTTCGTCTCCAGCCTTGTTGAACGAGGCATGCTTGTATGCTACCCATTATATATAGGTGTGAGGTTTTTTTACTTGATTTTATGTTGCATAGTTTATTTTAAAGATTTTCTGTTAATTGATTTTATGTTACATATTTTTTAAACTTTGATTTAACTATTATGTTGTTTAATGCGCTGTTTTACATGCTTTTATGTTGCATAATCTTTTAAACTGTAAATTTTACTTGGTTTCACGTCACATAATAACTTAAATTTAGTTTTCTCTAACTCTCTAACTGATGTCATTAACCTTTATAGTAAAACTTCAAAGCCTTAAACGCACAGAAGTTGTCCATCACAACTGGATCATAGACACTATTTCAGTAAATCAATTTTCAATTTGCTTTGGGTCGATGAATTCATAAAAGCCATAACAGAAAATTCGATTTTTTACAATTCAAAAGTTCAATTAACTAAATACAGCTTTCATCTTTTATTTATTTGTATCTTAACAAAAACACATTTATTTTTCAAATTGGTACCGTCTTAAAAAATTAATTAGTCTATGGGTTGCCGGTGACCTAATCGGCTATACGGGGCTAACCAAAAACAAATTTGCTAAGCACTGTTACTATCATCTTAATGAATTATTCATGAATTCCTAGATATTTTGTAAGAAAGATTAAAGATATGATGCTATTATATAGAAGTCCATGACTCAAACTTCTCAAAATTATAATTAGTAAACGGCAGGGTAACTTTTATCAGCTTTAATTATCCACGGCATTTCCGGTTCTCCGCTAGAGCCCGACCAAGTAATTTGCATAATCTATTTCTAATTTTTAGCTGCTTACATGTGCTATTTTCAACTGGAGAATCAAACACTTGGAAATTTTCATTGTACTCAAATATTCCCCAAATAAGTTTATTTTAGAGTAACCAGTGTTGTTCCAGTTAACTGTAACTGTAATTGCAGATTAATTAAAAATCTGAAACAGAAATATTAACTGAAAAACATTTTGTCGTCATAAGGTTTATTATTTTGAATATTTCTTTATTACCTTTTAAACGTTTTTAAATACACGCTTTGATTTCAAAATGTTTCAAAAAAGAAAACAAATGTAACGTTAAATAAAAGAGTGAGACGAAACCTAGGAGGACGAGTAGTAAGGAGACAAATGGTACGGAGACCTTTATCTATGACTCTATGATAATAAGGATATCAAGCATTTATATTTTTGCTTATTCGTTCCACGTAGACCCGGGCGCCGAATTTTTTTTCAGGATGTCGGCTGGCAAAAATTACGGCTCAAATTTCGGCTGGCCAAACTTCTTATGGCTCGATTACGGCTGACATATTTAAATCTCAAATACGGCTCAAGCCAAATTTCAGCCGTAAATTTAATACCATTTTTCTTTTTAAAATAGCTAATCACCGGGCTGGGGGTTAGTCGTAAGTACTTTTTCTCAAAATTTTCTGCCATGTCGTCCTTTTTTCTCCAAAAATAGCTTATGGTTGTGTGATATACAATGCACGTAATATTTTTTGTGCCAAAATACAATTAGCGAACTCGTGGAACTTTACCCTTCTAGTATTATTGATTCAATGTTGATTCCCTACACTTGCAGCAAAGTCTTTTTTACAAGTGTTAGAGATCGGTACAACTTTGATTATTATCTATATACTAGCTGACCTAGCAAACGTTGTTTTGCCTTATAAATTATTTTAGTTTTTTTTATTAAAAGTTTAATGTACAAATTCTGTCAATTTAAAAAAAAACCAATGTTTTTTGTCAGACCATCTTTAGCCAACACAAACAAACTGCATGGTTTGCCCTCGCAAGAACATCCCACGTATAGGTAATTGTTCGTGAGTAAAGTATGGCGTACCCAAATCTAAGCTACAAACAGACATCGTTTGGCCTTGCGACTTATTAATTGTCATTGCGAATGCCCTAATTGTAAATTGAATTCAATATGCACTTCTGTAGAAATTATTGGGATCCGTGGCAGCAAAATACTTTCGCATCGGAACTTGCCATTCAAAATGCTGGGTTCGACAATGTTTTTCATCAATTTTTTAATTACTAATCGCGTGCCATTGCACAGCCGCGGTGGGTTCAAATTCCGAAGTAGAATTACCGGAGATCCACTTTTAAGTTGTAGATGATGCGGTGACATGCCTGGCAAATCCAAAAACTCTGTTGGATAATTTACGGCTTCGCTGGCACCGCAAACTGTATCAATCGATTTGTATGACACCAATTCGCCTGGCAACAACTGATGTATCTTAAAAATTAAATCATTGACATCCACATTTTTTGCTGCAAAATGACTCTTTCTGCCAGCCACTCATGATTCAGCACTGTGGCCATGTATGATTGCTTTTTTATGTTGCACATTGCTTAAGTGCTGAATGAACTGTTCTGCCTCCATCTAATAAAGTTGCTGCAATGCCAGACGATGCAACGGTCAAAGCTATGCCATTATTTGATCGTATTTTGGCGAGAATTAGAGAAATGAGAAATGTTTTCCCAGTTCCACCTGGTGCATCCAAAAAAAAATCGACCTTGTCCTTCCAAAACTGCCAGTATAATGCGGTCGTAAATCATTTTTTGTTCATAAGTCATTAGTGGAACATAGCGAGTAACAATCGCTGCCATTTCTACAGTATTGTACCGCAGTTTACCTGAAAGGAATCTGCCATGTTTTTTTTTACCTCAAAATGCAAGAAGATAAACATTTTCAATCTCAGACAGTTAAAAATACTCTTTTATAGGAAACAGTATAAATATAAATCATTGATCAAACTTTATATATATATATATATATATATATATATATATATATATATATATATATATATATATATATATATATATATATATATATATATATATATATATATATATATATATATATATATATATATTAATGTAAAATCGCTGTTTTTACAATAGGTTTTCCCATTGATAGACGTTAAAGGACTTCGAATAACTATTATGGACATTATTAACAAACCAGAAGGTATAACTAGCCGTAACAAAGCTTCATTTATTATTTTCCAATAAAACATCAAAACCATTCTATTGAGCCCGGTATACGATTTGGTGATATCGTAACATTGGTGTCAGAATTGGGATACAAGAATGGTTTTGAAATCATTGGATGAGCTTTGGGCGAGTGAAATGAAAGACGAGCTGGAGAAACGTGACCTGAGCGATACAGGTAAAAAGGACGAACTTATGGAACGCCTCTTAGCCGCGTTAGTGAATGAGGGCTATGGGCCTGACGACGACGAATATCTATTCGACATTGACGAGGAGGCTGTGGTCAAGCGAAGGAAATTAAAAAACAAATTGCTGGAGGAAGAAAGACAACGAGCGAAAGAAAACAAGGCAGCACAGAAGAAGACAGGAGAAGGAATGATTCTTGGCCACGGAAACAAAGTGGCAGCAGCCGGTACAACTGTTGAGAGTTTGGTCGCAGGGTTGGCTGAGGCAGTGGTGGACACGGTTCTGGACCAGCGGGCTGCTGGTGATGTGGGTTGCTGCGGCGAAACCCAATTTGAACTGGAGTCCACCAGCTGTGTCTCAGAGCATGTGACGGATGACGGCCGTACAGACTGCACAAGTCAGGTGGGTCATGATGATGAGCCTGTCAAAGACGGTCATGATAAGGAACCTTGCAAAGATGCTCAAGATGAACCATGCAAAGATGGTGACAGTGATACAGTCGGTTTGGACGTCAAAAACCAAACTAAAGAAGATGAGAAGAATGTTGAAAACGAAATGCAAAACGATGAGGATGAAAGTGACGATGATGATTATAATAATGGCAATAACAACTATGGCTTTCACCCATACAGCGACGGTTCTGAAACGGAAGCCTCCATAACAGACGACGTCACCGAATATTCAGGGTCAGAATTTAGTGAAGAATCTGACTCGGATGAAGCAACCGAGGATTTAGAAACGGACGAAACTCCAATGGAAAAATACGTCAAAGTTAACTTGACAAGAAAAGAAGACACTGATTTGAGAGACGATGGCGATAATTTGAAGAAAGATCCGCTGGACGATACGAAAGTTGACACCGACGAAAGAGCCGAGTTGGAATGTGAAAAGAAAACGTTCGATTTTTGCTTGGAAGAAAACAAACATGACGGCGATGAACTTCTCCAAAACAACAATAGCAATGCAGCAAGCAAAAACTCTAGAAAAAATGAGACAAGAACAGAGAACGGTACCGAGGGTTTTAAATCAGATGAATCCACAGAAGATTCTAGATCAGATAGACTAAGAGTCATTGTAAAATCAAATAACAGTTTGATGAAGGGATTTATTGGATTTATGGAACGTGTTTTCGAAAAACCTTTTGAAGAGTTTCTTGAGAAAGATCTAAAGGATATGAAGGAAGAAGAAAAAGCAGACAATTCCGATAAACCGTGCAAAGATGTTCAGGACGAGGCATGCAAAAAAGGCTGTGATGAACCGTGCAAAAATGGCGACGATGAGCCAAAGAAAGACTCTGTTGATGAGCCAAAGAAGGACTGGAAGAAACTGTGTCAAACGGTCAAGAGACTTGACCATGTTGTTTGCGAATTGCGGTCAAAGCCACGAGTAAAGATCAAGGTATTTTGGTGTTCGTGGCCGAGTCGCATTTCTTAAAAGCGATATGCTGTTCGGGACGAACAGAATTAAGAAGGGGGTAATAATGTAAAATCGCTGTTTTTACAATAGGTTTTCCCATTGATAGACGTTAAAGGACTTCGAATAACTATTATGGACATTATTAATAAACCAGAAGGTATAACTAGCCGTAACAAAGCTTCATTTATTATTTTCCAATAAAACATCAAAACCATTCTATTGAGCCCGGTATACGATTTGGTGATATCGTAACAATATATATATATATATATATATATATATATATATATATATATATATATATATATATATATATATATATATATATATATATATATATATATGACTATCTGTTGCATTTTCCTATAAAAAGGACATATTTGCACCTTTTTGTTTTTCCAAAATATTTTTTTTAAATAATTTAAAAAAAATATTTTAAATAGCCATGGACCTAACCATAGATCTACCAAATGTACACAAAACATTTCATAAAAATCGGTTCAGCCGTTTCGGAGGAGTTCAATTTCAAACACTATGACACGAGATTTATATATATATATATATATAGATATAAAAGAACATGTCCTGACTTACTGACTGACTGATAATCAACGCCGAGCTGAAACGCTTCATCCTAAGAACGTAAAATTTGGTTTTCAGGACCTCAAATGTGGCGTGGAAAAATGGGGTTGAAAAAGTTTTGAAGTTTGGTATCTAGATTCTTCTCAAAAAATAATTTTTTTTTAGCTGCATGAAACGAGTTTAAATATGACCAGTAACAGATCTGGAGACCAACGACAATTTCATACCGATATGAAGATGTAAAAAATTTCAACGTCGATGCTGCAATTAATAATTTTAGTTGTTGCAGAAAAACGCTATCTTCTGTTTTAGCCTTTTTCAATTTTTTGTAGAAACTTTAATTGCACCTATTTTTTTAAAATACAATATCAGAACTTGACTCTAAGGAATCTCAATAAACTTGAATGTACAAATCCTGACCAAAAGTACATATATTTCAAAACCTATAAATCTAATACAAAAATGAAAAAAGTTCTACCCACTCCGTTTTGGATTCCCCTTTTTGACTAATCCTGTATCCGCCCCTACAATAAGATTAGAACATCCATCTCTCCCTTCTACCCGCATATCTATATGTATAAAAAATAATGTATGTGTGTGGTTAGTGGGGCTTCGCTTATTACATCCAAATCGCAAAAGCAATTTAAAAACATTTGGCATCGAGGTAGTCTTCACTAAAAAACAATTTTTTTAATAGAAAATGTCCTCCATTTATTTTACGCTTCATTGGCAAAGAGTGAAAACTAAAAAACCCCGGGCAACGCTGGCCAGCCCTGCTTGTAAGCTATGTAAAGTGCGGAAAAAGTTTGCTTTTCAGGAAAATGCTGAATTTATGTTCTTAGAGGGGTGGGGCCAGTGGGGGTACTCGTAGATACATCTTACTAATATTTTCTAAAATTTTATACTTTTAAAATATAAATTAAAGATGAAAAATTATTACCGCCGTTTTCGTGCCAAAAAAATTTCGGCTGGCGCAAGCATTTTATTATTACAGCTGACATTTTGGCGGCCGTCGGCGCATGACAAAAAAATTCGGCGCGGCGGCGCATGGCCTGGGTCGCCTTATTTCGAAGAATATACAATGCGTAATCTGTTAGTATTGAAACGCGTCGGGGTGGGTAAAATGCATACCGCGGACTTAATAATTAAATAAATGTTAACGAAAATATAGAAATTTTTTTTAAATTTATTTATTAATAATAATTACAATTAAAATTCAACCGAATACGTTATTTACTAAATCTTGGTTATTTATTAAGCCGAATAGTTTCGGTTGTTTGGTGACGAGTTTTTATTCATTATATGAATTAAATGTTAACAAAAAATTTAGATTTTTTTTTATTTACTTGTAATTTTATATAAATACATATTTACAACTGAAATTCAACCGAATACGCTATTTACTGAATCTTGGTTATTTATTGATAATAGTTGCGGTAATTGTAATTGTGTAATAAAATTCATATTCAGTTTACGTAACAACGTTTGAAAGCTTCAAGCAAGTATTAACCAGTTTTAGCAAATCTATTTCACGTTTTGAAGGGCTAAAAGAAGTTAGGAAAGAATGAAAAAAAAATGAGCGAGAACGGGAACAGGAGAGCAAATGTGAGCGGGAATGGGAGAGCAAGCGTGAGCGGTAACGGGAGAGCAAGCGGAAACGGGAAAGCAAGCGTGAGCAATAACGGGAAAAGCGTCCGGGAACGGGAAAGCGACTGGGAACGGGAAGGCAAACGAAAGCGGAAAAGCAGCCGGAAACGAGAAAGCGGCCGGGAACGGGAAAACAACCGGGAACGGGAAATCAGGCGGGGAAGGAAACCTGAGCGAGAGAGACATACATTAGAAAAACCTCTAAAAACCTCGGGCAACGCCGGGCACCCCCGCTAGTATATATATATATATATATACGACTCTATAAGTTATATATATATATATACACTAGCTGACCCAGCAAACGTTGTTTTGCTTTTTAAATTATTTTGTTTTTTTACTAAGAGTTTAATGTAAAAAATTATGACAATTTAAAAAATCAATCTTGAAAATGCAATCGAGTGTACAATGTCCGGGGTTTTTGAAAGTTTTCCTATTGTTCTTTTCTCTCGCTCCCGTTTCCTTCCCCGCTTGCTCTACCGTTAACGTTTGCTCTCCCGTTCCCGTTTACTATCCCGTTCCCGCTTGTTTTCACGTTCCGCTTGCTCTCCCGTCAATTTATCTTTAATCTAAAATTTTATTTGGCAAGTGACGACAACTAAGTTGATATTTGATGAAAGTTATTTAGGTTATGACATTTGATTAAGTTACTTTTAAAGGAAACGGTACAATTGTAACAAAGATAAAAATAGCACACACACATACATACATACACACACATACATACACACACACACACACACACACACACACACATATATATATATATATATATATATATATATATATATATATATATATATATATATATATATAGTTGCACCTTATTGTTTTTCCAAAATAACTTTTTTAATTAATTTAAAAAAATTATTTTAAATAGCTTAATACCTATACTCAGACATACTAAATGTACACAAAAAATTTAATAAAAATCGGTTTAGCCGTTTCGGAGGAGTTCAGTTTCTAAGTTTCTATTTAGTGTGTCCTACGGCTTACATATATTGCTAAATTTGTTGATTTTGGAGACTGACGAGTTTAGTTTTCATAAAGTCTCTTAGTAATAGTTACTTGATAATTTTCAATTATTATTATTATCGTGAAATTCTCGGTTATATGTCAAAGAGCAAATTTCCTCATATCCTTAAACTGCCTGACTGATTTAGTGATCTCACTAGTCGTCCCGAGATAGTCTTTAAATTTTTATTAGGCTAAGGCTAAATAAAAATAATAATAATTATTATTATTTTTAATTGAATAAGGCGTAAGGCACATTTCCTTTTTCTCTCAATTTCAATCAACTGCTGCACAATCAAACTACATCATCCGTCAAATTGTTCCATAAACTGATCACTCTCAGGAAAAAACTGTATTTTCTTATGTTTTTGTTTGCCTGCAGAACGACCAGCTTTTAAGGAGTTTCCTCTCGTTCTCTTTGCTTCCATCAGTCTTAAAGCTGGAGAACAACTTTCATCATAAAAACCCTTAAGAATTTTAAAGGTCTCGATCATGTCACCTCGGTTTCTTCTGTACTTTAGAGTCGGCAAGTTCAAATATTCCAAATATTATATTTCAGTCTATCTTTTTCCAAATGTAACTAATGAATAAATTCACTTTTTAAATTTCAGTAAAACAAAATTTCAGTATTACAATCTATATTATAGTAGCCCACTTCACTCGGTCACTCACTGATTCTGTCTTCCCTTACGTAAGTGGTGGTCAGCAGGCGTGTTATAAAAGTTATTATGCAATTTTACCTATATACACTCTCAGTCCTAGAGATCAAAAGAAGTAGCGCTGCAATCATTATATAATATTTTTCGATTGCAGCGCCACTTCTTTTGACCTCTAGGACTGAGAGTGTATATAGGTACAAATGCATAATAATTTTTACTACACGCCTACGCGCACTAATTTTATCAACTGAAGCCCGCTGACCACCGTTATACGACTACTGACGTAAGGGTAGCAGAATTAGTGTAAGCAATTTCGCATAACGCGGCGATCGCGATAGTCTACAGTCAGCAGTAAGCAGTTGCTAAGATTAGTGCACGCAAGCGTGAATTAAAAGTTATTACGCAATTGTACAATGTCAGTCCTAAAAATCAAAAAAGGTTGCAATCGCAAAATAATTTATAATGGGATTTTAAAAAATTCGTCATTTTTGGCGGGCTATCTTTAGTATAAAAATAGTTTATCAGATTTAAATTTAAACTGGATTTTATCTACCGTTGGCATAAATACCTATTAATATCTATTAAACCTATTTTCAATGTAACAAAAACTTCATAGAATAAAATATAAAAATATCATAATTTTAAATAACTCTTTTGAAAAATAGCTTATTTTTGTTTGCATCGCTAGGACCAGGATAAGCAATTAGAAGAAATTGCAAGTTTGGTCGGGAACTTCATGTCGACAGCAGGGTGATTTTGATAGCTCGAAAAACATCGATATCATTTGTTCTAAATGTTTACAGTTTTTTATTTACCTCAATTGCAATGGTGTTTTTAAAAAGTTTTTTTTAATAAGCTCATGCAAACAGATTACTATGTTAAAATAAATAAGAGTTGGATTTCTTGATCTACCATTTGCTTATATAAGCTATACAACTAGACGGAACATTTTTTCCACTTTGGAGAAAGCTGAAATTACGTGCCTGTGGTGGCGCATGCCATAAATAAATAGTGTTAGGGAAAGTGCACACACTCCTCGTCCTTACCAAGCTATCCGTTTGATCAGCTAAACAAAAGTGCCTAAATATCTGACGGTGGGTGGACATCCATATCCCTCCTACCTACGCACCTATAGCAATCTGAATAAGATTTAGTTGAAAAACATTTAAAATATAGTTTTAGATTGTTGTATCGACACCGTTAGTAAGATAAAATTTCACGATTGCGCTGATTGTGTTATGGTACAGACAGTTTGTTGAACCTGGGTTCAAGACTGACACATAATTTAATACGCTACAGTTATTTGTACACACAAAAAAGAATAGATAGTAAACGCAATGTCATTATTTTTCAAATTCTGAAATTTTTCAAATTACTTGCTTGTAGACTGCTGCTATGTGACACAAATTTTCATTAATTTTTAAAATTCACCTGCAAGAATATGTCGGTATTCTTTCAGTGTTGCAATTCCTTAGTTAGTTTCTGTTTACATCAATTTGATGTAATAGTTAGTTTGCGTATGCCCCCGCTTGAATGTCCTCTATCTCCAAAGATAGGGGGGGGGGTTAAAAAAAGATACTAAACGTGACTAGATTTTGCATTTTAGAAATGTTCAGCCATAGAAGTAATGTTATTCTTTATCGAAATTGACTCAGGATTTAATACTAGGAGATTATCGCATAATACCATGAAACGAAATTATTTTCTCCGGTTTTCGTATCCACGTCCCATGGTTTAAAAAACAGGAAAATAAAACATAAAAATCGAAAATAAAAAATAAGAGGAAGGGAGAAGAAAAGAACTAAAAACCACACGACGCAGCAAGTTTAAAACGACACTTGATGCCACTGACCAAAACATACAAATTGTAGCTTGCTGCATTAAGTTATATTAAGGACACTACTGACTTGTAATTAACTGTCCAGAAATAAATGGACTTGTTCTATAAGAATCTGTCAGGTTTCCTATCCTCTTTCACATTGCAACGTCACTCAGAGAGTAAACAGCTTAAATCCCTTGAATGTCTTTGTTCAAAAATGAACTCTATTTTTTTTCGTTTTTCTTAGTATTTTTCTCAGATTATAGATTTCTGTAATGAACAAACCAAAAAATATTAAATAAACTCAAAAACATTTTTAAATGATGTCTGTGCACAAAAAAATGAAGTTCATTAAAACAACATGATAGAAAAAACGTTTAAATTGACGTTTAAACTTTGTCAAGATAAAAACTTATTTCTTTTAAGCTCATTAAACTGAAAATTTAATGAATCCGAAAACGCAAGTATTAAAAATATCTTTAAATATAAATATAAATGTGGCAAATATAAAAAATATTTTTAATTTTAAATGTGGCAAATATAGGAAATATCTTTAAATATAACTGTGGCTAAGTATAAAAAATATTTTTAAACATAAATGTGGCTAAGTATAAGAAATATCTTTAAGTGAAAATGTGGATAATTTCAAAGTGAGGCCATCCTTGACCGAGATTTCTTTCAAATTAAGCAGAAAAGTTTCTCATGGAAGACGAACATGGAAAAGTTCAACGCGGACAGAAAAATATTTTGACGCAATAAAAACTAGAAATTCGTGGAAACCGGTTTTAAGCTTTCAACTTCATATTATACCGATGATAATTAGGTATGATTTGTTTTATGATACTGAAATTTGACATTTAGATTTTGATTTAAACTTTGTATTACTAAACGTCATTAAACGTTGTACATCTTACACGTGACAACTTAATAACATAGTTTGACAAGGTGCCAATAAAAATGTACCCAGGAAAGTGCGGGAAAATTTAAATAACGCAGACGATAAATTTTATTATTTTTTGAGAAAATAAAATTATTTGTCTGATATGTCACTTGTTTGTCGATAGTGGATTTTTGTAGAAATAAAATTCTTAAATGCAATTGTGTCAAAAAGTAAATTGAAAATGTATGAAGTCACGTAATTGATCAAGAGATGGAGTTAGAGAAAGATGAGGGGGTCAGGAAGAAAAGGAGAAGCAAAAGAAAGAGGGAGATGGCAGAATAAAAAAGAAAAATATTAGATTATTGTGGAAAAAAGTCTAAAATAGAAAAGGAGATTGGAAGGTAATGAAAAAATGAAGTAGAGGATTGAATAAAAAGGAAAAAAGTCGGCATTTGGTAAATAAGATTCTGCTTTTAAAACTAATATTTCTATTAAGGTGATCGTTGTTCAAAAAGTATATTTATTTTTTATTTGTTTATTCTTTGATCAAATTGACTTGATCATTGTTGAAACAAGTGAACCATAAGAAACTCCGTTTATTTAAATCTGTTATAATTTTCAATTCGTCTACTAAAAACCTTTTAATTTTTTACGATAGTAGGTATATAAAATAAGAAAACATTAACAACAGTTTTCTAAATACTTAATATGTGGTGCAGTAAATACACAAATTTTCGTATCAATATGGAATAAGCAAACTCTCACATTTCCGTTTAGTTGAAAAAGCGATATTTAATTTTTAAATTTAAAAATGTATACTAACAAAATTCGTTTATTCTATATTTATTTGAAAGTTTCTTACATTTTCAATTCCCACCTATTAAGTATTTAGAAAACTGTGGTCATTGTTTTAATATTTTATAGACTTACTAGCGGGGTTACCCGGCGTTGCCCGGGGTTTTTAGAGGTTTTTCTAATGTTTGTCTCTCTCGCTCCAGTTTCCTTCTCCACTTTCCCGTTTTCGTCGCGTTCCCGGTCGCTTTTCCGCTCTCGGTCGTTTTCCAGCTCCCGGTCGCTTTCCCGCTCAGAAGTTTTGTTATCGATTTTCTCTCTTGCTCGCGTTTCCTTCCAAGCTTGTTCTCCCGATTCCAGTCGCTTTCCGCGTTCCCGGTCGCTTTCCGCGTTCCCGGTCGCTTTCCCGTTCCCGGTCGCTTTCCCGTTCCCGGTCGCTTTCCCGTTCCCGGTCGCTTTCCTGTTCCCGGTCGCTTTCCCGTTCCCGGTCGCTTTCCCGTTCCCGCTCACGCTTGCTTTCCCGTTTCCGGTCATGCTTGCTCTCCCATTCCCGGTCACGGTTGCTCTCCCGTTCCCGTTCCCGTTCACGCTCATTTTCTCTTTTACATTCTTTCATAACTTCTGTTAGCCTATAAAACGTAAAATAGATTTGCTAAGACTATATATATATATATATATATATATATATATATATATATATATATATATATATATATATATATATATATATATATATATATATATATATATATATATATATATATATATATATGAATGTTTGTGGGTTAGTTTGTCTATTATAGAAACGGGAAAGCGACCCGGAACGGACAGCGAGCGGGAACGGAAAAGCAAGCGTGAGCGGGAATGGGAGAGCAAACGTGAGCGGGAACGGGACAGCGACCGGGAACGGGAAAACGACCGGGAGCGGGAAAGCGACCGGGAGCGGGAAAGCGACCGGGAGCGGGAAAGCGACCGGGAGCGGGAAAGCGACCGAGAGCGGGAAAGCGACCGGCAGCGGGAAAACGACCGAAAACGGGAAAGCGATCAGGAGTGGGAAAGCAGGTGGGAAAAGAAACGGGAGAGAAAGAGACAAACAATAGAAAAACCTCTAAAAACCCGGGCAACGCCGGGTATCTCCGATAGTACATACATAAACACACACACAGACACACATACATGCACATACACATACATACATACATACGCACAAAGATATATATATAGTTCCCGCTCGCTCACCCGCTCCGCTCTGCTCATTTTGTGACGGATTTCAAAAATTTTTTCACTATATTTGATTCCCCTTGACTCTCAAGGTTGTGTGAAAATTTCATTACGATCGGATGAATGGTGTAGCAATGCATAAAGGACATTAATATATATATACATACAAACATTCATTTTTATATATATAGACTATCACCAAAAAAAATTTGAAAAAGTTTTAGTCGCCAAATTAGACATTTTAAAAAATTTCAAAAAACAAAGTATTTTGTAGTTCACTTATTTTGATATTGGCTTGCTAAATCTTAATATTAAGTGACACAGCACCGTTTCTTATAGTGTTGAGTTTTGTAGAGGAATAAAAAATATTTAAGAAATGACGGTTAAGACGAAAAAAATGCAAAGTTGAACCCTCATTAAACATTTTTGGCTCTCCACCGGTGGTCATATCCTTCTCCCTCAGCAACCTCTGCATCGCTTCCTCTTGAACTAGGAAGCTTTTGATTTTATTTGGAAACAAACATTAACGTAAGTTTTGAAAAAAAAAATCTCTTTACATCGGCTGGTTGTTCAAATATTGCGTTGTTTTAAAATTTTTCTGAATTAATCACTTGTATTCACTGAGCGAACATTTGTAATATCCTATATTTTATTTTTTTTGGATTTATTGCTTTTGAAATGTTATATGCTTTGAACACTGCTTTGATTAAAATTTTCAATATTTTATTTTCTTCCTGCAGTGATTCATGCACCTCTCATGCAAACATTTACTCTTTTCATTACTTTTTGTCTCATGTTTTTTTAAGTTTTTAAACTACAGTAAAAACTAACATGACAAAATTGAACTAATTTTTCATGTTGAGATAAACTGAAGGCAGTCTTGAAATCTACTTAATTTAAAAACGGCTTGGACAGTTCATTGCAGTCACACCCACATACGCAAATGTATGTATGTATGCGTGTATGTATGTATGTATGTATGTATGTATGTATGTATGTATGTATGTATGTATGTATGTATGTATGTATGTATGTATGTATGTATGTATGTATGTATGTATGTATGTATGTATGTATGTATGTATGTATGTATGTATGTATGTATGTATGTATGTATGTATGTATGTATGTATGTATGTATGTATGTATGTATGTATGTATGTATGTATGTATGTATGTATGTATGTATGTATGTATGTATGTATGTATGTATGTATGTATGTATGTATGTATGTATGTATGTATGTATGTATGTATGTATGTATGTATGTATGTATGTATGTATGTATGTATGTATGTATGTATGTATGTATGTATGTATGTATGTATGTATGTATGTATGTATGTATGTATGTATGTATGTATGTATGTATGTATGTATGTATGTATGTATGTATGTATGTATGTATGTATGTATGTATGTATGTATGTATGTATGTATGTATGTATGTATGTATGTATGTATGTATGTATGTATGTATGTATGTATGTATGTATGTATGTATGTATGTATGTATGTATGTATGTATGTATGTATGTATGTATGTATGTATGTATGTATGTATGTATGTATGTATGTATGTATGTATGTATGTATGTATGTATGTATGTATGTATGTATGTATGTATGTATGTATGTATGTATGTATGTATGTATGTATGTATCCTCGTCTTCACTCCTCATCCCTGCCGCCCGTCTAAAGACTGCTGGGGACAGACGCTTTGCGGTTGCTGACCCAACGATCTGGAATCGTCTTCCACCAAAGGTCACAACCGCATCTACAATCGAACAGTTCAGAAAGGCACTCAAGACACACCTGTTTGTGGCCTAGAAGTCTGCTGATTTACGCCACATTAAAAATGGTCAAACTGAAAACCGGCAAATCTTCAAAGCACCAGAACCATGATGTTTTTTTGAAACCGTCAAGCAACTGTAAAAAGATGAGAAACTTTTTTCAAACGCCGGAACTTGAGCATGTAGTATCCACCAAGCCGCCAGATACGGACCAAGAGAAACATTTATCTCCGGAACTTCGAGCCATGCCAACACTTTCAGCAAACAAGAAACACCACGAACCACCATGACAGGGAACATTGTTTCGATTATTTTCCAAACGCTAGGAACTTTCATTCAATTGCAAACAACCGAAACTTTCGCCAGCAGCCATAACGCAACTTCGTCTCTGAATTTGTAAACCAAAAGTGGCTGCTTAAGCTTATCATCTCCTTTTTATTCCTTTGCGCAAGCGCGTCGCATCGTTTTAAAAAGTGAGGGAGACATTTTTCTAGAATGAATTGTTTCTTATTTTGTAATCTCAAATATTAAAGTTTGTAACTTGTTTTTATTAATGAAATGGGCATTTCTACACCAATCACTCATCAACTATAATTTTATTTGAATCACAATTGTGCATAAATAACGATACCGAAAGTTGCCAAAAATGTCATGCCGATATTCAGACAAACTAAAAAACTTGCCGAAAAGTAAACCCAAATCGACTGCGTCAATCGTCTTCTGGTGCACATGCAACAGCGCGCAATTATCCAAACAATTTTGTGGCATCGTCGTTTTCAGCCATGTCTTTAGGTGACGCAAAGTAGAAAAACTTCGCTCTGACTGGCTCTGAGGTAGCATATGAGGTTGGTTATACTAATAAACTCCTTAGGAAACGATCGACTACCCTTAAAGTCCTTGAGTTTGTTTTGGTAGCTTCGCAATTTAAGAAACAACGCTTTGTAAACGCCAGCAGCTGAGAAAAGTTTTTATTCCGCTTACCATGCGCAGCTGTTATTTTTGACGTCTATCAAATTCTGTATACACTTTAAGGCACGCCTCACAAGTACTTCCGAAATCGCCACTTTACTGTATCCACTTTGATCAACGCGGCACTCTAATTCAGAGACCACCAAGTTGATGGCTTTGAAGTAATTTTTTTTTAATGTTTCTCAGGAGTGAACTCATGAGGCTCTGCCGGCGTGTTAGTGTGCTGAAGCTTCTTAGGCGGCTTTCTTGAACGTTGGAGCTTAAGTCTACTTGGTATTCAGCACATTTGTCTAAAGCCGATGGAACCTATCGTCTTTACGTAAAGTCAAAAATCTCTTCGTAATTTATTCAAAAGCAATTCGTTCCAGCCACTTTTTGTTTTTTTGCAGCATTCCGAGATATATTCCCCTTTTTTCAAGTTGCTCATGGAATTCTCTGGATATTGTTGCGTTTTCTCAGCAACTTCATGCAGAGCAAGGATAGTGGCATGGTAATTATCTATCATCTTATGTAGCGCCGTGGCACAGACAGTCCATCTTGTGGGGCAAATAATTCTTAGCGGGAAAAAAGAACTCCTTGATCCAAACTCAGTTGAATTCTTCATCTCCTCATTCTCATTGAGTTCTGCCAGCATGTTGCTCAAAATTGGTTTTTGCACTCGGGATTCTTTGAAGAAAACAGCACACTCGTAGGTATATTGTAGACTATTGTAGAGTGTCACGAAGAAGAGGAATTTGCTTACAGCATTCTTGCGTGGCGAGATTTACGCAGTGGCTGCTGCATGAATCGAAAGTCGCCCGCGGTTCTTTTTCAAGAAAGCAAGCCTGCACTCCTGAAAAGGTTTCTTTCATATTAGCACTGTCCTTGGAGTCTCAGCAAAGATAGATTGAAACGCAGTAAATAATTCTTATAAGACCAACTGCCATTGCCACAGAGGAAGATGGAGCAGCGTAGAGCTCCAGAAAGATTTTTTCAGGTATTAAATTGTCATTTACAAACTTGGTGCAGATGGACAACTGATCCGTTTTGGTGTATCAGTTGTACCATTACTAATTAAGGCGTAGTAGCCATATTCCGACAATTTATCTCATCCAACAGATTAAGCTGCAATTGATCAGCCATGAGAGATAACATCTCACAGTGTTGTTTCAGTTAAGCGTAACTTTAAGTGAATTTGGTCTAATAACTGAAAAAAGAGATTTAAGTTAAGTACTAACTGAAACTTTAACTGAAAAATAATGTTAACTTTAATTGTAATAATAATAGTAAAAAAAAAGTAGTAACTGTAATACAAACTGAAAAAAAATGTTTTCGGAGAATCCAATACAGAAATGCGCCAAAATTTTATTTCTTTGTTTATATTTGGTAACCGGACCCACTTGTGTCTTTTATCTCTACTATGATTTGCTTTTTCATCGCCTTATTTGCATTTAACAACGTATGAACAATGTTAAAAATAAATTCTGGCCAAAAACAAGAAAATGGAGTTTGGCGTTATTTAAGTTACGAACCCTCTACTGATAAAAGCCAATGCAACCTGTGGGAGAAAAAGATTCGGAAGCTCATGTGGTCGAAACTTGTGTAGCTCTGTTGAAAAGTAAATCATCTAAGTCATAGACATAAGGAAGTGGCAAAAGAACTTGAGGTTTTGGAGAGAAATTGCAAAAAGCTAAATACCAAGCGCAAACTAATCGAAAATGATACAGGAAACACAGTTAACCAGAATAGCGCACAAGAAGTGAAACTGAGACAGCGTTTGCTTAGTAATATCAGTACTGGGTTATATTAATAACTGTTATACTAACTGTAATAGTAACTGAAAAAATTATTAACTCTAATATTAACTGGAAAAAATGAAAAAAAAAATTAACTTTAACTGTAATACTAACTAAAAAATATTAAATTGGCTTACTTTAACTGATACTCTAACTGAAAAACCCTAACTGAAACAACACTGACATCTCATTTTGAATTTCTGGATGGTGAGAGGTTTGGATCAACGCAGCTTTTCAGCTAAGGCATCGTCATATTCAGATCGAAGCTTAAGTAATTGTATGACGTTTGAAGTTTCTAGTCTCATTCTTCATATGCACATCTTGTTATACTACATCATCACAAGATTACATTGAAAAAACTGCTCAACTGGGGTTGCGAATTTTATGGCCTAAAGTTAAAAATCATGAAATTGTAATAGTGGGGGGAACAAATACATTTTGGTTCCCCAACTCAACAATTGTGGAGGGGACATGTTCCTCTTTCCCCCCGGTTGCGACGCCCATGCCTTTGCGTCCATATCTAAAAAGAAGCTGTTTCTGCGCTTTCAGCTATTTTCTTGATAGCTTGAGTTTTTTTTCCGACCCGACATACCAAGATCCACAAGCAATTTGAAACGCGAGCGTCCGGCTAAACCCTTGGCGCCTATTTCAACCGCAAAAATCTCGACCCTATATCCCGCAAGCTCCAAATCTTGGGCAAGGATTCTGTAACGTTCTTCTTTCAAGGGCTGAAATAACTATTGCTTTAATAATACTAATCTTGTTCTCTTCAAATAACTGATGTACGAGAGTAGTCGTATATCTTTAAAAAAAATTGTTTTCAAATTTTTCAACGTTTCCTCTTGAAAGAGCTGAAGTTTTCTCAACTTTTCATTCTTCCAAAACTAAAACCCGAGATGACGATTTTCAAAAATTGTAAGAACTACTGTTGAAACTTGAAACTTCGCCCACATCTGGAAATGTGAAGTATATGAGGATGGAAAATAATTTTAAATTCAATAAGGAAAAAACAAACTTTGTATTGATTATTGTTTTTTGAATAAACTAAAAATGGATGGTTTATTCATCTGAAGAAAATGTGAATTAATTAATTTTATTTATAGTTTGTTTAAATTTTGACCAATCAATTTGAAAATGTAATAGAATGCATTGTTTTCGACGGCAATTCAATAAAACCATTTTAGCTCGATTGGATGACGGGAAGTATGGTTTTTTAATCGTCAAAGAGTCCCACGCATGGCTCAAGAAAGTAAGCAAACAGGGTGAAGTTAATGACAAGGATTTAAAAATGAGAAATTGATTGTAAGATAATTAAGTTGCATTCCTTGTGTTCTTTAATTTTTAACTGAGTTTTTCTCGCTATTTGCCCGTTTCGTTCGTGCGAGATTCGGACAGTTCACAAGAATAATTGATAAATCGTACGTTTTTTCTTCGTAATTTAGGTGTTAATATACAGATGGCTTTGATCGCCATCTGAAAATTATTTGATTAAAATTGCGCAAAATGAAAATAGGAAAGTTTTCAAAACCTTGACTGAAACAAACCTTTGATATCAGGAAATAAGGGAGAATAAAATAGTCCTCACGAAAAGATTAAATGTAAGATGTGATTTTGCGAATGAACAAACTAAAATCACAACGAAGCATAATTAAATTAAACAGGAGATTGCATTTATAAATAAAAATACAAGTGTAAGTGGACACAAAAATGATGAAACATGGCTACAGAAAGTTTAGATTGGCTTGATAGCACTGTGTAGTTACTTAGTTACAATTTGGTTTCTAAATTTCGAGGTGATGTGCTAGAGTTGGATTATTATTTATTGCGTCAGAGTAAAGTTATTTTCGGACTGATAACGATTTTTCAAAGGCGTGCATTACGTCTTCTGAATTGTTTTTTTATAAAAATTCATCAGAGTTAACCTAGTGATTTAGTGATAGAAGTTAATCATTGTCCTCCCTCAGGTAACTTAGTTCTGTTAATAAAGAATTCAGCAATCTTTTATCACAAGTTGCTAAATCTATTGGTGCTCATATTTTCCTTTCAGGATACTTCATTATTAATTTACTTAATGCTTCAAGTCGCATCAATTCATGTTTTTTAATACTTTTACAACTCGTTATCTATTTTCAGTTTCTTCACAACAACAAGAATTACACCATATATTATCTTTCTCATTATTTAAATTTACTTGTGTACATGTAAGCTAGACTTGTTCACGTAAAAGCTCAACGCGTCACAACAAAAATAGAAAACAAACGTAAATCGAACGAGATTTTTATTTGAATAACAATTATTTTTGTTTCAACAATTAATTTTAAAACGGAAGATTACATTGTTACCGGAAATAGACCTGCACTAAAAAATGAGCTCTGTAAAACCACTAGAAGTGCTTTTAAAAAATCCAACCGACAACTTAGAAAATTTATAAGAGCGTTATAAAAATAATAATACTTGAATAACTTTTTACAAATCACGTTTTTCTTCTGCATTAAAAAGACCAAAATAATTCTCTGGTTATATAAAATTTGTTAACATACATACTAAGAGTACAATTCTGTAGCTATGAAAATGAGGGTCGCATTTCAGAATATAATGTAATAATAATCTGTGATCAATTTATGTATTCAAACGCCCAACGCTTTTCTTTTATCTTCCGGACGAACAAAAAAGTTTGGTTCGAAAAATTTTATTTAGTACCTTTAAATATTATTTTAAAGTTTTTAGTGCATTTATATATAAGCGTTGTTTAAAATATTCTTTTCTTAAATTTTTTTAGTATGCTATTTGCTCGCGTGCAGACCTCTATCGGCATGTGTGTGTGTGCTTGCGTGCATGTGTTATCATGCAGAGTGCAAGCCTGTGTTGGTAAGTTTTGTGTACTCGTGTACAGACTTATATCGTCATATTGAGTGTGTGCAGACTTATACTGACTTTTAGTCATTTTAAATATTCAAAACATGTAAAACTAACAAATTGTATTTTTTCACTATTTCAATCAAGTGATTTTTAAAATTTTCTTGTGGAGGGGCACACCAATCCTCAGATATAGCTACGACGCCTTTGGTTTTGGTCATCCAATTGGGAGAACAGTGGAAGATGGGGGCGCATTTTTTATACCTTGCCCCCAGGCGCCAGATACCCTCGTTACGCTACTGGTGGTAAGTTGGTAAGAATAACATAAGCACTATCGTTTACTGAATCCTAGTGTTTTAATAATCAGCCTGATTATGAATATTGCCGACTTATTGCTAAAATGTATCTACCAGCAATGCATAGGAGTTGATAACATTTTACTCAAAAGATAGACGTTCTAGCTTTTAATCCAAATAAAATTGGTGATTTGTTGAATGATCTTCTGTTCCTCAATAGGCCTAGACTTAGCAGGTAAAATTATTCCAGCAAAGTAGTCGTTAGATTTTGTGTCTCAATAACCCAGTTATTCAACAATTAAACTAACAAACTCAACTGAGATTGTTAAGTTGGCGGGTGATTTGAAAGCTTCACATAGTTGTGGAATGAGTAATTTAAAGTCTTTCATAGCAATTTTTAATTAGTTTAACTAGGGTTTGATCTGCGCAAGTGCCTGCTTGTTTTAAATATCTAAGCAACATAATAAGAAAATAATTAAATAAAAACAATGCTGTCTTTTCGAATCTACCCAATAATCAATAGGTAAGCATCCACACACACACACACACACACACACACACACACACACACACACACACACACACACACACACACACACACACACACACACACACACACACACACACACACACACACACACACACACACACACACACACACACACACACACACACACACACACACACACACACACACACACACACACACACACACACACACACACACACACACACACACACACACACACACACACACACACACACACACACACACACACACACACACACACACACACACACACACACACACACACACACACACACACACACATACACTCACACACATACACATACACATCCTCACTTATAAAAACTTGTCTATTGTTTTCACAATAACCAACAAGTAGGTTTCAACAGACATGTTTATCTCTTGAATATGACGTCTTATGAAGAAAACATTTTAGGTGTTGAAAATTATTGCAAGATAGCCGGTTTAATTATGTGTATGAGCGTGTGAACGTCTGGTTATACCGTTTTTTAGGATTTCTTAAAGAAAGGCTTTTACATAAGGATGGGCTTAGTAAACGTTGATCTTGTTAAACCACGTATCAGTGAGTGAGTGAGGCTAGAAATTATATAAATAGATAGCAATACAGCTTTCAACATTAAACAAATATCTAAAGTTATTTTCATTTCATTTCAAATCTAGTTTTTTACATTTACGTGCAATAGATTTTAAAATTACTTAAAAATAATCCAAATGTTTATTTTTGCAGAAATCACTAAAGCAATTCATAAAGATGATTATCTATTTGGCATAATTGTTGAACTTGTTAAAACTTTTGATATTTCACGACGTCCACAAATCTAAATGGCCTGAAGTAAACAATTGTTTCTGAAATTCGGCAAAATAAATTATGTTATTTTTCACTACCGCAAAAGATTGATTGATATTTTTTTGAGGAGGAGGCTGGGAGGGCGACGCCCCAAAGATTTTACGCCCCAAAGATTTTTTTCCACCAAATAGAAAAATATCTTTATTAGCTTATTTATTTAGATTAGTTGATCAGCGTAGTATTTTTCAGACATTTTGTTTAGTTATCTATATATATAAAAGAACATGTCCTGACTGATAATCAACGCCGAGCTCAAACGCCTCATCCTAGGAACGTGAAATTTGGAACTTATATTACTTTTATAGCGTAAACATCCGCTAAGAAAGGATTTTTGAAAATTTTGCTCCTGAGGGGAAAAAACTGGAAAACAAACTTTTTTCTAAAAATTTTTTCTAAAATTTTTTTTTGAAATTTAATATATAGATTCTTTTTGAAAAATAAAAAGATACGTGTTTCACCATTTTTTGAAAATTCGGTTTCCCGGACCTCAAATGTGGGTTGGAAAATTGGGTTATTTGGTTTTTAAAGTAGCTTCTACTCAAAAACTGTTAATGCTACAGGAGTAAAAATTAGTATTTAGTTTCTATTCCAAAAATAATGAAATACGTGTTTTAGCATTTTTTGAAAATTTGGTTTCCAGGACTTCAAATGTGGGGTGGAAAATAGGGCTAATTGTCTTTTATAGTAACTGCTACTCAAAAACAGTAAATACCACAGATGTACAAATTATTATTTAGTTTCTTTTCTAAAAATAAAGATATACATGTTTCACCATTTTTTACAAATTTGGTTTCCCGGACCTCAAATGTGGGTTGGAAAATTGGGTTATTTGGTTTTTTAAGTAGCTTCTACTCAAAAACTGTTAATGCTACAAAAGTAAAAATTAGTATTTAGTTTCTACTCTAAAAATAAGGATATATGTGTTTCACCATTTTTTGAAATTTTGGTTTTCAGGACCTCAAATGTGGGGTGGAAAAAGGTTTTCTTTGGTTTTTAAAGTAACTGCTACTCAAAAACTGTGAATGCTACAGATGTCAAAATTAGTATTTAGTATTTACTCAAAAAATTATGATATAAGTGTTTCAACATTTTTTTAAAAATTTGGTTTCCAGGACATCAAATGTGGGGTGGAAAAAAGGGTTATTTGATTTCAAAATAACTGCTACTCAAAAACTGTAAGTGCTACAAATGTAAAAATTAGTATTTTGAAGTTTTGTGCCGGTTAAAAGTAGCTAAGTTCAGTTTATCACCGGTCGGGCCAAGCCGTTATTTTAGAGTCTTCACACGGGCCAGGCCAAACCTTAAATCAAAGTGGAACGGGCCGAGGTTTTTCACCAAGTATATAGATATTTTAGTGATTTTAGGGTGTTCAGTTGGGCCGGGCCAAACCTGAAGTCAAGGTGGGACGGGCCGAAGTTTTTCATCAAGTATATAGAACTTCTAAGCCTGTAAGAATGGGCCGGGCCTAATTCAGACGGGCTGTGCCGGGCCAGGAGTTTGGGTTTTTAAAACGGGCTGGGCTAAGTTGTCGACGGGCCGAGCCGAGACCTAAAAAATTGATCTCTACTATGGATGCACGGTTCAAACTCTCTAATTTCATGCGAGCGAAGCCGCTACGGGCACTGCTAGTATCATATATTTCTGCTAATATTATTTTTAAGAAACTTTTATTTAGGTTACAATCTCTGTTTGTGTGTCTGTGTGACTTTCTCTGTACACAAATCTTGCAAGTAAAATTTAACCAGCTTATTGACTAGCTAGGAAGCTGAAACTTTCAGCATAGCTTTATATTGGATGACAATACATGATTCAATAAAAAAAAAACTTAATTTGAACATCTTTCGTATTTGAGTGTATTTGAAATCAAAGTTTTTGTTGAAAAACTCGTTTTTTCATATACTTGTTAATCTTTTAGATACCCTTTGTTATATTCATAATTTAAACGTTTTTTAAAAACTTTTTTTTAGGTTACAATCTTTCTGTGTGTGTGTTTATGTGTATGTGTGTGTGGCTTTCTCTGTGCGCAAATCTTACAAGTAAAATTTAACCAGCTTTTTGACTAGTTAGGAAGCTGAAGCTGTCAGCATAGCTTTATATTGGATGACAATACATGAATCAATATAAAAAACTTTATTTGAACATCTTTTGTATTTATAAATCGAGTATTTTTGAAATCAAAGTTTTTTTTCAAAAACTTGTTTTTTCCTTTAATTGTTTTGTCTGCGTTCAATATTAAATAAAGGTTAATATTTTTATATACTGTTTTTTAATTATTATGATGTTTTACATAAAAATACAACATACTAGTGTATGTTGGCATAGTCATTTATGTTTGAAGATTCTCTAGGTTGAATTTAACAAATCTTTGCCCCCACAAGATTTCGCCGCCTCTGCTTTAGAAGTACATAGTTATTGATACACATCTATTGACTTTTTTAAAATTTTATTTATGTAAACATCCTTATATAACTGTGCTTGGTTAGTTTCTGTTTTGAAACATAAATAATAATTATTTTTAATTTAAGAATATATTTTTCAAAAATTATATTTATATATATATAAAAATGAATGTTTGTATATATGTATGTATGTCCTTTAGGCATTTCTACATCATTCATCCGATGGTAATGAAATTTTCACACAACCTTGAAAGTCAAGGGGAATCAAATATAGAGAAAAAAAATTTGAAATCCGTCACAAAATGAGCGGAGCGGAGCGGGTGAGTGAGCGGGAACTATATACATATATATATATACACACACATATACATACATAAATGAGCGAAAACGGGAACGGGAAGACAACTGAGAGCGAACGATAGAGCGGGAAATGGAAAGCGACCGAGAACGGGAAAGCAACCGGGAGCGGGAAAGCGACCGGGAGCTGGAAAAGGACTGAAAACGGGAAAGCCACCGGGAGCGGAAAAGCGACCGGGAACGGGAAAGCGGAGAAGGAAACGGGAGCGAGAAAGACAAACATTAGAAAAACCTCTAAAAACCCCGGGCAACGCCGGGTGCCCCGGTTAGTTCTTAATAAAGTGCATTATCATAAGGAGCATGTCTATACAAATTTCAGTTCAACTGTATAACGGGAAGTTAGTTAAACTTCACTTTCAAGGTTTGCAAACATTCAAACAACCATGCAAGCAATCAAGCAAGACCGGTGGTGAAATTAATAATATAAGAGATTTGAAAAACATCAAAATAATTTTTATTATTATTTGACAATTTTTATAGACCTGTTAATAGAAATACTTCACTTTATGAAACATTATAATAGCACTTAGAAAAAAATAATAAGAAAGATAATTGTCGCAATTTGTTCGTATAACTTTTATAAGACGTTTCATAAATTTTAAATCCGCTTAATTTTGTATTACTGAATGATGTAACCATATCTTATTTATGGTTACATTGTGAACAAAAAATGTTTTACGGCCCGTAAATTACGGGGAACGTTTTGTATCATATCATTAGACACATCCTTCATAGTATCATATCATTAGATGCATCCTTCAATAGTATCATATCATTAGATGCATCCTTCAATAGTATCATATCATTAGATGCATCCTTCAATAGTATCATATCATTAGATGCATCCTTCAATAGTATCAAATGCATGTATGTATGTATGTATGTATGTATGTATGTATGTATGTATGTATGTATGTATGTATGTATGTATGTATGTATGTATGTATGTATGTATGTATGTATGTATGTATGTATGTATGTATGTATGTATGTATGTATGTATGTATGTATGTATGTATGTATGTATGTATGTATGTATGTATGTATGTATGTATGTATGTATGTATGTATGTATGTATGTATGTATGTATGTATGTATGTATGTATGTATGTATGTATGTATGTATGTATGTATGTATGTATGTATGTATGTATGTATGTATGTATGTATGTATGTATGTATGTATGTATGTATGTATGTATGTATGTATGTATGTATGTATGTATGTATGTATGTATGTATGTATGTATGCCACAATTTTTAGTTTTGAATATCATTTCCTACATCCCGCATTTTCGCTCCTGGAGTGTAAAGAAATATAAATTATTAAAACAAAACAAAAAAGACAAAGAAAAGATTTTATCATTTTTTTATAGTTAAATTTCTAATTTTTTTTTAATGCAAAAGGTTTGTGACTTTTATTTTGCAACAATCATACTTTTAGCACAACAAAAGAACATTTTGTTTAAACATTTTAACACACCACAAATATATTTTCAAAAATTTCGTGAACAACACAACATTTATAACTCAATACACGAATTAAGACAATATTTGTCTCGATGGCGATTGAAAGTACAACACTGCCTGATGTCTCAAGAAAATATGATCGTTTTGTGAGTCAATAACATGTGATCATCTTGTGAGTCAATAATATATGATCATCTTGTTAGTTAATAATGCCATAATATCACAGAAAACATGAAGATCATCACGACATATTTATGATTATTCGATCTTCATGATGGATAGCTAGCTGTTCTTTCGTTTTCTCATTTGCATATTTTCACGAAACTTAGCAACAAATTGAACAAAATAAATACGTATTGAAAAGGCTTTCATGTAAATAAATGAATAAAATTAATGAACAAAAATAAATAAATAAATAAATAAATAAATAAATAAATAAATAAATAAATAAATAAATAAATAAATAAATAAATAAATAAATAAATAAATGAATGAATGAATGAATGAATGAATGAATGAATGAATGAATGAATGAATGAATGAATGAATGAATGAATGAATGAATGAATGAATGAATGAATGAATGAATGAATGAATGAATGAATGAATGAATGAATGAATGAATGAATGAATGAATGAATGAATGAATGAATGAATGAATGAATGAATGAATGAATGAATGAATGAATGAATGAATGAATGAATGAATGAATGAATGAATGAATGAATGAATGAATGAATGAATGAATGAATGAATGAATGAATGAATGAATGAATGAATGAATGAATGAATGAATGAATGAATGAATGAATGAATGAATGAATGAATAAATAAATAAATAAATAAATAAATAAATAAATAAATACATAAATACATAAATAAATAAATAAATAGATAAATAAATAAATAAATATATGAAATAATAAAATAAAAATTTAATGACTGAATGAATGAACGGACAAATAAATAAATAAATAACTTAGTAAATTAATTAATTAGTAAATTGATTAATTAGTAAATGGATAAATAAATAATTATATAGTCAATTAATTAATATTTAAATAAATATATGATCAATACATAAAACAAAATAATAATGAACTGAATTAACACTCTCATTAATGAACGAATGAAAAATCAGGAAAAAAAACTTATAAAATGATGGATTGAAACAAAGTAATTTAAAGTGAGGCAAAAACGATGAGGACGACATAAGAGACGAAAGACAAAAGAGCAACAATGACTAAAAAGTTATCAACGCATGCAGGCGCTGACAGCCGCACGGCTCTATTATTCTTGTGCTTGCCCCGCCTCGCTGAATTAGCGATTTCAGTTTTACAACAATCATGGTTGTTGTTGTTATTGTTAGAAGTAGTAGTAATATTGTTGTTGGAATTAGAGTTGCATTTCTGTCTTTCTTTTTCGTCTCTCATTCCCGAAAAGTCGTTTGTTGGGCGAGGAGCTCCCAAGTAAACGTTTCTGCTCAGTATCAGCGTCTTTGCTGGTTGAAGCTTCACTGTGAAGGCTGGACTTGTATCTAGTTCGAAATTTGTTTGCAGTGGAGATCTTACAGTAGAAAGTGCTATGTGGTTGACGTGTCCTCGTTCTATTAGACTGGATGGTGATGACGATAAGTCACGTGTCGGACCAGTCAAATGAATTCGACCACGCCTTTTTGAGGGAAGAGTTTGATTTTGTCTCTCGCCACAATCTGCTTGTCGACGCGAGTGAGAATGTACCATCATCGTATAACTGTTGTAGCATGGTCTGTAATCAGAAATGGTTGAGGCATGACTTTCAAATGGAGGCTGGTTAGCAAGAACAAACTGTCGGGAAACATCGGGCGTTGAAGAAGTCTGAGTTATCACACCCAGAGATTCCTTGAAATCACGTCTTTCCCTGTCAATGCTAGATAAAGAAGCAGATTTAGCAGCGAGAGTTTTCTTGTCACACGAACAACACCAGCAGCAGCAACACAAAAACCTCTCATTTGAGCATGTCTTGGAGGCGAAGATGACGTTCGATGAGTTGCTGCGCTTACGATAGAAGGCGATGTTGATTGGAATTGAAGCCACGGAGATGATGAGCATGAATATTGGGTAGAACACTTGGAAACAAATTGCGATGAAATGAGTTTTTATGGAAAATCTCTGTTATTTATATTATAATACAATAAAACACTGTGGATATTTATAGAAAACTTTCGACGCAGCCCAGTGACTTTAATCTTGTCATGCATCAAAGAGATGAATGGTTTTCACTCGTTGATTTTTGATTACATGAGCCACTACGTAGTAGGTTGTGAGTCAAATCTAGCATTTTGCAATGGCATGAACTTTAACGAAAAGTTTAAAAAACAAAACATTTGGTGTCTTCTAATGTATATTTCTATAAAACTCACCAATTAGAGGAACCACAAAAGTTTGGCTCTTGGGAGAAAGACTGCAGATGAATTGAATTTGAAGAGTGAAAACACCAACCATGACGATGATTGAGGGAATTTTAATGCACTTTTCAACAGGCAATTTTAAGAGAAACATTAGAGGGAGTGTGACCAGCCCAGTGGGCCCCAGCAAGACCAAGGCGTAGAAAGTCAGGTGGCGTTTGAATTGAACGCTGAATGTTAACGTTTGTCTTGTGCCGTTGTTCCAGCCAACTCTATCTGATCTGGTAGGATGGGGAGTTATTTTTTGGAACAAAACATTAGAAATAAATAATTTTTATTGAATTCGAATTTTTTAAAAAGGTCTGCTATCTGCTCTGTAAAGTAAAATTATAAAAAAACAAACAATTTTTTGCACGTCACGTGATTGTAGATTCATGGTGGCATTTTTCTACGAGGGAGAAAGAGAGAAAGAGAGAGAGAGAGAGAGAGAGAGAGAGAGAGAGAGAGAGAAAGAAAGAGAGAGAAAGAAAGAGAAAGAAAGTATGAATGAGTGAGTGAGTCGGAGTGAGTGAGTGAGTGAGTGAGTGAGTGAGTGAGTCGGAGTGAGTGAGTGAGTGAGTGAGTGAGTGAGTGAGTGAGTGAGTGAGTGAGTGAGTGAGTGAGTGAGTGAGTGAGTGAGTGAGTGAGTGAGTGAGTGAGTGAGTGAGTGAGTGAGTGAGTGAGTGAGTGAGTGAGTGAGTGAGTGAGTGAGTGAGTGAGTGAGTGAGTGAGTGAGTGAGTGAGTGAGTGAGTGAGTGAGTGAGTGAGTGAGTGAGTGAGTGAGTGAGTGAGTGAGTGAGTGAGTGAGTGAGTGAGTGAGTGAGTGAGTGAGTGAGTGAGTGAGTGAGTGAGTGAGTGAGTGAGTGAGTGAGTGAGTGAGTGAGTGAGTGAGTGAGTGAGTGAGTGAGTGAGTGAGTGAGTGAGTGAGTGAAAACGATAATAAAGGAAGGGTAGAAAAAATTAGAGAAGAGGAAACTGGAAAAGCACTCTTTATGGTTTTGTTCGATTTGAATTAAATACGAGCCATGCATCACTTGTGGGGCAATGATTAACAAGGTAAACATGCTACTGTTCTAATGATTTCCATCAAGCACCGCCGCCTAACGGGAAGAATCCACTGTTCGGCATCGATCCGAGCAGGCGATAAAACTTCATTTAGCACATTCCAACCCCATCGACACATCTTCAGGCAAACAATTTCTCAATTATAAATTATTATTCTTATTTCTTCTCTGTTTCCTTTCGGCGTTTTTCCTTTCAACGACGACAATTTCTAACGAGTAACAAATTAGTGCCGGAAAGTCTCATCGGCACGATATAAGCAGAATTATAATTTGTCTTTTTGCACGAAATTAAAAACATTTTTGCCGGAATTATCGAATGATTTATTGAAGAAATGTCGAAATAGGGAGAAATGATATGATCAATTGTCAGCTAGCCAATTGCGTGCATGTGAGAGATAAGGAGAATCCCGTTCATATAATAATGCATCCAATTACACCTACAGGATAGTTTCTGTTCTATGCTTTTGCTTCGCTAAAATTAGAAACATATCGCAACAAGCAGTTTATGAGACCAAACAAATGAATAAATACATTAATGAAATAATAAATTAATGAATAAATGAATAAATAAGTTAATAAGTAAATAAAATATATTAAAAATGAACAAACTCGATGCCTGATGTACTGAGGCACAAATGGTTGCTCCATTCAACAGATGCTTCGTTCGCCACAATAGAGCTCGTGTTCTCGACAAAAAGTGAATTGGAAGATGTCACGTGATACGGACAGAAGTATTCGTCATAAGGAAAGAAAAAACCGTCACCGGCGCATGAGCTGCACATTTCTTCATTAAAACTCATCTCAACTGCTCCGTTGTGCATTTCAACTGTTTTCGATATTTCAACATCATCTGGACTTGAACTTCCAATGCTGGATGCGAGGAAATTTTAAAAATTTAACCACACTGCATTTTTGTGTATAAAAGTTTGCGGTAAAATATTATTATATGTTATCAGCGAGTCTAATACTGAATAAAATATGTTGAACTTGAAGATAATTTTTTAGTAAACTTTAATTTTGATTTATATTGAAATTAACAAATACTATAGTGTTATTCAAAGTCAGATTAAACCAAATGTAGTCCAGAAAACTGGCATGGCTAGCATGAATATTATAGCTCCATCATATCTGAAACGCACTACGTACCATGGCTTTAGTGAAACATACGACGTTCTTTAGTGCAATTCTTTCTCTTTCTCTCTTACTTTCTCACTCTCTCTTTTTCTCTTTCTTTCTATCTTTTTCATTTTTTTCTTTTTGTTTTTGATCTTTTGTTTTTGATTTTTTTATTTCTTACTTTTTTTGACTATCTCTACCTTTGTCTCTCTCCTTTTTCTTTCTTCCTATAATACTGTCTTTTTTCTGTAAGTCTGTCATTTTCATTTTTTTCTTCCAGTTTTTTTGTTTCGCTCTCTCTTTTGTCTCGTTTTTATTTTTTTTATTTTGACTACGTATATATACATACACGAAATTCATCTCTTCGGATGCTCCCTTTGGGCACTAAGGTTTTTCTATGTTGTTGTTTGCATTTATTTCAATTTTTACTGGTTTAATTGTAAAACATTGTTATGCCCAATAAACAAATTAAAATTTGAAAAGAAATGTTGTGTATTTTATGTTGGTTATCAAGAAGGCACTACCTTAGCGTTTTATAAATATGGATGAATATGGATGGATGTGGGTAGATGATGGATATGGATGGATATTGGTGGATATGGGTGGATATGGGTGGATATGGATGGATATGGATGAATATGGATGGATATGGATGGGTATGGATGGGTATGGATGGATATGGATGGATATGGATGGATATGGATGGATATGGATGGATATGGATGGGTATGGATGGATATGGATGGATATGGATGAATATGGATGGATATGGATGGGTATGGATGGATATGGATGGATATGGATGGATATGGATGGGTATGGATGGGTATGGATGGGTATGGATGGATATGGATGGGTATGGATGGGTATGGATGGATATGGATGGATATGGATGGATATGGATGGATATAGATGGATATGGATGGATATGGATGGGTATGGATGGGTATGGATGGATATGGATGGATATGGATGGATATGGATGGATATGGATGGATATGGATGGATATGGATGGATATGGATGGGTATGGATGGATATGGATGGATATGGATGGGTATGGATAGATATGGATGGATATGGATGGATATGGATGGATATGGATGGGTATGGATGGATATGGATGGATATGGATGGGTATGGATGGATATGGATGGATATGGATGAATATGGATGGATATGGATGGGTATGGATGGATATGGATGGATATGGATGGATATGGATGGGTATGGATGGATATGGATGGATATGGATGGATATGGATGGATATGGATGGATATGGATGGATATGGATGGATATGGATGGATATGGATGGATATGGATGGATATGGATGGATATGGTTGGATATGGATGGATATGGATGGGTATGGGTGGATATGGATGGATATGGGTGGATATGGGTGGATATGGGTGAATATGGATAGATATGAATGGATAAGGATAGCTAAATATTAAATTTGAAATAAAAACTATTTAAGATTAAATTAAAAAACATTGGTAAAAAATATTCGTCTTTGTCTTTTCAAAAGCAAAAATAAATAAAAAATGAAATTATTGAATTGACATAAAACAAAAAAATACATTAACGTTGTTGTAAATTTTTGCAAGCTGGTGTGGTAAACTGTATTACGATGACGTGTATGTATCAGTGCCAGGGCTATGATATAATCAGCCCCACTCGAAAACATTAATGAGGCCCTTTACTGCTAGGCTACATATTTATAAAAATAAAAAATTGGTATGACCAGGGGAGGGGGTGATTATACGTCATTTTTAGAAACAATTTAAAAAAATACTAAGCATTTGCTGAAAATTTGCCCAATTTGGCCAAGGCTGGGGCATATCTGTTTTTTTAATTTATTTTTTTAAACTAAACTATAAGTTTTTTTGAAGTATGTGAATTTTATAATGATCTACCGAGCTTCAAAACGTCCGTGGATATCCCATGGGCATCCAGACAAGTGAAAGTTAATAAAAGCATATAAAAATTATAAATCTTAGAATTTTTAAGGAGGCGAAATACGCTGTATTAGTCAGCTATGTACCTGTATAACGGTTTACAGGCTTATAAAGTTTAAAAAATACATATCTTAAAATTTTTCAGAGAGCGGGTGGGGCGATATACGCTGTTTTAACCAGCTAAAAATTAACAGGTTAATAAAGTTAAAAAAAGTACGTATTAAAACATTTTAGGGTGGGGCGAAATCCGCTGCCTTATCCAGCTATGAACTTGTGTAACGGTTAACAAGTTTTTAAATTTCAAAAAACCACATATTTTAAAAATTTCCAGGGGCGAAATACTTTCTAGGGGGCTTCGTCCCCACTCGCCCCTCGGTAGTTGCGGCCTGATTTAGAGTGTGCTAACTACGGCATTGCATTATTAACTCAAAAATGATATTTTAGAGTTTAAATAAGCTATACTTTTCATCAAGGAAATTCACTAAAAACTGAATATTCATTGAAATAATTAATAAAAGTAAAAAATATCGCTACGTAAAATGACTTATTTTTATATTTTTTAAATTTTTACGATGAAAAAAATTGATCTGTTCATATTACAAAAATGTGTAAATTTTGATGGGTTATGCTAGTAAAAATAGATTTTAGTTGGCTTATTTTATTGATCTAGGACTAGCGAAAAGTTTCAAATGGCTTCTTTTCGAATATGCTTATGCTTAATTGCTTGAGCTAAACACATTGGCAGATTTTTAAGCAGTACGCAGTGACTTTAATTTGCTGAACCTTACAAAGCCGCGGGACCACGTTAATGCATATTTATGACAGATCGAAATCGATTTCGCTAAATCGTTCTTCAAGGCCATCTTAGCATGCATAGCAATTATAAAATGGTTTCCAATACGGTAAAGAATATCTTTGATGCATCAAATTTTAATAAATGTTTTATTACGGAGAAGATGGTAAAGTTTTAGGAAACCTTAGAGAAATGAATCACTCGCAATAAACAAAATTTTCCAAAGTTTCAGAAAGAAGCGAGACATAAAGTTGGAGTAGTTATGGCAAGCTTGCTCAACAATTTCAGCAAGTCAGGAGATATGCAAAGGTTCACATCAATATTCAAAAAAAGAAATATGTGGGGACCAGCAATTATAGGCCAGTAAGTCTAACAGGAATTGTTTTCAAAGTGCTGGAAAAGATTGTCACGTGAAAATTAGTTGAACATATAGAAAGCTACAGGGCTTTACACGGGTTTGTAAACTGATTAAAAGTTGATGCTGCCCAACCGATCTAAACGTGTTTGCAAACTCTTACAATAATCTAAATAAAAATTACTTATTAAATCAAATTTATCTGGACTTTGCAAAGGCTTTAAACAAAGTACGTTATTAAAAATTTGCAAAATATTCTTGCATATGGAATGCATGAGAAGTAAATGCAAGGGATTACCTCCTGCCAGAAACAAAAACAACGATTAAGGATTAAAGAAATTAACTCAAACTAAATTGATTTAACAAGTGGAATTCCGGAAGGACCAGTGCTAGGACCATTATTGTTTATCATTTATATGGACAATATCAATGATGGAATAACCTCAAAATTTCAGTTAGCAGATAACACACTCTAAGCTAAGGTTGACAACGATGAAAAAACCAAAATTATTCTATTGGTCCAGAGATAAGCAAATGTTTTTTTAATTTGAATAAATGTGCAGTTATGCATATAAACGAAAATTTTTGAAATTTGATTATGAAATTGAAAGTAATTGAAATCATTTAAAAACAAGAAAAAACTTGTAACCATTAAGACAATGCCAAACAGCTGTGACCAAAATGTACAGAATGTTGTAACTTTTTAAAAGAATTGTAGGTCAACAGAACACGAACATCATCTTAAACTTGAAAAGAACACTGATCCGATCATATTTATAATTCTGTGCCCAAGTCTGAAGTCCATATTTAAAAAATCAAATTAGAATAAATTTGTCAGAGAGCAATACAAATGCTAATGGGTCTTCAAGCATTAACTTGAAAATAAACTGTTCAAATGTGGCTAGACAAAAGAAAAATAATGACCCTATTGTGCCGTATAATAAAATACCTAAATGTAAGAGTTTTTGCATATTCGTAGGAACAAACACCTATTGCCCTTTATATATGTAGGTAAATTTTTTACTGTTCAGAAAAAATAGTAAATCGATAATCCTGTAAAAAATAAAATTATTTATTAATTTTGACCGTTGTGGTGCGCTAGCATTTGTGGTTACTAGAATTTGTGGTGTGCTAGTATACGAGCTGCGTTGGAATACCTTTATTGAATACTTGCCCATCACAAGTCTTGTAACTAATGAACAACACAAAACACAACTGAAACAACCACAAGGACCATCACAGGGCCAGCCACTAAATTAATAAAATACCTTTTTTCCAATTTGAGATGAGGCAACCAAAGTGTGATGGCTGGAATGTTATAAGTTGTATGGTTACCTTTCACTGAACTGTTCACTTGCAAGCTTGCATTTTTCCATCCCTAGGTAGTGATGACGGTGTTGACGATAACGAATATGCAGTGGCGTAGCGGACGGTGGGGGGTGTCCACCCTGGGTGGAAATTTTCATGGAACGGCAAATTTTTGAGAAAAAAAAATGTTGCATATAAAATAAATAAGAAGTAAGTTTCTGGAAATTTGCAGAAAATGTACTTTCGATTAATCTCTCCCGTGCATTTGTTATTTTGGAAGCAACAAAAATTTATAGAGGTTTAGAAAATTTTTGTAGAGAAAATTTCTTTTAAAAAGTTTGGCTCACCCCCAAGGAATTGCTGAAATGACGCTCCTTGCTTAAACGGGGCAGCACATCTGGTTTATGCCCCGGGCGGCACAAACCCACGCTACGCCATTGCGACTAATGACAATGACAACGATGACGGCAATGACGGCAACGATGATGATGATGATAATAATGTTTTCACGCCTTTACTTCAAAGAAGCTCATTTTATACAAAAAACAACTCAATCCACTTACTACTTTTATTTTCATCTTTGAGCAGAGAATTTGTTTGTTTTCGTTCTGCACGATTTCAGAAGAAAGTAAAAAAAAAACAAAAAATGAAAGCTGCTGCTGTTAGTTTTCCAAATTTTCAACATAGAAAAATGTTTTTGTTTAAAGAAAAATAAATTGAACACGATGGTGGTGTACTCATATTAAAACATAATTTTTAATTAGTTGTTTTATAAAAAAAATGAGTAAAATCATAAAAAAAAATTACTAAAAAAACTTTGATTTGAAATCGTTCATAAAGTTAAAGATAATTCAACTCATCAATTTTAAGTAAGTTATTATTAAATATACAACGAATCAGAAACAAAGTTCTACAGAAAAAATAATCAATAAATATTGTTCTCTCCATTTATACATAATATCATATTATTATTGTTCCATCATACTCACAAAACTGACGAAATGAGTGAAATTGATTTGCACTGAAATTCCAATCGAGGATTTGTGCTTGTAATGTTCGGGTTCTGAAAAAGTCTCAGATTTCTGAGAAGATGCAGGAGTGTCTGAAATTGTAGTTTATATCTTTTAAATTTATGTGTAATAAAACATAAAAATAAATTATTATTATTATTATTATTATTACGATTTAAATGTTTATTTATGCTAATAGAAACATTGAATTCATAAGTTGTAACTTTTATACAAAAACAACTAAAAGAAATGAAAGAGGTACGAGAGCGTGGAATGAGAGAATAATGGGATGAATTTCCATACAGGGATGATTCATTCGCGGAATTTGGTTTGCACCCGCTGGGAAACAGTTGGCAGATTATAAAAATAAAACGAGTTTGACGCAGGACGCACGCCTGGAGACACTCTCCGCGGTAAACAACATTGTTGGCCGAAACATCTTAATCCTCTTAGAAATATCGTCCCATTTACGGTCCGGCAGATAAAACACGCTTTTTTGTCACATTACTTCTACTTCCCAGCATTCTACTCACCTTCGAAATAAAAACATATCGGCGGATTTGTACGCAGCTCGATAAATCGAATTAAACGATAACTTTCAAGTTTTAGAGCTCCTCTTTCCTTCATTAGTTCGTCTGTAAAAGATTTTGATTGAAAAAAAGATAAAACAGGGAAAAAAGAATTTGAAAATTAAATTTCAGATTGACGATGCGCGCGATCTCTTTCAACACACGAAATGAACACCACACACCGACGAATATAGAAGCACCGACATGAGCACAATCATCAACGCAACGCAACGCAACTCGACGCAAGTTGCGCACGTCAATCAACCACGAACTTGAATAAGACTGCGATCAAGACATTTTTCTGCTTTTTATTTCAACTGTCCGTCAAAATTCAATGAAGCCCAATAAGGCTTTTAATATCTCTTCGCAACTCGATCGCTCGCTGACACTTTTGTGCCTTGAAATGAAGTTCACACTCACAGCAAGCGTAGAAGAAATGTCACATTCGCTGGAGTTGAACAATAATGTTGCTTTGCTTTGTAATCGAAGTTAGTAAAATTGCACAGAGATAATGTCCACTGCAGTATCGAATGTGCTTGGTCGTTCTCATCTAATAGAACTCCTGGGACGAATAAATACTCTTCGATTATTGTGCTAAATTTGCACGCCACCTCGATCCGCAGATGCATTCCAACCCAACCAAGTGGATAGATGAGCCGCAAATACTAGCACACCACAACGACCATAAACAACCAGAGCAAAGGAAGTAATGACCGGTCCATTTCAGATGGCCGCAACATGATTGGCTTTCGGCGAAAACGCAAAATAGAAAAACAACACATCCGTACTGTTTATAGCACTTAAAAACAAGAAGATGAGACAAAATACGAGACACATGCAAATTCAGAGTATTGCTGAGAAAACACGAATGTCTACCACCGGGGAGTTTGCGTCTTGCTCTAGCGATTCCGAGCAAATAATACGTAAAAAAAACTCCGATGATCTACAAATAACTCCGACACATCACTGGCGGAAGGAAAACCAAAACTTCTGCGCAATGACCGAATAGGCGGGCGCTCATTTGGCATTCCTGACATGTAACAATTCTTGCAATATTTATTCATTATTTAACAAGCAGAAACTCAAAAAGAGGAGGAACTAATTTTTTTTAGTTTTTTTTATTGTCAAAAGATTTTTCTTTTATGAAATAAAAAAAAGAATAAAACAAAATTTTGCTTCGAAAAAAAAATTGTTCCTTTATGTAGCGCTTCTGTTCCTTGCTACCTAAATGGAAAGTGAGAAAGAAAGATTACACATCTGAAAGATAGATAGCCGTGCCTCTTTCATCTTTCCTTTCCATTGATGCAAGCCATCTCCCGCTCAGAAACGACCTCTGATATGATGATACGACCCAACGTTACCGTAATTCAACGGCGCACGCTCCCATGCAGTGAGCGACGTCTGGCATACTACTGCGACCGTTTTAATCATATAACAAGTGTTTCTTGCGACATTTTCAGAAAGCAAATGGAAAAAACAAATTTTCTACAGCGAATGAAGCCTGCATAACTCTGCGTTAGTTTTGAATAAGACCTCGAAATAAACAGCATGTCGTGCCGTAAAGACTCGTTGCTTGCCAAAAAGGTCGGCGTCTTTTTCAGGTCAAAAGTGGCACTGCGTGTGTAAAGTACAATTACATCCAAGCAACAACACCAACATAAAAACCTTAATTTTTATAACTTATCACAGGGCTTGCAAACATTTCTAAATTTTAAATTTTTGAAATTTTTTTATACCGTGCAAATAACAATTTGGAAAATCAATTTCCACGCTGCAAAAGCAAAGTGAAAAGCGACAAAAAGCGATTTTCCCAGAACTCATTTGTAAGGTGTTTTTGCTTGTTTGGTGCAGCACTAAATTTACGTCCCTGGCAGCTCGAGAGGCGAGAAAATCAGCAATAGTCACAAACGACTCACATTTTTGGCAGATGTATCGGAGGCGGTAGTTGCCAGGAAGGCTTCTTAATCTCCACCCCTCCAAGCCGTGGCCGTGGGAAATGGCAAGAAAGTGGACGCCCTTCTTTGGCAAGGTTCTCCTTTTTAGAGCGGATACGTTAACTAGAAAAACAAATAAAAATTTCATAAAAGTTAAATCAGAGACGTGTTTTAATTTTCTAGATCGCAGTAATGAAAACTCGCGACCACAAACCTGTCCCACAGCAGTCACTAATGGAATGAAAACTTGATTAACGCTAATTGCCGTAAGATCTTGTTGATTTTAAGATCGCCTCGCTGGACGGGTTGTTTCGAGAATTTAATGCTCCAGCGTGTAACACTGGGACGTTAAAAAATTCATGAATGATTTTTGACCCGCTCTGAAGCGGATCCGTTAAATCTTTCATTATTACAAGAATGCATTGGTGCAAGAGGATAGCATTGGACATTAATGGAGAATATGGAGTTCTGATGCTTTCACACCCAACAAAATGATAACACAATGCACGAATTGAACGACAGTGGATGGCCAGCAGCTACACATAGGATAAATGGACGGTCAGAAATAATTGACCTTACATCACACATCCGGGGCATGGATGCGTTAATGTCCTTCTCGATATCTTACCGTCTTACTTTACATACATGCCCACATACATACATGCATACATAAATACATACTCGTACATACATACATACATACATACATACATACATACATACATACATACATACATACATACATACATACATACATACATACATACATACATACATACATACATACATACATGCATGCATACATACATACCTACATACATACATATATACATACATACATAAGTATTCTATACAGCTATTTTCATGTTTATTCATGAATTTTTAGATCTCACAATGGCGTTAGATAAATTGCATCGGATCGTTTGATTTATTATATAGGTACAATTCTAAATCGTTGGACCAGTAAAAATCTCCTCTACTGAAACTGATATAGGTGTAGAGAACACGCGCAGAGCATAAAATTAAATATTGAACTTCTTTCTGTCGCCGAAGAACAAAAGAGTTCTGGTCATGCCACTGAAGCATCGACGTAACCTTGCGAGATTCGCTTGCGTAGCTCCCCCGGCAACTGTCAGCCATGTTTTATCACATCCCCTCTCATTCAACTCCCAACACTCTGCACTAAAACACCAAGACATCTCTTTCTCTCTCATTAATAAACCCATCAAATTATCTTAATCAACCAAAGCTGCCGTTTTAATTTCAATACTTTTTACCAATGCTTTTATTAACTCGTCGGCTCTGTTTCTCTGTCTGTCTGTTTCTCTGTCTGTCTGTTTCTCTGTCTGTTTCAAATCTTGCAATCAATTTTTGAGTCACTTCCTGATGATAGATTTTTTTCAAATTTTGCATACATGCTCAAGATAGAAGACAATGCAATATTCAATTATTAGTTTTACAATAAGTCAATTAATTTAGTTAATTTTCTTGAGGATTTTATCGAGGGGTTTCTTGAGGGTTTTCTTGAGGGTTTTCTTGAGGGTTTTCTTGAGGGTTTTCTTGACCACAAAACGCTAACCGACTGGCAGACTATTTTACCAAGTTAACACAAACCACACTCACTGACCGCGATTCTCAAGCGTGTACGAAATTTTCATGAAAATAGTTGAGATATTTAAATTCGATGCTTTTTGATGATATTTTTATTATTATTACCAATGCTTTTATTAACTCGTCGTCTCTGTTTCTCTGTCTTTCTGTTTGTTTCTCTGTCTGTTTCAAATCTTGCAATCAATTTTTGAGTCACTTCCTGATGATAGATTTTTTCAAATTTTGCATACATGCTCAAAATAGAAGACAATGCAATATTCAATTATTAGTTTTACAATAAGTCAATTAATTTAGATAATTTTAATTAATTTCGATATTTCGATATAATTAAGATATTTCGACTTTAACATAAAATAAAAGAGTAATATAAGAAAAAATTGATTGCAAAATTTGTGTTTTAATTACATATAAGAGCATTGGTTTTAAAAATTCGTTTTTAATTTACTTGTTTATTGTACTTTTCAATGCTTATAAATAAATCGCTTTCAAATTGGTTCTTTTATCTATCCACGATACAGTCAGCTGACTGGTCTCCATGAAATTCAGCTGACTGGTCAACATGACGTTCAGCTGTCTGGTCAACATGTCATTCAGCTGACTGGTCACCATGACATTAGGCTGACTGGTCACCTTGACATTAGGCTGACTGGTCACCATGACGTTCAAATGACTGGTCACCAATACATTCACCTTTTTTGTCTTGTCCACATGGGTGGCATCAATTAAACTTTTTTTTTAAGCATTGCAGTTTTAGTTTTATTTTGTAAAAGTTTTATTTCTTCTGCTTTGGTTTCCACGACGCGTTTTTCGACCTTTGCCATCGAGAACGCGTTCAGAATTAACAAAAATTTTCTCGATTTCTCTACCAGTCTAAGCATTTGAATAAAAAAAAACCGCAAGTCTATAAAAACTATTTTTAACCGAGTTTTTCAATCAAAAACATTTATTTTTATCTTCAAATAAGAAAATTTATTAGTCAATCACATCCTTAAACAATTCAGCGGAAATAAGATGAGGCGTAAGAGTTTTCTTTTAAGGTTTATTGTCCCAATTTTCCCATTTCGAATAAATCAGAAGATGTTCTTCGTGGATTTGTTTTCCTATGCCAGCACGGCGGGTTGCTTTTTTTCCGTTTCAAATCTCGACGTAATCTCACGAAATCCGTCTTGAAACTGCATGGAGTCATATTCTTTAATCAGACAAATGTGTTTGCAATGCTGCTGGTAAAATAATGCTTTTTTTTTAATTTTCAGCTGACGCATCATTTTCTTGATGCGAAAAAAATCATGTGGTTCAGAATTTGCTGCTTTTATTTAATATATTATACTCTGCTGCTATTATTAAATATATTATATTCATTGAAGTTGTTTTTTGAGATATTTCCTAAATGATTAAAAATGAACCACGACTTGGAGTCTCTCGAAATTCGTCTTTGATGATCTTCTCGCTGGCATTTCGTTACATCACGTGGAAACAAATCCTTGATTGAACAAATTTTTTTCGGCGTGTGTACTTTTTTGTCTTCTTTTATTTGGCGTTGAAACAGGCTGAATGGAAAGTAAATTTATTCGTTTTCATTCTTGCGTCGATGTTTATTCGAAAGCTCAATTCTTGTTGGTTCTTTGCAAGCCACAACAAACGACAGCAACCTTAGCCAACACGTCGGCAACAAAAACATAACCAACAACCGTTGCAAATATTAGCAACAATGTTTTCGAAACCAACCTCAACAGTGTCATCACCAGCAACAACAACAATATCGGCAATTTCAGCAAAAAAACATTAACAGTAACGCACGGCGAACAACAAAATCGGCCACAACAATCGACAGATGAAAATATACAGCGACGAGAGTTGAATATTAAAAATAACGTTTTTATTCCTCAGAGAGGAATTGATGAAGATTGTCGGCGTCCAGCGAGCGATTCTGCGCCACAGCCTGCAGTTCTAAAACCTGCCCATAAGTCAGCTGCCGCTTTTATCCTCTCTTAGTATTAAAAGCTTTTTACAGTTTCATACATGAATTACTGTTTGAACGAGAACTGAAAAGAAACGAAAATCGTTCGCAGAGCGCACAAATTGAACCGCAAAAGAGAATAGAACGGGTGAAAGGAGATTAGATAAGCGTTTCCACATAGAAACAATTTGATTTTTTAATATCTTCATGCTTGCATGTTATTACTTGATGATGATGATTCTGAAAGTGGTTGGCTATGAGATGGAGGAAAAGAATTTATCAGACGCGTGGAATGCATCTCAACTTTCTTGATTTGCACGGCTCGACCAATCAGAAAGTGCTTAATGACGTCTGCGTCAAGCGAGAAAACTACTTCGTGACACAGCTGGGTCGATAAACATTGAGGATATAAGATGGAATCCCTGCAACCGATAGTAAAGGGGCAATCCACTACGTGCAATTGATCTCAGAAGATCTAATTGAGATGCAAGTTGTCACAACAGTGACAAACAGGAATTTAAAAGAGTAAAATTCTTTTTCCAACGACACTGTCTTGCAAGGAAACACACATGCAACTGCCTCTATCAGCAACAACATCGTTTTGCAACAACCCCTGGAGAAATCAACTTCGCCACTTGAACCCATTACCGTCTTGTTTGCACTGAGACGCAAATGTTCGGGACAATAATTTTGATTACTTGGCAAAAAGTGCTGCAAATTTGAAAGTAAAATTATTCTAAAAAAAAACTAAACTCACCAGTAAACAGTTATTAAAGGATTTTTAAGGATACAGTGCATGTTCTAGTAACAGGCTGCAATATTGTACGATATATCAGAAGTGGACATGGGTTGGATTGGGTTGGGTGAACTGTGTTGAGTTTCTTGACACATGCGTCGGATGGCTTGGGTTGAAATAAATTTGAAAAAAAAATTAGATTAAAACAACATTTTATGTGGCTTTGGTTAGAAAATTTGATTTTTCAGGTGGGTCGGTGTCAGTGCTGGACCCCCTTCTTTTTATTTTATTTTATTTCTAGAAATATTATTTAGTATCTTCTATCTTGCCACATAGTCCTTTGTTTCAACGAACTAATCAGAGCGCGTGTTAATTCCCGCAATTATTATGGGTGTATATTTCTTAGTATATCGAGATTTTTACCGATTATTTAGTTATAAAAATCTCGTGGATTATAGTCTATGTATATGTTTATAGTCTGTTAAAATTTGATATCTTTGCGGTCCAGATTTAGGGAGCTAATTATATGTTTAGTATTTGTTTATATCGGTTTATCGATTATTCATTGTTATCGACCAATCAGAGTGGTGGATTCGGATAACGTAACCTATTTTTCCTTATATAAGAGAGACACCCTTGCTGTTTAAAGGATGCTCCGCTTGGGTATTTGTTAAGAGGGAAAGTCCTGCACGACTGTTTCCACGTGGTTTTCTCTAATCTAAAGTTAAACTCGTTCCTGCTTGCTTTTAAAATTTAATAAAGTTACTTCTCGAACTTTTCAAAACAAAGTGTTTGTTAGTTAACGTTGGGGCTCGCTACTGACAGTCGGGATGGATGCGATATATATATATATATATATATATATATATATATATATATATATATATATATATATATATATATATATATATATATATATATATATATATATATATATATATATGTGTGTGTGTGTGTGTGTGTGTGTGTGTGTGTGTGTGTGTGTTTGTGTTTGTGCTTGTAATTGTTTTAAAATAGTTCAGTAGGAAAAATGATCCACAATTTGTTTAAACACTTGACTGATTGAAGATTTTTATAGACACCAAAATTTAATTAAGAAAGATTTTAATAAAATTAATTCAATTTTTTATAAATTGAAAAGATCAAATTAATGACTTATCAAATTTATCTTACCTGTAAATAAACTTATGAAATAATATACCTGGTTACTTAATTAGTTAATCTACCGGTTTACTTAATGAGTAAACCTACCGGGTTACTTAATTAGTTAATCTACCTGGTTAGTTAATTAGTTAATCTACCTGGTTACTTAATTAGTAAATCTACCTTTGCATGACCTACTGAAAAAATCTACCTGCATATGGACAAATTAGATGGCCTAAGGAAGAGTAAAATAAAAATGCTATCAAAGCATTGTAGCATTAAACCATTCATTAATCACAGTCTTTTGAATTGGTTTCAATGAAATGCAATGCCACCCCGATGAATTTTAACTTTCCATTATTGGTCACGAATCTTCCAAAGATTACCAGCCAAATTTCTTGGCAAACTTATATGTGATGATTTATCTGCCTTTACAATTTTGAGCTCATTTTTGATTCTTTTGAGAAAAAAATTGCTAATTTCCAAGATGGCCGACGTTTCGATGCGATTCTCAAACTCTCCATAAATTTGTTCCTCTTTTTCTCTCATCAAAGACTTCTTGCAAATTCTCTGATGCATTTTAATTTTTTCTTATCCAGATGTTTCTTTTCTTTCTTGCAGTTTTATATTTTTTAAATTTTTATTTTATTTTTATCACCAGTAAGTTGCACTTAATGCATTATTTGATTTAACAGAATCATTATTTTATGATTATACATTAACCGATTTTTAAACACTAGTGATAATTTGTCAAAATTTTGGATTGTTTTTAACTGTCAACATATATAAATATCAGCATATATAATTATCAACATATATAATTAATGACGTATATAATTATTACCATATATATATATATATATATATATATATATATATATATATATATATATATATATATATATATATATATATATATATTATTAGCATATATAATTACTAAAATATTTAATTATCGATATATATTTATCAGAATATATAATTATAAACATCTATTGTTACAAACATATATAATTATCAACATATATGATTATTATTTTTATTAATCAGCATATAAATTTATCAGCATATATAATTATCAGCATATATAATTACCAGCATATAAAATTATCAGAATGTATATATATTTATCAGCATATATAATTATCAGCATATATAATTATCATATTATGAGAAATTAAAAAAACAAATTGTTCTCTTAGGAACATTTATTATTTATTAAATTCGCATTCCTTTAATAAGAATGTTTATCGTGAATATTCTCCAAAAGTTAAGGCTTGGCGCAATTCACTTTGAAAGAAGACATACATAAGAAGATACACACACACAAGTTGTTGTATTTATACATCCGTTCATCATTTTTATTACACACTTTTACTTAACTTGACTTCTCTGTTTGTCTGTCTGACTGTCTGTCGTCAAATTTTGCAATCGATTTTAAACTAACTTCCCGATGAGCTAGAAATTTAGAAATTTAAACGTACCTCCAAACTGATTAATAATGCATTCTATCAAATTTTCGGATCGATTGGACAAAATTCAATGATATTTTGTCGAACTATTTATTGTCTATGCTAATATGCTCGTTGTTTATGTAACAGAATGTGGCCTACACAATCGATTATATAAAAGTGTGTTTTTAAAAAACTTTATTTGCTTCACTTGTTTTATATTTTAATTTTATAATTTTAATTACACATATTTAATTAGTTTCTATTCACGTTATTTGTTTTTATCACAAATTCTTAAATAATTGTTAGTGTAAATTTTTTAATAAACGATTTTTTTGGTTTTTGTATTATAATATAATTTAGGATATATATAATTTAGGATATTCAATCTCTGCCATACCACCGCAAGCATTGCAGCGTCACCTTCCAGCATTAACATGTAGTTCTGACAAACACTCATGTATACAGTATACAGCCATCGTAAACTAAATTTTTGTGATTCCATAATGATTATTATTTAACAGTAACTGTTTAAATGCCACTTACAATAAAAACAAAAAAAAACAATTTAATGGCTGGATGAGTACCATGTTACAAGGATATCTACAGATATTACCAGACATAAACGGACATTACCATAATGTGTAAATATAAACTAACATCAGCATATGAATTTATATAAACGTCGTCCAACAAGTGTCTTCGTTTACGACTCATACCAACTGTTGTGTCTCATAATTTCTTTATAAATAAATTATCAATAAAATTATTCATTATCAAATTAATAAATAAATCAGTAATCAACATACATAATTTCTTATGTATGTATGTATGTATGTATGTATGTATGTATGTATGTATGTATGTATGTATGTATGTATGTATGTATGTATGTATGTATGTATGTATGTATGTATGTATGTATGTATGTATGTATGTATGTATGTATGTATGTATGTATGTATGTATGTATGTATGTATGTATGTATGTATGTATGTATGTATGTATGTATGTATGTATGTATGTATGTATGTATGTATGTATGTATGTATGTATGTATGTATGTATGTATGTATGTATGTATGTATGTATGTATGTATGTATGTATGTATGTATGTATGTATGTATGTATGTATGTATGTATGTATGTATGTATGTATGTATGTATGTATGTATGTATGTATGTATGTATGTATGTATGTATGTATGTATGTATGTATGTATGTATGTATGTATGTATGTATGTATGTATGTATGTATGTATGTATGTATGTATGTATGTATGTATGTATGTATGTATGTATGTATGTATGTATGTATGTATGTATGTATGTATGTATGTATCTATGTATGTATGTATGTATGTATGTATGTATGTATGTATGTATGTATGTATGTATGTATGTATGTATGTATGTATGTATGTATGTATGTATGTATGTATGTATGTATGTATGTATGTATGTATGTATGTATCTATGTTAGCAATTTCGCATAATGAGGCGACTGCGGTTGTAAGCAGTTAGCAGTTGATAAAATAAGTGCGCGCAGGCGTGTAATAAAAGTTATTACGCAATTGTACACTGTCAGTCCTAAAGATCAAAGGATCAAAGGCGCTGCAATTGAAAAATAATATAAAACGAGATTTAAAAAAATACGTAATTTTTGACGGACTATCTCTAGTAATTAAGATAAACTAAATCATGTTTTTGTATGGTTCCTTTCTAGTACTATTTCTTTCTAGCGCCATCTTCTTCTAGCACCATCCCTCTTTAGTACTATCTCTTTCTAGTATCATTTCTTTTTAGTACCACCTCTCTTTAGTACTATCTTTTTTTTAATACCAACTTTTTCTAGTACCATTTTTTAGCACCAAATCTTTCTAGTACTATATCTTTTAAGTTCCAATCTTTTCTCTCAATAAATAATATGAATATAACATTTAAAAATGTTTTCTATTTTTTACAATTGTATTTTATTTTTAAAGATTGTTCATTTTCAAGGCTTATGTTTGAAATTTCTCAGAACAGGGGATTTATGCAACCCCAGCAACCATCCATTGGCATGACTTTCTACCTATCTATATGAAATAATATCCATCCATCTGCATGAATTTTTGTCAATCCATCCACGCGCCATTTTTTCTATTCCATTTTACGAACTTTTATTCATCTATTCATCTACATGATCTTCAGTTTATCCATCACATGACCTTCCATTTACCCATTACACAACTTTTTCGTGACCTTCCATCTACCCTCATTACTTTCCATCATATACATGTCTTTCCATCCATCCACATGACTCTCCATTTATCTACACGACCTTCCAGTCATCGGCATAGTCTTCCATCCATCGTCATGACTTTTCAACCATCCGAATGACCTAAATATTTATCCAAATGACCTTCCATCCAATCACATGACTTTTCTTCTATCTGTCATACGACCTTACAATCATCCATCTACCCACACGACCACCCATCCATCCATCTACCAATCAACTCTCGCCTAGGTGGGGGAGATGTTCACGTGATCCAGATTTTATTCGCACTTCCAATTTCTTAATTAACTCTCTCTTTTTCTGCTTTTCTCTTTCTTCTTACTTTAAATTGACTCTTATTTTCTTAAAAAATCTAATTAAATAACTTTTGACTGAATTTTTTTTTTCAGCCCCGTTCTCTGTCGCACTTTATTTTTGGCCAAATTTAAATCTTTTCATTTATATATTAGACTATTCATCTTCCCTTATTTGCCATCTTTTGACAGCTGAAACGGAAAAGCACGTGACCTGTATTGAATGTTAGTTCTATTAAAAAAAGGAGAGCAAAATGGAAAGCGAAAGCGGAAATCTAATTTTCTCATTCGGTTTACCCGATGATAAATCTACGAAGCATGTTTCGACCCCTGCCATGCCAATATGGAGGTGAACGTACAAATCTCTCACAGATGTTCTCTAAATGAACCTGATCGTCTCACTGGAGTTTCGTGCTTTTAAATCTCACTGTCTTGGTACTGCCCCAGCTCCAACTCCAAGCTGTCAGCGGATGATTAAATGATTATGTACTATATTCAATCAAACGTCTGTGAACGTTTCGCTACACGTACAATATTGCACAACCTGTCCGGTGTTATTTTATACGATATGAAAGGATTTGAGTGAACGGGCAATACCCAGTAGAATAAAGTTATATTATGAAATATAATTTTTTACAACATTAAATAAATAATTTATGATATTATAAAATATATTTTGTGATAAAAAAAGTAATTTTAAATAAAGGTCTGCAGTAAGATGAAATATGTTCGTGATATGATAAAATAAAATAGTGGAGGTTTGCCCATCCCAAGGACGGATAATTTAACATTACAATAAACATATGAATTAACTTAAGTTATTTAAATGTTTTGTTACTTATATATATATATATATTTACTTATTTAATAAATTAATTTACTATAGATACCAAAACGTCTCGCACGAAACGATTGTAAAATTTATAAATAATATTTATTTATTTTATAATTATCTATTTTACAATGCTTATATTAACTTGCAATGTTGTTTGTTTATAGGTTTTTTCAGCGCAAACGATGTTTTTAATAATATAAAGTATAAAATTATATTTTTTTAAACAAGATAATAGAGTTTGTCAATATCTACCTATATATATATATATATATATATATATATATATATATATATATATATATATATATATATATATATATATATATCTTTACTTCAAAACGAAAAGTTTAGTTTAAAAAATGTTAATATGAACACTTTATTATTATTATTTTTAACTTTTTAGTACATTAGTATAAGAGCGTGGATTTAAATAAATATATTTTTATACTTTATTTTATTTTTCATTTTTTAGTGTTTAAATTTTTTTAAATCTAAAAACGGATTATTGTATTTAATGTCACCCATCGAAGTACTAACCAAGCTCGACGTTGCTTAACTTCTTTGATCGGACGAGCCGGGGTGTTTTCAAAAACAACGTTTGCGCTGAAACAAACAAACAAACAAACAACCATGCAAGTCAATGTAAGCGTTGTAAAAACATTATTAAAGTTTCGTTAAACTTTGTGGCACATTTCGCATTCAGCTATATAAATTTTGCAACGCATCAATATCCTTCTTCTCAGAAATCAGACTAAGCAATGTTTTAAAACTTTTATTTTCTCCAGCTGACTGGCCAATTTTGTTAAATGTAACTATCTTCAGAGCTTCATTTCAAACTTTATAATAATAAAATAATATATATATATATATATATATATATATATATATATATATATATATATATATATATATGGCAATGTGTGAGTTCGAGATTCTCACTGCTGGAGCAATATGAAAAAAATTGGCTTGGAGGTAGTTTTTATTAAAGAAAAAGGTTTTAAGCAATTTAAAAACATCTGCTCTTTATTTAACGTTTTATCCGCAAATAAAAAAAACAAAAAAAAAATCGTGCTACGTTGAATATATTTACATTTTTTATTTGTAATAATACGAAATAAATTTTGTTACAATACAAGAAATTTTTATTATAATATAAATAAAACTTCTGGTAATTTTAATATAATTGTTATAATATGTTAAACAACGACTAAAAACAGTAATAATAATATTGAAGATGACGACGATGATGATGATGATGATGATATTAATACTACTTATTATGTAAACTTCACATGACTTAATGATTTACAAAGAGCAAGAAACAAGCTAATCAGCCCAGCAGTGTTGCACGACGGCTCAAGCCTCCACAAACGACAGTAGCAAATTCCCCAGTCAGAATATTTTAATATCTCCATTAGTCAAACAGACGATTTTTTTTATCGCAGCTGTAATGCATATGCGGAGCTTTTTTTATTTTATTTTTTTTATAATATATCGTCTAATAAAGGCTTGACATTTATTTATGTCGAAATGTTTAATTTATGTGAAGGATTTATTATTTTGGAAGAAAAAAGTTGGCCACATTTGATAATTTTACTCGACATTTTTTACATTTGTAATCTTACACAACATTCTGTTCTCCTGAATTTCAAACTTTGAAGCCAGACGTGACAAAATTCATTTGAATTTTCCATAATTTTTTTCTGGAATACAAACACGTGCGAGTAGTGTGTACACAAGTGTACACAAGTTCTGGCATATTTGTGGATGAAGAATGTGGTGTATTTGCGTTGATTGTTGACAGTTTAGTTGTGCTAACAAACAAACAGTCTAGAAAAAAGCAGACAAAACTGTGGTACTAAATTGATGTACGAAATTGTGGTACTCAATTGTGGTACTCAATTTTGGTACTCAATTGTAGTACTCAACTGTAATACTAAATTGTAATAGTCAACTTGTGGTACTAATTAGTTGTACTGAATAGTGATAATCAACTGTGATACTCAGTTGTGGTACTCAAATGTGGTACTCAATTTATTTTTACAAAAAGCAAGAAATGCCCTTTTACGCAATCATGTTCGTTTGTTCACATCGAATTCCTCCGTGATAAATGATGTATTAAGTGAAGCAAGAAACAATTTATATTATTTTATTATATTTATATTACATCGCCCTCACTTATACTCACTTTTTATAGATTTGTACTTGTCTGGACCACACAAGATATTTTGCACGTTAATGCATTTTTAGTATCGGCGTCAACTGACGTGAATGTGGTGTAACAATACACATTGACGTGAATATTGTATAACAATACACACTGATGTGAATGTGATATAACAATACAAACTGATGTGAATGTTATGTAACAATACACAATGACGTGAATGTGATAAACAGCAATACACACTGACGTGAATGTGATATAACAGCAATACACACTGATGTGAATGTGATATAACAATATGCACTGAAGTGAATGTGATATAACAACAATACACACTGAGTGCCACATGTCCTGCCCAACGCTTTGTGCTTTGAAAAGTTTTGAGTTGTGTCGCATTAAAAACGCTGTCTGTAGCTATGACGACATCGATGACGATGTCGGTGATGATGACGATGACACAACAGTGAAAAAAAGAGAAAAGGATCGGGATATGGAGAGGGAGAGAGGAAGAGGGAAATTTGGAAGAGAGGCAAACATGGAGTTTGTTGAAATTTCGTGACATTGGATCGACTTCCTGTGAATTATTTGAAATATTTTAGTCTGAAACTTGTTTGAATTTTTGCTTTCATTCTAGAAAATTAAAGATTTAAATAATTTAATTTTGATTAAATAAAAAATGGTTTCTTTTCAAAAAATAACCAAAGATCAAATATTTTTTAAGAAAGAAAAGAAAAATTTGATTATAAATATTTTTAAATGAAACAAAATCAAATTGAAAATAAAAAAATGAATTGCTAGCTAATAAAAAAAGAAAATAAAGAGAAGTTGAAGAAAACAGTGGAAGAAAAAAATATAAAATGGAATTAAACGTTTTGGAAAGGAAAAAAACATAAAATTAATGACCGGTGTTTGTGGGAATGTATTAAAACCAAAAATTTAAAAAAACCTGAAATGAGTGCCAGGTTCTATAAGAAATTATTTTTTTAAATATAATCTTTTTTATATAATCATCCATCAACCAATTACACTACCTATCAATTCAACCGACACAATCATTTTAAGATTAAGCCATCCAACAACTTACCCGACCAGTCACTTTTACAGAGCTTTCGCATCGCAAAGAAACTAAAATTAGAGTTCGATGGGCCGCTGATTAAGCGATAAAATGTAGTTGCTGAATCTTTTATCGGAGGAGGGAAACTATTAAATTTGCAGGCGGCTTTGCAGGACCGACATGAGCGTCCGAGGACTGAAGAGACTCTAAAACAAAATTTAGTAAAATTTGTTTCGCGCAAAAAAGTAAAGCGAATGTTCTTTGAAACGTTCGTGGTCATGTGAGATTAGTACGGGATTGTCCCTGTTTTTGCGGTTTTAAATTTTTATTGCCAACATATCCGCTCGGGTTTCAAAATAATTGGAATAAAATTTCAGTAAAACTAAAAATTGTTTTTTAAAAGCAACGAACAAAAAATTAGTATTTTTAAGACCTACTGAGGCATGTTTGGGATTTAAAAATATGTTCTTATAAAACATCAAAACATCAAAATTTCTGAAAATTTTGAAAATATGTAAAAACACCTAATTGAATAATTTACAACTTTTGAAAATGTAAAAAGGCAGAAAACAATTTTTAAAATTGTTTTCTTTGTGGAAGCAAAGTAATTTTTTAAATTTTCCATTAAACGTTTACTTTAATGTAATTTTTTAATCGAATTAACCATTTTCTTGTGTAACTACAATGAAAATTTGTTAACCATTGTTTATGTTAGAATGAATTAATAATGAGTGTTATCTTAATGCATAAATATGCAAGATAAGATGGAATCCAGAGATTTTGAATTTTTTTGTTTGGATATTCTTATTGAAATACTTTTATAAAATAGAAAAGAAATTTCTAGACAGTTTCATAAAACTGTCTGTGACCAGAACTTTTTTGATTTAGTTTAATTAAAAGTTAAATAAAATGTGACGTTCAGAAACTTTTAAATTTTTCATTAAAATATAATTAATCAGTTATTTTTTAAATTAATTATAAACATTTTTATAATTAAAAGATACTTTAAAACTGAGTAATAAAAAATTACAAAGTTTTTTGAATGAAAACGCACAAGAATTGCGGTTTTTCTGTTACTTCGATCGATCTCGAGTAGGTTAGAATGAAAACTCTTCCTTCTTTGTGGTCACAAAACGGTATCGGGACACTTGGGCGGACGTCAGTTAGGCGTGCGACATTTGGGTGGATCCATATGAGCGCACGACAAATGGGTGGATGGACATTTAGGCGGACGACAAATGGGCGGATGGACATTTAGGCGGACGACAAATGGGTGGATGGACATTTAGGCGGACGACAAATAGGCGCATTTACGCACTTGCAACTTAAGCTTATGCAATGTAATGTAAATTTAAGCTTATGCAATGTAATGTAAATTTATGCTTATGCAATGAAAAGCTTAAAAATGGACATTTTAGTAATATTTATTAATTTAAAAACTTTGTTGAATAATTATGAGTAGATTTGGTGAGGGTTGGCATTATAGCTTTCAGTCACTGTTCCTGTGTCACCATCCAACTCTCTGGTTATTCATGGATGGTATCAAACGAGACATGCAACAGCAGAAAACAAAATTCTTGCAAGGCGCGAACGGAATTGATAAATTATCCCCGAAGAAATATCACACACTAGACGACCGTGTTTAGCGCGCCCTAGCTGCATATGGACGTGCAGAAATCTTCACATATCTGCAAACTATTGCTCATCTATCACATGCTTAGTTGTTGATTTTATGTATGTACTGAATGTAACAGTTTTAATAAAAATCATTACAAACTTCTGCTTTTTTCTGTTGTTGTTCGTTTAAATTTATTTTAAGACAGAAAAAAAATTGTTTCTTGAAAGCTTTAATGTTTACAGACAAAACACCAAGTGGTAGTTATAGAAGAGTTGACCCATAAAACCAATAGACTACAATTTTAAGCTAAATTAAATTTTAAGTGGATTAAAAATCAGTATAGTAACAGCCAACTTGTCGTTGCCTAAGAGTCGCACCCCTAAATGTCGCGCCCTTAAATGTAGCGCTTCTAAAATGTCGCGCCCCTAAATGTCGAGCTCCTAAAGGTAGTGCCCCTAAATGTCGCTACGCCTAAATGTTATTCCGCCCATATGTCCATCCGCCCATATGTAGCTGCCTATATGTCGCGCGCCTAACTGTCGCCCGCCTAGATGTCACCAAACCCACAAAACAGCACTGTCGAAAGAACTTTTTAAAAATCAATGCTCATGAGAACCACACTAGCTAAAATTCCAGCATGTTAATGCAAGGATTAAACTGTTTAGCCTTGAAATCGATTGAAATTCTTCAGCTTCAATCAATCAAGGTTTATCTAAACGTTGATTTTGTTGTTTTTGTTAAATAATTTTCAATAAGAAAGCACAAAAATGAATGAAATGTGTGTTTAATTATTTGTTTAAAATATGTTTTTTATTTATAATTTTGTAATTTAATTGTTCAGCATATACAGTAATATATATATATATATATATATATATATATATATATATATATATATATATATATATATATATATATATATATATATATATATATATATAATATGTTCATATGTTTATATGCACGTTTGATGGCGAATAAATTTCATCAATGGCAAATTGCACACAGTTCTTGATGGCATGACTGACTAATGCGTGGCAAATAAATACGTGTTTATGATGTGTGGCATGGAGCAAGACTGAATATTTAATGAAACTCCATTATTGCCATCAAATTCATTCATACGTTAACTCTCGACCGCTCATCTCTCATCCCGCCACAACACAAGTGGACACGCTCATACATTATTTGGCAACTTCCATCCCGATAAAATTTTATTACTCTTACAGACCATTCGAAAAAACGCACCACGTTATGCGAACAAATAAAAAAATGTCAACCTCCTACAAATTGTTTGTCAAAATAATCTTCCGATGCGCAAGTCACAGTTGCTTTTTGCGCACGCTCAAATATGCGATTTGTCGTTGGACGATAAATGAACAACCAGCATGGTAACCTTGGACGTTTAAATATTTTTTGGTTTGACCGACTTTTTAAAAACCAGCATACCTAATTTCCGATGTTTGTTTGTTTTGTTATAATTTTGCTTAACGCTGTCTGGTAGTGCTAGAATTACAAAATTTTAAAGATTGATATTTGAAAAAAATCTAACATTTTGACAGGCTATCTATCTCTGTTATATAATTAATTTTCAATGAAAATTTATTTATTATTTCAAATTTCAACGCGTAAAAGATGTGCTTGAAATGCTAATGCTGAGAAGCTAATTTAAACGGGTTTTTTGCAATTCAACGTCGAAATGCTAACGTTTTGAGTGCAAAAAATTGCGTTGAAATTTATTTTCAGATGCACTTTTAATCATCACGTGATATTGGCAGACGTGTGTTCTGAAAACATGCAGTCGCATTATCGTGGCAATAATTTTATTAAGACTTTCAAAAGCTGAAAGTGACACTAGGCAAACGCATTTCGACTAAAAATTATTTTTAGAAATTGACGAAGAAGCGAGACAATTCGGGAATTATTTTGAACCTATGATAGTCGTGAGTGCGGCCGACTGTTTCGAATTCACTTTCTACTCCAGCGCTCTCAAATGCTCTCCGATAGCATACGTGCACAATTACTTCCATCCTTCTTGGAGTTCTGTCTTCGTGAAGAAAAAGTGAAGCGCAGAAGTAAAATTTAAAAACGTTTAAAAGTGTTTTATAGAAGAAGTGACACGATGGCGTGATTAATGTCAGCGAGGCATGCCCGAAAAATCTTCGTTTTGTAAGAATTTTTATGTAACCCGCTTAATTGAAACAAATGACCAAGTACGTGATTTAGGAGAGTTACAATATTTACGTTAACTATTGTAAACGTTAACAAAACATTGTCTGAGAATAGTAAAAAATGGCCCCAGAAATCGGAATAAGACTTTTTGTGGTTGCTGTTTTGCAGCTTATAATCGGAATTAGAAAACGACATTAAGCCGCTGACCGTCACGCCTTGCAAACACGAAAAAAACAAGATAAACAAACCAACCTATTGGGTACCCAGGAACATCCCACACCCATGGGATAGCCTTGTTTTCTACCATCTGTTTTTTTGTCGCTTTCTGACTCCTCCCACTCAAAGTTAGATTTCTTCTCGTCGAAGAATTCTTGATCTTTGGATTGTTAGATAGATTGTCGTCGCTGTCTAGTTTTTCGTCCTTGACAGATGTCACTGCCATGCCAGCAGTCCACCACTGTTCGTGTGCAAATTCTTGACCCGACAGTACCACCCTCCTCTGGATCTCAGATCGTAAAAAATCAAACTCTTCGTCACTATCCACTGTCACGAGCCCGTTGGTGCCCGATTGAAGGCAGCGCTGTTTGGCTTCGTAGTAGTTGAGGTCCTGTTTGCGCCCGACGTCCATGACGAACGTGTAGGTTTTATTTGCAAAGCTGCCCCAAGAAAGTTCGGGATCTTAAGAAAGTAATGTTAATTATTTATAAAAGTTTATGAAAATGTTGTTCATCAATGATGCATTCGATGCACAAGGGACACATTTGACTACAAGCTGCACGGCCTATCGACCGATGGAACTCTTGATCTTAGAGAAAAAAACTTCTCTATAATTTTGCTTAGAACTTCTGGAAATTTTTGTAAATAAAAGAAATTGAAAAAACCTTCAATTTTATGCTGACTAAAAATTGAAATTTGAAAGTTACTAATGGATTACGTGGGCGAAATTGTGGCTTTCCCCGTTGACAGTAATGAATTTTATTTAGGCTCAAATTTAACCAAAATAATTTTTAAAATTCAATAAAAATGGTTTTAAAGAAATAAATTCAAAATTTCAGGAATGTAAATGTAAAGGTGAAGAAACGATTAAAAATGCGATTTTCTGTCTCATTTTGGTACACGCAAACAGTTGATGATCTTTCTATGAGAAAAGCAGAATATTTTTAACAATAAATATACAATATTTTGTCGTGTCCATGCATGCAACTCTTTGGAACTTTAGCAGATCCTTGACTTTAACAGACGCCTCAAATCGATGAAAGTTGTTTTTTGCAAATTTCTATTTTATAATCATTTTTAATAAAATCTTCATATCAAACATGTATTATTGTTATTATTATTTTAGTTCTTATGAAATGACTACTACCTCAGATTCTTTGCAAGACATGTATGTTCGGTGACGCGGAAAATTGAGCACAAGATGATAGAGAGCAACTAATGAAGCGTAACTATTTAATCATATTTAAAGTTTCATTTTCACAAATAAATTTTTACAACCAAAGTTCAAGGAAATGGTCCAAATTCTTACCTTGTACAAGTTCTTGTATTTGATAGGTTGAACCGGTTGGGCGCAAAATGGTGAAGCAGTTGATGATGGTGATGAAGACAAATAAAGAGATCATTTCAATTGAAAGATGGACGGCCTTGAACCTTGAACTTTTGCAAATGTAGTGTCGAGAATTTGCGACACGCGTTGAAACGAGGCGAAGAAAAGCGAAAGAGTCGATACATCACAGTTGGATTAGATGAAAAATTTAAGAAAAATGTTAACAACATATTCCGTAACGTCTGGTCGTAAAATTTTCGCCGAAGAAGCAGACAGAGCAGGAGTGGTCGTATAAAATCTTTCGCTTGTGGGAACGTGAGCCGTCGAGTGAGAGAAGATAAGAAACGGAGGGAGAAAGGAGGAAAAAGGAGATGTTTTGTTGCTAAAATTCGTGCGATCGGAACATGAAACCTACCTCGTTATGCAACTCCCCTATGAAGTTGGTCAACGTCATCTGTACCGTGTCGCGCCGCAACAAATTGATAAATTGATATCTCCCAATTACACTTGCAGCAATCAAGTTGTCAGGCCCGTGCATGCAAAAATGTTTGTTTTGGATCGAAGAAACTCCTGGAGACTGCTATCTTCGAATGCAGGCGGTTTCTAAAACGTGGTCCCACTACACTCTATCATTCGTTTATTAAGGTTCTATGCGGCAATAAAAGCTACATTCTCTAGTCAGGACAACGATTATATCTAAGGAGTAAATAATGACTTGTTTAATAAAACACAGTTCAGTGCTAGTGCACAGAATAAATAATGTTCAATTTCAGTCCAGTTGCCATGAGCATTGTTTGAAATTCCACCCGAAATATGAGCCAACGAAATCCTCATTAACTTGAACGTTATACAAGTAAATGTACCTATAAAAATAAACTCCAGTTTTTGACACTCGAAACTGTAAAATAATACCGAGCCTGGTGACGAGGAGTAAACATGTGAAATATTTATGCCTCAAGTGACGTGCAGAATTATTGAGCATTTATGCGTCAATTGTCACACAAAATTTTTGTTTCAAACTCAAAATACTTAAACGGTCACCTAAGTAAAAGTCTTACTGTTATATCTTATATAAAAACATGAATGGATGTATGTATGTGTAATGTTATAGCTATCGGCTCAGCACTCATTACCGAACCGATTTTATTGAAATTTGGAGGAGCATGGTCAGTGGTTGGTTTGTATCAACGTTGCAAAACAATCTGCTAATCGATTGGCTTTTTATGGCTTAAAATCTTCGGCAACGCCGGGTATCTCAGCTAGTATTCACATACTGCAGCTCTTAGAACATTGTACTGTAGTATTAAGAATATTGCATGGTGGTACATATTATAGATATACTGTAGTATTTAAAACATTGTTAGCCATTACACTTTATAAACATACATTGTAACCTATTTGAGCACCAGGTTTGCGACTGGGTGTAATAGGGTTCGGCAGATCCCAATTTCGGACACACATGCGGGTGGCAGGCAAAACTGTGTGATCACATATGCACGAGCCGTTCCCGGTGATGCTGAGGTGTATTTACACAAAGATGTCATAAATAACTAAATGAAATTTTTTTTTAAATCTGTATTGTAACCTATCACACGTATTGTAATATTTAGAACATTAGAACTTATAAGACAAACTGTAGCATTTAAACAGTTTTTATCACGTTTGTACACAATTCAGCATTTTTAATAATTTAACCTTTTTAAAAAACGTTTAAACTTTCTTGAAAATAAGCCAATATGGTTCAAAAAGCTTCTAAAGAACGTTTCATCTGGTAGCGTCCTAATTGATTGCATATTACGACCAGCAAACACGCAAAATGTCTCGGGAATGACGAACATCATCATCATCACCACTCTAACCTCAAAATGACCCCTCATTCAATGATGGCTTTAACTTTACAACATTTTTATGGGAACTAAAAACAAATTTTTTTTATTTTTAATCATTGTATCACTTAAAATATGAAAAAATAAACTTTGTCGAGCATGATACTGGTTTTTTGAAATTTGTTATTAGCTGAAACTAATCATATTTGTTCTCATATTTCAAAAATTGATTTATGCCATTATAATGCAAAAAACAGCAATAAAATTTTCAGTAAAAAATTTGTATATAGCAACTTATTTAAGTCTCCAGATCTGTCAACAAATCTTTGCTGCATATTATGCATAAAATGTTGTCAGCTATGCACAATATGCAGCCTATCATGCATAGCACGTTCTATTTCCGTCTTATTCGGATCATTCCATTCATTCCGTTATATGATAGCAAACGACGCTGTACTAAAAATAAATCTATTCATTAATATTTTATCGTGGTAATGAAACAGCAGATTTCGTAAAAAATGACGTTAAAATAGTTATCGATTTGTTAGATATCAACTTCTTTTGTAGGAGCAGATTGTTGCTTGTTCCGGTCGGAGCATAAAACAATACAAATTCAAGTTCCTGCACTTTTTCGAGAAAGCTCTAAAAACGACATCTCAAAAGATATTTTATCTTTTTTTCGTGTATCAAAAAAGGCTTAGATTTTGAAGCTCAAAATATTTTATAAATGCTTCAGAAGTTTTTATAGAAAAATTGCTTTGCTACTTCCAATTTAGTCTAAGAATATCTTTTTCTTCTTCTTTTACTGATGGAACCCTCAGGTCTATCAACAAAAAGTCCGGTTTGCAGATGCAGTTACGGCGGACCACTTCAATTACTTTTACGTTGTAGAAAAAAGCTAAAAAACAACAATTTAAGAAAAATGTCATAATTTAAAATAAATTCATAAAATAAAATTATATTTCAAAGTTTTAACTTGTGAAATTTCATGAAGTGAACATAAAACCAGCGAACCTCAGCGTTTTCCTTCCTTGACGATAAGAACCATCCATAAATGGCGTCACAGGGTTTTAGCTGATTTTTAATGCCCTTCCCTACTTTTTCACACATCGTCACAAAAAGTTCCCTTCATGTATGACGTCACAAAATCAGCAACCCTATATGAATGATATATTTCTAAATTACTTTCACTGATAGTGAATGAGGCTTCGCCTCTCAATGAAAAATGCAGCATTAAAATCAATTAGCTTAGTTATAGTTTGACAAGATAGAGGCCTGAGGCAGGACTTAAAGACAGAGATGAAACTGTCCAGCTTAAGAGCTGTGCAGTCTCAACTCTGCTTCTTTGATGCTTAAAACTGCAATGTGGCTCAGTCACAAGAATATATTGAAACAGTCAAAAGAGAATGATGACATTTATTTTGATGTAACGTCACATAGCATAAACATTTTTTCCTCTTTTCCCGCATTGTCACAAATGTGTGACACCCTCCCCCTTGATCGTCATTTAAAAATCTTCCCTGAAAGCCATTTTATTGTCAACAATGTTATAACCTTAAAAAAGACGTGAAGTTTTTATCTCTTCTGATTACTTTCTGATTACACAATAACGTAAAAACGAAGATGAATTTCCTGCCTCGAAAAAGCGTTGATGGGCAAACAAGCGGAAGTAGGATGGTGAAAAGATTGAAGTGAGACATGTGATCATGTGATCATGCTAGTTTGTATTAAAAAACAGTATTTATACAGTACGAGTCGTATAACATTAGGTTATTAAGTAAGGTTTTGAAACCACCACAGTTTTATTTATAAACAGTTTCATACATAGTTCTGTACTCTATAGACAGAAAACATCACATCTCTACTGTATTACGGTAAAGTTTACGTACCGAAATTTATTTAAAATATGTGCGCGCTATGACCGGTCATTAGCTAGTTCATTTCAGACGAAGAAAATGCGGACCTTTTGAAAAGTTTTGCCGTCACGTCAGATGGTAAAGAACATTTTACTCGACAGATGTCAGATAATGTTTTCTCATTTCTTTGTGGTAGCATGAAATTTGGTGACGACTGGAAATATTATATTCCTTGTTATAGCAGATGAAATTGGAAATATAAATCTGTTTGCGCTTAAAATCAAGATGACAAAGAATCTGCAAGAAAACAAAAATAAAATAAAGAAAAAACAAAAAAGAGTGCTACGGGAAGATATAAAGACATTCAGATAAAAAGACAGAGAGAAAGAGACAGAGAGAGAGAGAGAGAGAGAGAGAGAGAGGAAGGAATCTCTCAAGATTTAAATCACTTTCAAGTGTGTTCCATTCATGTGACACAAAGAGTTATGCCAGCACAAACAGTGGTGAGGCCCCCTTTCAAACTTTCAAATTGCAGTTGGACAAAAACATTTGAATATTTCTCAGACTTCTCTATGGCAACGGCATCATCTGGGCCAATCCATCACAACCATGATGACGTAATGACAACATTCCATAAACAAAATAATGCCTTTCAAGTTGCTTGCAAAAAAATAGAATTCAAAAATGTCTGCATTTGCGTTCCATCAATTTTGGAGAGGGACGGAGAGGAGGGACGTTAAGGGTAAAGGGGTGGAGTGGGAATAGAGAGGAAAATTTTGTTTGAAGTATGTGTTGCTGTTGCTGGATTTTCGTTGAAACGTTGTTTTATTCAATCCAAGAGAGTTCTTTTTGTGTAATTCAAGAATTTTAATATTGTTTTGAATTTGTATGGGAGTGATGATCTGGAAAATGTGGTCTGGAAAATGTTTACTTTGCATGGCGTGATCGTCACAGTTGAACTCATTTCTCCATAAACTTTAAATTCTAAAACAGAAAAAAACCCTGGTCAACAATTTTGAAGAAATTTGAAAAAAATTTGACGAAAAGGTTTTTAATAAAATTTGTTTTCAATGAAATATTTTTCGGTTAATAAATAATCAGTGTGCATAAAGCAGAACAATTTTTTAAAAGAAAAACTCAAAATTTGAATTTTGTTTTTGATGTTCGTACATAGGAACTACTGACTTGGAAAACTTATTAGTCATAAAACCGGAACTAAAAATGCGTGGGAACGGGAACGGGAATGCAAGCGGGAAAAACGACCAAGAGCGAAACAACGAACGGGAAAGGGAAAGCGATCGGGAGCGAGAAAGCAACCGGGAACGGGAGAGCAAGCGGGAACGGGAAAGCGACCGGGAGCGTAAAAGCAAACGGGGAAGGAAACGGGAGCAAGAGAGAATAAAATATTAAAAAAACCTTTTAAAATACAACGTTTTTGTGAACTGAAAAGAAGAAAATAATTTTTTTCTTGGCTGTGTGAGAAATTTCTAGATGGAGGCATGCAATAATTGTGGACATTCGTTCAACAAACAAGCCATAACTTTTTAAAACTTAAAACGTGGGGCGCCTTTCACTCAAACTAACCATCTGCTTTTTTTTAAACAGGAAAGATATTATTAATATTATGATTATTTTATTAGAAGGTATAAAATAGTCTTATCCAAGTTTCATTTTATTATAATCCAAAAAACTACAAAACCATTCCATTGGACCTGGAATACGATTTGACGATATTATAACACTGGTGATCAGAAGTGAGATTCAAGAATGGTTTTAAAGGCATTGGATGACCTCTTGATACTCGAGTTGAAGCGGGAACTTAGAAAACGAGAGCTCAGTAATAAAGGAAGAAAGTCTGAGCTCGTGGACCGGCACCGGACGTCATTGGAGGACAATGGGTTTGACCCAGAAGAGTACGAATTCGAAACAGAAAATGAATTGATGAAGGCTCTGAACAAGATGGCAGAAGAAATCAGAGCAGCACAGTAGGAAATAAAAAAATTGATTCTCGGTGGTTAGGTCGATCCTGAGAACAGAGTAGCAGAGGCCGGTGTGGTAACGCTGTCAGGAAATAACAACAGAGAAGATGAAAATTGGGGTGTTTTTGGCAGTGGTTTAACTGAGTGCGGACTGGACGGTGCGACTGTTGAGAGTTTGGTCAAATTTTAGGATCGATTGAACAAAATTAAATAAAATAATTATTTGTAATATTTTCGTCGAACTATTTATTGTCTATGTTAATATGTTTGTTGTTTATGTAGTAAAAATATAAACGTGTGTTTTTAAAAAACTTTAATTTTGCTTTACTTGTTTACTTTAGGATTCCCTCGCCACCCCGTAGTTGCAGGCGCGGGCTTCGATAAACTGAGCATCATGTTGCAAAAAAAAATCACAAACAGTGGTGGAACACGAATTTCTGTTAAAGAAATTATTAAGTGATTTTTGACCCTACCTAAAGACGATTGGTTCCATCGGCCGTGGCTGCGTTCTCAAAAAAAATGTGCTGAGTACTAACTCAAGCAACCTTCAGCTCCACGTTCGAGGAAGCCACCCAAGAAGCTTCAGTAAACTGACACGCCGGCACAGCCTCATGCGTTGACTCCCGAGTAACATTTCAAAAGAATTCACTTCGAAGCCATCGACTTGGGGGTCTCTGAATTAGAGCGCCGTTTTGATCAAAGTGGTTAAAGTAGAGTGGCGATCTTGGAAAAACTGCTTCTAAACTCACTAGCTTCAGAAGAAGAAGCCAAGATCCAGTGGCGTAGCTAGGGTTTTGATGCCTGGGGCAAAGTCTAATGAATGCGCCCCTACAACATCCCATCTGTCTTTGTTTTAAAAAAATACTGATGACCGGGTGGTAGTCAGAATTTTTTTTTCTCAAAATTACCTGATGACCGGGGGGAGTAGTCGGAGCCACTTTTTTTTCAAATTTTTAAGCTCTCGTTTCCTTTTACCTTCTCCCAAAAAAACCTGATGACCGGTGGTATCGGAGTTACTTTTGATGAAGGAAGTAAACTACTATAATCGTTTTTTTGGCACCCTCACAACGGCGCTCGGGGCAGCTTTCCCCTGCCACTAGCTACGTTTCTGACAAGATCTCATTTGTTCGCCATGATTGTGATTTGTTCGCCCTGATTGCCTTAAAATGTATACAGAATTTGACAGACGTCGTCTAGAATTAAAGCTGCAAATGATAAGCGGAATTGAAGCTCTTTAAACTGCCGGAGCTTACAAAGCGTTGGTTCCGAATTTGCGGAAGTCGATAGTCTTTTAAAGATTCCATTGGTAATATCAACCTCAAATGCTACCTCAGTTCAAAGTTTTTCTACTTAGCGTCGCCTGAAGATGATGACGCAAAATCGTTTGAATAATTGCGCGCTGTTGCGTGTGCACCAAGAGACGATTGACGCAGTCAATTTAGGCTTTCTTTGGTGCCAGTTTGTTTGTCTGAATATCGGCATGACATTTTGGGCAACTTTTAGTATCGTATATTTATGTAGAAATGACATTCCAATAAAAATATAGTTGATGAGTGATTATTGAAGAAATGCACATTTTATTGATGCAAGAAAGTTACAAACTTTATTATTTGAGATAACAAAATAAGAAAAGTAAAAAAAGTTTGTTCTAGAAAGTTTCCCCTCCCCCACGTTTTAAAACGATGCGACGCGCCTGGTTGTTACAAAGAGCATCAATTGCAGTACTTGTAGAAAACTGTAGTTTACATACATACTTGCTTGACCACGTTTTTTAATGTACTAAAAAGAAGAAAATGAAACATTAAATTTTTTTAAACTACCACGTTTTTGTAAACTAAGAAGAAAAAAATAATTTTTCTCTGGGCTGTGTGAAAAAAGTCTTAATGGCGGCATGCATTAATTGTGGACATTCGTATAACGACAGGCGCCGTAGCACAGTGGTGAAAGCAGTTATGCTATCATCCTGCCGTCGTGGGTTCAAATCTCAGTCACGGCGAGGCGTAATTCCGTTGAGCAAAAGAATTCACTCACGTTGCTCAGGCCAACTCAGCCTTTCATCCTTCACTGGTCGATAAATGAGTACCAGTTTCACGACTGAGGTGTAATAGGGTTCGGCACATTCCGATTTCGGAGACACGTGCGGGTGGCAGGTAATACTGTGTGATCCCATATGCACGAGTCGTTCCCGGCGCCTCTGAAGCTTAGCAACTGGCGCTTCTAATCGATCCTATTATTATTATTATTATTATTATAAGCCATAATTTTTTAAAACTTAAAACGTGGGGCGCCTTTTACTCAGATTATCTGCTATTTTTCAAACAGCATAGAACGCTTTTTTGAACGTAAATATAGAAGGCGCCCCACGTTTTAAGTTTTAAAAATGTATGGCTTGTTCGTTATTCGAATGTCCACAATTAATGCATGGCTCCATCAAGACATTTTTCACACAGCCCAGAAAAAAATTATTTGTTTCTGTTTAGTTCACAAAAACGTAATAGTTTAAAAAAATTATTATTATTATTATAAGCCATAATTTTTTAAAACTTAAAACGTGGGGCGCCTTTTACTCAGATTATCTGCTATTTTTCAAACAGCATAGAACGCTTTTTTGAACGTAAATATAGAAGGCGCCCCACGTTTTAAGTTTTAAAAATGTATGGCTTGTTCGTTATTCGAATGTCCACAATTAATGCATGGCTCCATCAAGACATTTTTCACACAGCCCAGAAAAAAATTATTTGTTTCTGTTTAGTTCACAAAAACGTAATAGTTTAAAAAAATTATTATTTTATTTAAACAACGCCATTTAATATGTTGATTACAAACTTTTACTATACTATTTATTATTACAAACTTTTACTATATTATTTATTATTACAAACCTCTACTATATTATTTATTATTACAAATCTTTACTATATTATTTATTATTATAAATCTTTACTATATTATTTATTATTACAAACCTTTGCTATATTATTTATTATTACAAATCTTTACTTTATTTTTATTATTACAAACTTTTGTTATATTATTTACTAACATTCCCGTCGCGGCTTCGCTCGCATGAAAAAGAGAACACGCATCCACAGTAGCGTACTGCACGTGGCGATTTTTTACGGACCGACTCGGTCCGGTCCATAGACAACTTGGCCCGGCCCGCTTCATAAACCAAAATTTCAGGCCCGGCACTGCCCATTTAACTTTGGCCTGGCCCGTTTTTACAGGCCTAAAATTTTTATATACTTGGCGGAAAATCTCGGCCCGTCCCACCTTGACTTCAGGTTTGGCCCATCCGGTCTGAAGACCATAAAATCACGGCCTGGCCCGGTCCGGGCAGCACTCTAATCCATAGTGCCATACACGGATTTTTTTTAGACCAGGTCTCGCTTATTTCATAGACAGAAAATTTCAGACGTGGCTTGTTATTTAGGCTTGAACTGCCCCGTTTCATAAGCAAAAACGTCGAGGCCTGGACTCAACCAATTTTAACAAGTACAAAACCTCAAAGCTTGGAGACCAATTTTTAAAAAAAAATAATGAAACACGTATCTTATAATTCAAAAAACCTTAATATTGAATTTTAATGTTTTTACATTTTCAGTTATTGAGATTTCAAGCAAATATAATCCTTTTCTCCACATTACACTTCTAGTCCTGGAAGCCAGAACATAAAAAAAGGAAAACATTTGTAACTTTATCTTCTAAGTAGTATCTAGTTAATAATTTGTATATCTGTAGTATTTTCAGTTTCAGAGTTGCAGTTTTTCTACAAAAATTATAACCCCATTTCCCTCCCACATTTGAAGTCCTAAAAACCAAAATTTCAAAAATTAATAAAACATGTATTTTGTTATTTTGTAAAAATAATCTTGGTACTAAATTGCAAAATTTTAACACTTTTAGTTTTTGGATTTTTTAATCAAATTCTTTTTTCCACTTTTTATTTGAGGTCCTGGAAACCAAATTTTCAAAAAAAGTTGAAACGCGTATTTTTTCATTTTTTAAGAAGAATCTAGATACTGAATTTCAAAAGCCCTTCGTTTTTTTTCGAGATATGCGTTGTTTTAGAAAAAAATTTGTTTTCCAGTTTCTTCCTCTCAGGAGCAAAATTTTCAAAAATACCTTTTTAGTGGGTGCTTACGCTATAAAAGTAAGATAAGCTCTAAATTTCACGTTCCTAGGATAAGGCGTTTGAACTCGGCGTTGATTATCAGCTAGTCAGTCAGTCAGTCAGTCAGTCAGAACATGTTCTTTTATATATATACTAGCGGGGTTACCCGGCGTTGCCCGGGGTTTTTAGAGGTTTTTCTAATGTTTGTCTCTCTCGCTCCCGTTCCCTTCTCCACTTTCCCGTTTTCGTAGCGTTCCCGGTCGCTTTTCCGCTCTCGGTAGTTTTCCAGCTCCCGGTCGCTTTCCCGCTCAGAAGTTTTGTTATCGATTTTCTCTCTTGCTCGCGTTTCCTTCCATGCTTGCTCTCCCGATTCCAGTCGCTTTCCGCGTTCCCGGTCGCTTTCCGCGTTCCCGGTCGCTTTCCGCGTTCCCGGTCGCTTTCCCGTTCCCGGTCGCTTTCCCGTTCCCGGTCGCTTTCCCGTTCCCGGTCGCTTTCCCGTTCTCGGTCGCTTTCCCGTTCCCGGTCGATTTCCCGTTCCCGGTCGCTTTCCCGTTCCCGCTCACGCTTGCTCTCCCGTTCCCGGTCATGCTTGCTCTCCCATTCCCGGTCACGGTTGTTCTCCCGTTCCCGTTCCCGTTCCCGCTCATTTTCTCTTTTACATTCTTTCATAACTTCTGTTAGCCTATAAAACGTAAAATAGATTTGCTAAGACTATATATATATATGAATGTTTGTGGGTTAGTTTGTCTATTATAGAAACGGGAAAGAGACCCAGAACGGACAGCGAGCGGGAACGGAAAAGCAAGCGTGAGCGGGAATGGGAGAGCAAACGTGAGCGGGAACGGGACAGCGACCGGGAACGGGAAATCGACCGGGTGCGGGAAAGCGACCGGGAGCGGGAAAGCGACCGGGAGCGGGAAAGCGACCGGCAGCGGGAAAACGACCAAAAACGGGAAAGCGAACAGGAGTGGGAAAGCAGGTGGGAAAGGAAACGGGAGAGAAAGAGACAAGCATTAGAAAAACCTCTAAAAAACCTGGGCAACGCTGGGTATCTCCGCTAGTACATACATAAACACACACACAGACACACATACATGCACATACACATACATACATACACACATACATACGCACATACATATATTTATAGTTCCCGCTCGCTCACCCGCTCCGCTCCGCTCATTTTGTGACGGATTTCAAATTTTTTTTTTATTTTTGATTTCCATTGACTCTCAAGGTTGTGTGAAAATTTCATTACGATCGGATGAATGGTGTAGCAATGCATAAAGGACATTAACATATATACATATATACATTTATACATATATACAAACATTCATTTTTATATATATAGATATTAGGGAGGGACCAAGCAGCAAATTGGGCGCCGATGCCGAGCACCGAGTTTTTGGGGTCATTTTTCACCGAGTCCGAGTTTAAGTGTATATAAAATTATATAGAAGGGAGACTAGTGCTGAATGGACCTGTGGCTTTAGATTTCAATTTTCATCTTATCACACCTAAAGTTTAATTATAGCTTGCTTCTAGACAGATGTACATGCTTCTACCACTACTAATTGAATCATGTGAATATAGCATCCCATGTCGTCTAATTCTGCAAGACGACTTGCTAGTTTCATACTGGTGCCATTGTCTCTGACTAAAACGCCTTTGTTTGCCCCATTGATATTTCAATATGTAATCATGGATTATAGATGATTCGAAATCAATTCTATGGTGTGCCTACCTTCCAATGGTTGAAGTTGTAGAAGAACGGATATCCTATGCCAATCAGTGTCTTTCCAGTGCCCAGTCAAACTGAGGAAAGCATCCAGATTGTTTGTGCTCGTCCAGACATCGCTGGTGAAACTTATGTAACTTGCATCATCGACCATTACTTGCAAACGATTCCATATACGAAAAACATGTCTGGAACTAAGGTGCGCGAGAAATGTTTCCTGGATAGCAACGAATATCAAGGTTCAAGTCTATGCATTAGATTAATAAATCCAGCATCTTCCACTACTTGAAAAGGCAGCATATCAACACTAATCATCTCCGCAATTTTGTTAGTGATTGCAAGATGCCGTGAATGATTAACTTTAAACAATTTAACTTTCTTCAAACTTGGTGACATATTTATTTCCTCTTCGCTTTATCGTTTCTTAATTTGCTCTTGCCTTGCTCCATATTCTTTGAATTGCATTGGATGCTTTGTCCGCAGATGAATTATCATTAACGTTGTGCCGTATGTTCGTGCATTTTTTCCACCACGCGTTATTTTGTCGTGACATAGATTTCTGAGACATTTTTAGTGTAAACTTTGGTGTGAAATTTAAAGCTAATAATAGGACAATATTTTTATAACTCCAATTATGGTATCGCCAAATCAGCCGAGTCCGAGTTGCCGAGACGAGTTTCGGTCCATCCCTAATATATATAGATAAATAGATTGTTGATTTTTAAGTGGCAATTACTCTAATAACCAATTAACCATATTGTCCACTCCAAATTTGAGGTCCCAGAAAATAAATTATTTAAATACGGTTACACATGTATAATTTTAATTTTTATGATGATCCAATATATCATTATTTTTTGAATAGATACTAAATAATAATTTTTACATCTGTAGCATTTACAGTGTTTGAGTAGTTGTTACTTTAAAAAACAAATAACCCTATTTCCACCCTACATTTGAGGTTCTGGAAACCAAATTTTCAAAAAATGGTGAAACACGTATATCATTATTTTTTGAGTAGATACTTAATATTAATTTTTACATCTGTAGCATTTACAGTTTTTGAGTATCTGTTAGTTTAAAAAACAAATAACCCCATTTTCCACCCCACGTTTGAGGTCCTGAAAACGAAATTTTCAAAAATTGGTGAAACACTTGAATGATTATTTTTTTAGTAGATACTAAATATAAATTTTTACATCTGTAGCACTTACAGTTTCTGAGTAGCTGTTACTTTAAAATCAAACAACCCTATTTTCCATTCCACATTTAAGGTTCTGGAAACCAAATTTTCAAAAAATGTTAAAACACTCAATTTCTCATTTTTTAAGAAGAATCTTTATTTTTTGAGTAAATACTAAATACTAATGTTTACATTAGTACCACTTACAGTTTGTAAGTAGCAGTTACTCTAAATAACAACCTTATTTTCCACCTCCCATTTGACGTCCCAGAAACCAAATTTAAAAAAAAAATGGTGAAACACGTGTATTTTTAATTTTTGAGTGGATACTAAAGACTAATTTGTACATCTGTAGCACTTAAAGTTTTTGAGTATCAGTTATTTTAGAAGACAAATAATCCTATTTTCCACCCCACATTTGAGGTCCTGGAAACTAAATTTTCAAAAAATGGTGAAACACGTATATTATTATTTTTTGAGTAAATACTAAATATTAATTTTTACATCTGTAGCATTTACAGTTTTCTAGTAACTGTTACTTTTAAAAACAAATAACCCTATTTTCCACCCCACATTTGAGGTCCTGGAAACCAAATTTTCAAAAAATGGTAAAAAAACGTATATCATTGTTTTTTAAATAGATAGGTACTAAATATTAATTTTTACATCTGTAGCATATACAGTTTTTGAGTATCTGTTACTTTAAAAAACAAATAACCCTATTTTCCACCCCAAATTTGAGGTCCTAAAAACCAAATTTTAAAAAAATGGTAAAACACGTATTTTTTCATTTTTTAAGAAGAATCTAGATGCTAAATTTCAAAAGCCTCTCATTTTTGGTTTTCAAAATATACGCTGTTTTAGAAAAAAGTTGGTTTTCCAGTTTCATCTTCTCAGGGGCAAAATTTTCAAAAATCTTTTCTTAGTGGGTGCTTGCGCTATAAAAGTAACATAAGTTCTACATTTCACGTTCCTAGGATGAGGCGTTTGAGCTCGGCGTTGATTATGAATCAGTCATTCAGTCAGTCAGTCAGGACATGTGTATTTATATATATATATAGATTACTAGCGGTAGCACCCGGCGTTGCCCGGGGTTTTTAGAGGTTTACCTAATGCGTTTTTTTCGCTCCCGTTTCCTTCCCGCTTGCTCTCCCGCTCCCGGTCGTTATCCGTTCCCTGTCGCTTTCCCGCTCATTTTTTCGCTCTCAGTTCCCCCCCAGATCCGATTCTACATACATACATACATACATACATACATACACACATACATACATACATACATACATACATACATACATACATACATACATACATACATACATACATACATACATACATACATACATACATACATACATACATACATACATACATACATACATACATACATACATACATACATACATACATACATACATACATACATACATACACACTCCCGCTCCCGGTCGTTATCCGTTCCCTGTCGCTTTCCCGCTCATTCTTTCGCTCTCAGTTGCCCCCCCCCCTAGATCCGATTCTACATACATACATACATACATACATACATAAACACACATACATAATTTGATATAAATATATATATATATATATATATATATATATATATATATATATATATATATATATATATATATATATATATATATATATATATATATATATATATATATATATATATATATATATATATATATATATATATATATATATATATATATATATATATATATATATATATATATATATATATATATATATATATATATATATATATATATATATATATAGTTCCCGCTCGCTCGCTCACCCGCTCCGCTCCGCTCATTTTGTGACGGATTTCAAAATTTTTTTCTCTATATTTGATTCCCCTTGACTCTCAAGGTTGTGTGAAAATTTCATTACGATCGGATGAGTGGTGTAGCTATGCATAAATAACATACATAGATACAGACAAACATTCATTTTTATATATATAGACTAGCAGTGCCCGTAGCGGCTTCGCTCGCATGAAATTAGAGAGTTTGAACCGTGCATCCATAGTAGAGATCAATCTTTTAGGTCTCGGCTCGGCCCGTCGACAACTTAGCCCAGCCCGTTTTAAAAACTCAAACTCCTGGCCCGGCACAGCCCGTCTGAATTAGGCCCGGCCCAATCTTACAGACCTAGAAGTTCTATATACTTGATGAAAAACTTCGGCCCGTCCCACCTTGACTTCAGGTTTGACCCGGCCCAATTGAAGACCCGTCCCACTTTGATTTAAGGTTTGGGCTGGCCCGTGTGAAGACTCTAAAATAACGGCTTGGTCCGGCCGGTGATAAACTGATTAACCGGCACAAAACTTCAAAATACTAATTTTTACATTTGTAGCACTTACAGTTTTTGAGTAGCAGTTATTTTGAAATCAAATAACCTTTATTTCCACCCCACATTTGAGGTCCTGGAAACCAAATTTTTAAACAATTTTGAAACACTTATATCATTATTTTTTGAGTAAATACTAAATACTAATTTTGATATCTGTAGCATTCACAGTTTTTGAGTAGCAGTTACTTTAAAAACCAAAAAAACTTTTTTTCCACCCCACATTTGAGGTCCTGAAAACCAAAATTTCAAAAAATGGTGAAACACATATATCCTTATTTTTAGAGTAGAAAATAAATACTAATTTTTACTTTTGTAGCATTCACAGTTTTTGAGTAGCAGCTACTTTAAAAACCAAGTAATCCAAGTAATCCACCCCACATTTAAGGTCCTGGAAACCAAATTTTTAAAAAATGGTGAAACACATATATCTTTATTTTTAGAAAAGAAACTAAATAATAATTTTTACATCTGTGGTATTTACTGTTTTTGAGTAGCAGTTACTATAAAAGACAATTAGCCCTATTTTCCACCCCACATTTGAAGTCCTGGAAACCAAATTTTCAAAAAATGCTAAAACACGTATTTCATTATTTTTGGAGTAGAAACTAATTACTAATTTTTACTCCTGTAGCATTCACATTCACTAATTTTTCTTTTTGTAGCATTTACAGTTTTCGAGTATCAGTTATTTTAAAATCAAGTAATTCTATTTTCCACCCCACATTTAAGGTCCTGGAAACCAATTTTTAAAAAAATGGTGAAACACCTATATCATTATTTTTAGAGTAGAAACTAAGAACTAATTTTTACTCCTGTAGCATTTAATGTTTTTGAGTAGTAGTTACTTTAAAAACTTATAACCCTTTTTTCCACCCCACATTTGAGGTCCTGGAAACCGAATTTTCAAAATATGGTGAAACACGTATTTCATTATTTTTAGAGTAGAAACTAAGTACTAATTTTTATTTCTGTAGCATTCACAATTTTTGAGTAGAAGCTACTTTTGTAGCATTCACAGTTCTTGAGTAGCAGCTACTTTAAAAACCAAGTAATCCTAGTGTCCACCCCACATTTAAGGTCCTGGAAACCAAATTTGTAAAAAAATGGTGAAACACGTATATCTTTATTTTTAGAATAAAAACTAAATACTAATTTTTACATCTGTGGTATTTACAGTTTTTGAGTAGCAGTTACTTTAAAAAACAAATAGAAATAACTCTATTTTCCACCCCACATTTGAAGTCCTGGAAACCAAATTTTCAAAAAATGCGAAAACACGTATTTCATTATTTTTGGAGTAGAAACTAAATACTAATTTTCACTCCTGTAGCATTCACAGTTTTTGAGTAGCAGCTACTTAAAAAACCAAATAACCCAATTTTCCAACCCACATTTGAGGTCCGGGAAACAGAATTTTCAAAAAATGGTGAAACACGTATCTTTTTAGTTTTCAAGAAAAATCCATATACCAAATTTCAAAATCTCCTCATTTTTGGTTTTCGAGATATACATTGTTTTAGAAAAAAGTTTGTTTTCCAGTTTCTTCCCCTCAGGAGCAAAATTTTCAAAAATCCTTCCTTAGCGGATGTTAACGCTATAAAAGTAATATAAGTTCCAAATTTCACGTTCCTAGGATGAAGCGTTTGAGCTCGGCGTTGATTATCAGTCAGTCAGTCAGTCAGTCAGTCAGTCAGGACATGTTCTTTTATATATATAGACTAGCAGTGCCCGTTGCGGCTTCGCTCGCATGAAATTAGAGAGTTTGAACCGTGCATCCATAGTAGAGATCAATTTTTTAGGTCTCGGCTCGGCCCGTCGACAACTTAGCCCAGCCCGTTTTAAAAACCCAAACTCCTTGCCCGGCACAGCCCGTCTGAATTAGGCCCGGCCCATTCTTACAGGCTTAGAAGTTCTATATACTTGATGAAAAACTTCGTCCCGTCCCACCTTGACTTCAGGTTTGGCCCGGCCCAACTGAAGACCCTAAAATCACTAAAATATCTATATACTTGGTGAAAAACCTCGGCCCGTTCCACTTTGATTTAAGGTTTGGCCTGACCCGTGTGAAGACTCTAAAATAACGGCTTGGCCCGGCCGGTGATAAACTGAACTTAGCTACTTTTAACCGGCACAAAACTTCAAAATACTAATTTTTACATTTGTAGCACTTACAGTTTTTGAGTAGCAGTTATTTTGAAATCAAATAACCCTTTTTTCCACCCCACATTTGATGTCCTGGAAACCAAATTTTTAAACAAATGTTGAAACACTTATATCATAATTTTTTGAGTAAATACTAAATACTAATTTTGACATCTGTAGCATTCACAGTTTTTGAGTAGCAGTTACTTTAAAAACCAAAGAAACTTTTTTCCACCCCACATTTGAGGTCCTGAAAACCAAAATTTCAAAAAATGGTGAAACACATATATCCTTATTTTTAGAGTAGAAACTAAATACTAATTTTTACTTTTGTAGCATTAACAGTTTTTGAGTAGAAGCTACTTTAAAAACCAAATAACCCAATTTTCCAACCCACATTTGAGGTCCGGGAAACCAAATTTGTATAAAATGGTGAAACACGTATATCTTTATTTTTAGAAAAGAAACTAAATAATAATTTTTACATCTGTGGTATTTACTGTTTTTGAGTAGCAGTTACTATAAAAGGCAATTAGCCTTATTTTCCACCCCACATTTGAAGTCCTGGAAACCAAATTTTCAAAAAATGCTAAAACACGTATTTCATTATTTTTGGAGTAGAAACTAAATACTAATTTTTACTCCTGTAGCATTAACAGTTTTTGAGTAGAAGCTACTTTAAAAACCAAATAACCCAATTTTCCAACCCACATTTGAGGTCCGGGAAACCGAATTTTCAAAAAATGGTGAAACACGTATCTTTTTATTTTTCAAAAAAAATCTATATACCAAATTTCAGAAAAAAATTTTAGAAAAAATTTTTAGAAAAAAGTTTGTTTTCCAGTTTTTTCCCCTCAGGAGCAAAATTTTCAAAAATCCTTTCTTAGCGGATGTTTACGCTATAAAAGTAATATAAGTTCCAAATTTCACGTTCCTAGGATGAGGCGTTTGAGCTCGGCGTTGATTATGAGTCAGTCATCTGTCAGTCAGGACATGTTCTTTTATATATATAGATTACAAATCTTTACTATCTTATTTATTATTACAAACCTTTACTTTATTATTTTTTACAAATCTTTACTATTTTATTTGTTATTACAAATTGTTATTATTTTGTTTATTATTACAAATCTTTGCTGTTTTATTTATTACAACAAATGTGTTGTTTATTGCATTGCTCTGTTTTTATTTACGAGATTTAGTTATTGGAGTGTGTCTAATAAATGTACTGTCTTCAAATCTTTGGTCTCAAGTGTTTTGTTTATCACTGGTATTAGTGGTGTTATTACCTTATTTACAAATGTGTAGAACAATTTCTATTTACTAGAACAGATCTGCAAATATAACATAGATTGTTATAAACAACTTTTTCAATGACAAACCTCTAGCAAAAAACTATAAAAAAAACAAAAGTTGGAAGCTGAAAAAAATACAGAAAGCAAGAATTGGATGAGCGAAGAACTTCTTGTTCACTCGGGTAAGATTTTGTTTATTAATGGTGAGAAGGAAACTGAATGAAACTGATTAATGGCTGATATTCTTTTGAATTAAATACTTCGGTGAGTTGTTGAGTGGGCATATCTCATGTGTTGTATATACCTCCATGAATTGTACATACGTCAATGAATTGTATATACGTTTATGACTTGTATATACGTCCATGAATTGTACATATATCCGTGAATTGTATATACGTCCATGAATTGTACATACGTCCATAAATTGTACATACGTCCATAAATTGTACATACGTCCATGAATTGTATATACGTCCATCAATTGTACACATGTCTAAAAATGTACATCCATCCATCAACTGTACAAATATCAATCCATTGTACAAGCGTAGATGACAAGCTGTCAATACATCTCTGATATTTCTAGCCGTTATCAATGAATTTATAAGAATTTATAAAATTATAAATTACACGTGTATGAATTGTAATTTCAGCGATGATACATCTACAAGTTATATATTAACAAATTATACATCTATGAATTATTCATATAAAAATAAATTATACTTAGTCATTGCTCAAATGTTTCTTTCTTCGTTACAGTCTAGGTAAGAGAAGCAGGGGAAGGTGTTGGGGTCTTAGGAGCGTAAGGGCGGGAGAATGTACCACCTCCCCCTCAAAGATCTCACAGTTTCCTTCATTTTAGTTTAATAATCTATTTTCAAAATTGTTATCAACTTCTTCATTTACAAACATTTATATTTTTATTCTAGAACTGATTTATTATTGTGGCTAATACGATATAATAGTATAAAAAACAAGAATATTTAGATATTGCAATTAAATAACGTAATAAACAAAAACCAATATATAATTAAATTTAAAGAATATGTCTTAAAAAACTAATAAATTATATTCATAACTCAAATAAGAAATAAATATTTTGAATTAAACTTTAATAAATTTATAACTTTCATCGGCTCTACATGACCAATGAATGCTTCAATTCTCTGACCGCTTGTTACTCTCATCTCAATGCGAGAATGCAAACGGACAAATGAGCAGCGACCAGTAGTGATCAATGTCCGATGTAACATGGTCTCGTATCGTATGGATGGGATGAAGGAGATGCTTTAAAACCTTCCTGTCAGTTCAACATCGCAGAATGAAGGAGACAGAAGCGATTAGAAACTTTTGTGCGGAAGATTTTGCTCGTGTTTCTCTTTGTATACGTTTTTATGTCAGTGTTTGTAAATGTGAATGTGATTAAGTATGTGTGCGTGCGTTAGTGTGTTTGTGTGTGTGAATGTGTAAAAAAGATTGAAGAATGAAAAGATTCAGTCCATTCGTGAATCTTCTTCAACATCTGCAACCTAACATGGGAATACATGGAATTGTTGATTAACGTTTTTAAGGTGAGCAATCAGACAATCGGCCAATCGTTTTGAGCTATGAATATTTGATTTGAACCTATGGAAACCATTCAATCATGGAAGTGTTTGGATGTTTATTGAGTTTCTCATTCGCCTTTGCGGCATCGGCGACTTCAAGCGATCCTTACGATGGTGAGTACAAATTAGTAATTTACAAATAAAGATATGTTTCATACATTTTAAAATTTTAAGTCACATGACTTAAAAAAACTTAGATGATTTTTGAAATTGAAACATTTGACCATTGATGTTTTTTCTTGCTGGCGTGAAAATTGAAAATTGTTTTAGTAGTTAATAACCAGTTCGCGCGTGCCAGACTGCAGACTGGGGACGTCTAATGACCTCATCAACATTTAAAACTTTTAAACAATTCTAAACATGGCCGCCAACATTTAAAAACAAATCTTTTCTTTTTATAAATATACTTCTAGGTTATTGATTTCAATGTTTAGTAAAAAAAAATTTTTCATTGAACAAATTTCTCTGAATAATTTAATTAACAGACAATTTCAACTCGATTTTGAATTTGTTAGAATCACATAATCAAATCTAAATATTATCTAATCACATCAGTCACACTGTCACACTGCAATCACATTACAAACACATTATTAACATCAATGTCGCATTATAATCTAATTAAGTTATAATTGTATAAATTAAGTTATAATTGTTTAACTAAATGTTGGAAAAGCAATTTTAAATTCATATCGGAACAAAAATAATTCACCAAAGCAAATATTTATACTTTCTCGCGCGTTCTCGACATTTTTACATTTTTTACAAGTTCATTAAACAAAGGTGACCGATGCAGTTCTTAAGAATCACATTCCACGTGTAACACGTACATTTATACTCACATTCCACGTGGCACACGTACATTTATGTTCACATTCCATATATCACACGTATATTTATACTCACATCTCATGTGTCACACGTACATATATGTTCGCATTCCGTGTGTCACACGTACATTTATGATTACATTCCATGTGTCACACGTACATTTATGATCACATTCCATGTGTCACACGTACATTTATACTCACATTCCGTGTGTCACACGTACATTTATGATCACATTCCATGTGTCACACGTACATTTATGATCACATTCCATGTGTCACACGTACATTTATGATCACATTCCATGTGTCACACGTACATTTATGATCACATTCCATGTGTCACACGTACATTTATACTCACATTCCGTGTGTCACACGTACATTTATTTCATCATTTCTTTTTTAATCTCTGCATAAATGTTTGCTTGTGCGTTTATTGCGTGTGTGTGTGTGTGTGTGTGTGTGTGTGTGTGTGTGTGTGTGTGTGTGTGTGTGTGTGTGTGTGTGTGTGTGTGTGAGAGAGAGAGTGTTTGTGTGAACCTCTCACCAAACAGAATGATTATCTATTCTTATAAAAATACTTCAACATTATTTGTTAAATTATATATTGCGAGCGAGCAACATTGTTGCAGATGATCTCCACAAACCTTTTAATTTCTCGTTACATCATGAATTGAGTAAATTAGGAAAACAGAAATCGATGACTCAATCGAACCCTGACATCCAACAATCAGTCATTCTTCTTCTACCAGTGAGATGCCCAGTCAAATCAAATATCATCTTGCTTGATAAATCACCACCAGAACATTTCTACAATGATTATATTAATGATAATCGCTATTGGGCGGACCATTAGCACCATGAAATAAATGGTATTTGGTACAGCTTATATTTATTGAATACTTTCAGTATTGTAGGTTTTAATTTTGTTATTAATAATTAAGATGTTATATTTTTTAAATATAATATGCGTATTTTCATAATAGACTACCTGTATTTATTTCGGTATATTACAGCGATTTACAGAATTTCACTTTTTATTTTGTCTAAGTAATAATTAAAAAACAATAATTATTCTTCAACAGCACATCTCAGGCATAGTTAACTTCAATAGTGCCAAGTCGTTTGAGATTCGGTAACAGCTTTTATGGTTTCTTTTCAGAGTGGGGCTTTCCAATCTGAATGGCGGTAAACGACTTTGCAAAAAAAATCCGATGATTCCAATCTCGTAAAGTTTTAGGTAGTGTGTTTTCATTACGAGAAATTGATCTTGAAGTATCTGGTCGCCATAGCAACATCAGTTTCTTGAGAAAAACAAGATTTTTGTTAAAAATCAGCACTTGTTTATTTTATTGATGTTATTTCTATTATTGTTATTACAATTAATAATTATTATTTGTTTTTTTTTATTATTTTAAAAATAGTTTGTTGGTTCAAATTTTAAACTACTTGATTCTTAAGGTAACATTTGGACACAATTCTACAAACAATTTCTATATTTTTTAAAAAGTTTGTTGATATATATATATATATATATATATATATATATATATATATATATATATCAACAAACTTTTTAAAAAATATTGAAATTGTTTGTAGAATTGTGTCCAAATGTACTATATATATATATACGCTGATCACTTACTCACTGACTCACTCAGGAACTCTTGATTTTTATTATTTTACTATATTTATAACTTATTTATTTATTTATATTTCATATATTTCAATTAAACTTTTTTTTTATTTTACTATATTATTGTTATATGTATTGCCAAATCAAGTTTTTTTTATAATAGTTTATAGTCGTTTACACTAGGTGTTTTAAAACTGAAATAGCTGTATTAGGAAGCACATAAGTACTTCCTGTTGTGGATCAAAGTTTGATTCTTTTAACTGTCCATCCTCATTTATCCAGGCTTGGAACTGGCTTGCAAAAGCAAGGCAGAGTTACATAGCTGTGTATTTCATATTAGTTTATGTATGTCACTAAGTGTCGAATCCGTAACGATGGTGTTTTTAACAAAAAGCATTTCCCGATAGATCGTGTACTTCGCTGGCTGATGTGTTTCTTACATTCACTAGATAGCAGTTAAAAAAAACTAACAAGTAAAAAATAATTTATTTAATTTAATTCAACGAGTGCCTTAGTCGCTTTACAACTGCACTTGCATACAATACATTAATACAAATAATAATTTTATTTTAACAGGCACGTTAGGTTTTCATTACACTCGCTAGATGGAAATTTGAAAAAAAGAGGTAGAAAATAATAATTAAATAGTTTTAACGGGCAACTTAGTCGCTTTACAGCTACCAAATTTTATATAGTAAAGTTTATTAAACAAAACACATTTTAATTTATTCTTAAAACATGTTAGAACACTTGTGGGCAAACAAAAAATCTTGTTAGAGATTAGCGTTTAATTTTCTCAAAGTTACAGTTGTATTACTTCAAAAATATTTCTTTTATTTGGGTTAAATTTCTTAAAAAACATAAAATAGCTAAATGATTTAATTTGCTCTTTCATAAACATTTTCTTCTCAAATGAGTTTTCAAGCGACGTAATGCTTAAAAAAATTTTTTTTTTCAATTTATTTTATTTATTTAATTACCTTGAATTTGTTTTTTCTAAGAAATCAAATTGAATAACAAGGTGATGTTATTTTGCCATTTCTCTCATTGAGTTTTTTCTTGTAAATTTAAACATTAAAAGGAAGTTTTAACAAAATTTACATGATGCATAATCTATATAGGTATTTCATTTTATCTTTATTTATATTACTTACATTTGAAATAAAACAATGATTTTATTGAAAGTTTGATTTGTCTGTTTTGCTTTGATACATAAAATTTTTTATCAACGTTTAACAATTAAAAATTTTTTTAAATCCTTACTTGAAAATTATTAAAGAAAACACTTTAAATAATAAATTGCAATTTAAAAAATTCCATACAGCAGAAGATAATAACAAGATATATCGCCGATACTAAAACTGGTTTGTGACAGAATATCAACCACCCCCCGTCAAGTTGAAGTTTGTCTGATTATTGAAAGTGGCTGAGGACTCCATTTCAGTATCTTTGGCACTCCTTTACTGGGCACGATCCTCCCTTTCATTGGACCAATTGCAAGCACCCAATAAACTGTCCAATAAACTGCAAGCCATAAAATCTCAGAATGAATCGTTTCCTCTTTCCATTCGCTTTACTCCGAGTGTAACACTCTGATATAAATTTATTTATTTATATTTATTTATTTGTTTATGTTTTTGTTCTCTATTTCTTTATTTGTTTTTGTTGGTTTCAATTATGTATATTACTTTATATATATTCATGTATTTTTGTGCACTATGTGCATAGAACATACTGAGTAAAACAAGTTTTAAAACCATATGAAATTAATTTCTTAAAGTCTTGTCGGGAAACATAGGATAAATTTTTAAATAACCTTATTCGTTTATTCCGTAATTTGTTGTTTCAAAATTAAATTGTTGTTCTTCTTGATGATGATGGTGGTGGTGGTGGTGGTGGTGGTGGTGGAGGTGGTGGTGGTGGTGATGATGCCGATGATGATGATGATGATGATGATGATGATGATGATGATGATGATGATGATGACGATGCTGATGATGTTGATGATGATGATGATGATGAGGAGGAGGATAGTGATGAAGGTGATGATGGCGAAAACGACGACGTCGCTTATGATGATGAAAAATAATGGTGGTGTTCTGGGTGCGTTTGTGTCTGCCCCTCCCCCACCCCTTCTCTCCGAATTTCTTGAAAGCAGCGAAACGGCGAGGCAGAAAGATAAAAGAAGAAAAAAGAATTGTTTGGTTATTTATAAAGAAAGAAAGAGACAAAAAAATAGAAGAAACATCATAATGATTTCTTGTTCTTGCCATCTAACAGTTTTTTTTAAACTTTCACATTAAACTGACCAGTGATGACCATTAAAGTGCACGTGATCAGCATTTGTAAATAAAATACAAACTGTTCAACAATTCAGACACGCTCAGTTTTGAAGGATGCTTCCCTATTTCCTTCTCCATCTCACTCACTCTCCCTCTCTGTCTCTCACTCGCTCTCTTACTTTTCTCTTTTTTTCTTTCTTTCTCTCCCTCTCCCCGTCTTCTTGTGATTAAAAATGTAATTTCGCATGAAAAAGAAGATGTCGGTTGAGAATTAAAGAGGAAAGAAAAATGTAAATCTTCCATCCACCCTGGTCACGTGCACCATTTCTTTAAAACAATCACAACTTCCGCTTTTTGTTGTTATTATTTTTATTATTATTACAATTATTAGCTTTTTATTTTTTTTCTACAGTTTTATCGAAACGACCAATTTCTCGAACATTACAATTTCTGGTCCGTTCATTGAAGTTGTAATCGAAATTCAACGGTTTACATTATTTTACATGTTGCAATTTCGTGTCGGTTGCATTTAATGCATCAACAATTCACTCTTTCGATACTGAGGTTGTATTTGTGTTGCATTAAATTCAGCAACAATTCATTCCAAGTAGGGACTATGCGTATGTTGCATTCAATCCTGCAACAATTCATCACCTTAGAGCGAATGATTAAAAATTTCACAAACGAGGACTTGTAATTACTGTAACGCTTCAATCTATTTGAGCTTGTACTGATTTTTTCAATCTTCTTTTTTTCTTCCGTCCGTCAATCATTTCATTCTTGCCGGTTTAAGATATTGTTTTAATAGTTTTTCAATTGAATGTTTTTTTTTATTTTATTTATTTCATAATGTTTATTCTTGCGAATAAATTATTCAAATAAAGCCGAATAAATATTTGTATGAAGTATTCCATAAATGTAAATTATACAGCTATGTAATTGTGACTGCTTGTAAACGTTTTGAGTAAAATGAAAGAAAAATGTTTCGTGTCCATGACAACAGTGGTGGATGTTGAAATGTTTTGTTTTGAAGTCGTCGTGTTACCAAAAGTTGAGATTTTGTTTTAAGCTGCTGTTGCTGCTGCTGCTGTAGCTGCTGTGGCTGCTGTAGCTGTTGTGGCTACTGTTTCTGCTGGTCCTGATCAATTTTATTCTTTTATCTATTGATAGTTCTAATCGTTTTTCTTGCTTTATGAATTTTTTCAACCTTTTTGTTAAGTTTTTCTAATTTTTTCATTTTTTCAAGCTATATATATATATTTTCAATAAGACTCATAATAATCATAATCATAAAAAAACAATTTTATTATTTTTTAACAATAGCAATTATTATTATTTTTAACTAATTCTTTTAATTAGAACGTTTAACGACAGCTCATTATCTATATCTTAAAACTTTGAAAACAAGTTTAAATGTGGACTCGAGAGCGAGATATATTTCTTAAATATATTCTAATCGATGACATCATGATCATGTGCTTTATCCTTGAGTGACATTTCTGACATTTCAATGACGTTGCGTATTAAATGACATTAATATAAACTCGGCCGTCCATTTTTGAGGAGAATTTGACGGAAGAATGGAGCGATGGAAAAGGAAAACATGATGTGGTTTCAAGATAATAAAAAAATTTTCAAGTATCAAAAAAAGTTAAACTATTTTCAGCAAGTTATTAATCTTTACATTTATTAAACGAAGAAATTGTTTGAAAGTAAATAAATCTTTTTTTCTTGTTTGTATGTATTTATTAAATATTTATCGGGGTATAAATAAATATGCATGTAATTATTAAGTATTTATTGAGGTATAAATAAATATACATGTAATTATTAAATATTCATCGAGGTATAAATAAATATGCATGTAATTATTAAATATTTATCGAAGTATAAATAAATATGCATGTAATTATTAAATATTTATCGAGGTATAAATAAATATGCATGTAATTATTAAATATTTATCGGGGTATAAATAAATATGCATGCAAATATTTAGTATTTATCGAGGTATAAATAAACATGCATGTAATTATCAAGTATTTATCGAGATATAAATAAATATGCATGACCTTCCGCTGTCCTTCAAAACTGGAATGCGGAAAAAATTGCATGCCTGGAGAAAGAACAATCAATCAAACGATATCACAAATCTCAATCAAGCTCTGTATATCCATCCACTTTTCCTAACAAACATATGTCCATTTTGTATTTACACTACATTTCATCCATCCATCCATCCATCCATCCATCCATCCATCCATCCATCCATCCATCCATCCATCCATCCATCCATCCATCCATCCATCCATCCATCCATCCATCCATCCATCCATCCATCCATCCATCCATCCATCCATCCATCCGTCCATCCGTCCATCCGTCCATCCGTCCATCCGTCCATCCGTCCATCCGTCCATCCGTCCATCCGTCCATCCGTCCATCCGTCCATCCGTCCATCCGTCCATCCGTCCATCCGTCCATCCGTCCATCCGTCCATCCGTCCATCCGTCCATCCGTCCATCCGTCCATCCGTCCATCCGTCCATCCGTCCATCCGTCCATCCGTCCATCCGTCCATCCGTCCATCCGTCCATCCATCCATCCATCCATCCACCCACCCGTCCGTCCGTCTATCCATCCATTCATTCATTCAATATGTTTATAATATAAATAAATTAAAATTAGCTGTATTTGTGCTTAGTTATTTTATAAAAAAAATTCTGTTCTATTTTTGGCAATTTATGTGCAGAATGTTTATTGTTCCAAGAGAGACACAAAATTCTTTATTAATGAAGAACAGGAAAGAGAGTTTTCTCCAATGGAACGTTTTCTTTCTTTCTTTAAACAAAATCTAAATAATCATTTGAATTAAGAAAAGAATATTCATGAATAATTGATAACACGAAGCAACAAATGAAAAATTTAAGGTCGGAAGACTTGGAAGAGTTTCAGGCAGGTCTTGAAGACACACAAGCATACAAATTAACAAACTTATCAAGAATCAGCTATACTTGATCCGTCTTTGATACTAAGAGATATCATTGTTATATTAAAGGGCGTATTATTGACACTTCTTGATGAGGTATGCATGAATTTGTTTGAAAAGCCATACGGAAACCACTTTATTCTACTGGCTTTTGATTCGACAAAGAATTGAATATAAACTTGGGGCTTCTGTGTTTCAAATGTTTTCATGGTAAAGCCCTGTAATACTTTATAGACATGTGGTGATATGTTAATAGTTAAAGTTATTTAAACGTACAAAAGTCTTAATTGTTTTATTTATATCATCTTTTACCATGATAATTATTATTTTATATATTTACTCCTTATTTATTGCTTATGTTTTAAAATTGTATTTAAATTCAATTTAATAATAATAATAATAATAAATATAGTTTTGAATTTTTTTTTCAACTGTACAAGCCTCCATGCAATGGATTTTCAATAAAAATGACTCTAAAGATTTTTGTCGTCTAATAAAAAATTTAAAATAAAACTTTTAGAAAAATCTTTCCACATAAGATACTTATACATAAAAATTTTTCGATTTAAATATTTTTTATTTTAAATATTTTTTTATTCTCATAAAATATTAGCAATTATTATACTTTTTCCGTGGGTCGGGATGAGTTGGGTTGAGTAAGTGGCGGGCTGGGATGGATCGCCAAAAATGGACCGATGTCCACCTCTTATGCACACATATACATATAGATCGAGTGAAGTTTTCACACACCATACTATTATCAATTGATATAAAATGGTGTCGACCATCCTTCATATTAAAATCAACGGTAAATATATGACTTTGAATCCTGGTAGAGCTGCTTTTAAATTTGCGATGAACTGAATTGTAGAGCGAACATCAAATTTCACTACTAACATTAATATATATTTCTTGGGCGGTGATGTGTAGTTCAGTCGGTAGGAGCGCATGCATGAGGCGAGGTGGTGATGTCGGTGATCGTCAATTTTGTTTCGATTCCTTTTTGAATCAAGACTATTTTGGCATTATTTTTAGTGGATTGTAAAACTGGGCTCTGAAATATATAAACGCGATCTTGTTTCATTTATGTCTGACAGATTCTAAGCTAGCGGGACGTATATGAAGAAAATAAAACCCACCATTATCGAGTCCAGTCGAGTCTGTAGTTTCCAATATGACCGAGACTGTTAAGCTACTTTTTTATGTTGTGTAGCTCAGTTAAAAGAGCGCATGTGTGTGCGTTCCAGCAAAGAAATACAGTTTTTTTTCGGAGAGCTAAAGGCTCTTCAGAAATAAAAAGAGTGTACTTTAAATAAACATCAAATGGCCTATATTGCAGTGACAAGCATATTTGAATCAATCAAGGTAACAGGTCTCAGAAAATTTAAAAAAAAATGTTCATGCCCCCGCGGTAAAGCTTAAATCTGCCACTAATGCCTCATACAATTTCTGGTGATTGTATGTGGCGATTAAAATAACCAAAAATCATTATTAAACGATTATTTCAGCCTTCTTGTATTTACATAAGTTTTCATGAATAATTATTTGGAAGCGTAAGTAGAAGAATTTCTATTTTGTAGTTTTATAATCTAGTTTCGACGTTTTCAAATCTTTTCTAAGCGTTCAATTTTGAAAAAGTTAATACAAGTATTTATCAATTATTGAACATTTTTAGTGAGACACTTTCCTAGTAAACATTGCAATATAAAAATTGTGTTGTGTATTTTTATGTTAAATTGTTTTCTTCACATTTTATTCCATAACGCGTCTATAACATCTATTTCACATTTTAATAACAAGTGATTACATTGAAAAGCACCTACTGTTACTATATAGTTACAGCTCACAAGAGTTCGTCTGTTCCATATTACCTGCTAGTGTTACAACGACAACAAAGTATATATATATATATATATATCTATATATATATATATATATATATATATATATATATATATATATATATATATATATATATATATATATATATATATATATATATATATATATATATATATATACAACCCTTAAATAATGTCCAAACACAAATAATTTTATACAGTGTTTTTGATGTAAATGGAACAATTTGAGGAGGTTTTAGATGAACTTTTTCAAAAAAATGTGTACGCCCACCCTTAGTATGCCCTTCAATTTCTTCTGTTTTCAGAAATGAAGCGCTCATTCAATTCCGTATTCGATCCGATCGTGGCTAACAACTGCATTTCGCTTTGCTCTTTAGAAGTTATTTTATGTATGTTCCACTTGTTTGTTATCGTGATCATCGCCATCACCAACTTCATTGTCATATTCATTATTTTCATTATCATCATTGTCATAGTCAGCATCGTCATAGTCATTATCTGCATCATCATTATTATCATCATCACCATCATCATCACCATCATCATCATCATCATCATCATCATCATCATCATCATCATCATCATCATCATCATCATCATCATCATCATCATCATCATCATCATTGTCACGCCCGCGTAAACGCAGTGTACGTGCCTGGCCCTATATGTTTGGAATTTCCGGCGTAGGTGGTGCAAGGTGTATTGCACAACGTTGTGTATTTTATATTGTATGTATCATTGCGCGATTGTTTGAATGTTTTGGCCTGTAGCCTGTAAATTTACATATTTGCGGCTGGCCTGGAGGCAATGTATATATAAGGCTGTTTAGGGTCTACTTGAGAGATTCGCCATGTTTTGATAGAACTTGAACTTGTTATTCTCTGTCGTGTTGTTTGATTGATAGTTTTCGATAATTTTGAACTGTATTCGTTAATAAAATAACTAATACTCAATCAGTGTGTGGTTAACTTTGTTTCGATAGTTAATCGACTCGAGTTTCTCCAGTAATAGCGACTGTCGCAAGAGCGATAGACGTTACATTACGTTTTGTGGTGGCAGCGGTGGGATCGTCAGTTCGATACATCGATCAGTTTTGGGTGAGATTTGTCCTGTGTGGTGGAATTCATCAAGTTGGTGAGATTCTACCAAGTTTGAAGATCTGACGACTTTGGCGGTATCCAGTGGTTTTGGCGGGATCAGCGGAATTCGACCGGGATCTGCAAAACCGACGAGGGATTCGACGCAAATCGACCAGATCAGGGAGGATCATCATCGCAAGATCGACGATTGACGATTTCAGTGTTGGAGAAAGAGTCCAGACAGAGTTTCAGTCCGTTCAGTTCGACCACGAGGCGACATCCGTTTCTCAAGGAGGGCCGATCCACATCTCAGGTTAGAGATTTTATCGTTGCCGGATTGCCCAGTTAGGTTTTTTTTTCTTTTTCTTCTGTGTAGTAGGTTTCGTAAATATGTTTAGAACCCCTACGGTTGAAGAGTCGGTTGCACAGGATAGTCCGACCGGGATCCTTAGCGAAGATCATTATCAATTTGTTGATGATAATCGGCGTCCACGTAGGGTTAGTGAAGATGCTAACGTTAGCAAAAGTTCCAAATCAGAAATAGCTGAGCGTAAGTTAGCATTGCGCGAAGCAGAATTGGCGGCAAAAGAAGCTAAGTTAGAAGAGGATAGGGCGAACCGCAGACTCGCTGAAGCTAAGTTAGAACAGGAGGGCAGACTTGCTGAAGCTAAATTAGATGAGGATTGGGCGAACCGCAGATTTGCTGAAGCTAAGTTAGATGAAGATAGGGCGAATCGCAGACTCGCTGAAGCTAAGTTAGAACAGGAGAGCAGACTCGCTGATGCTAAATTAGAACAGGAGCGTACACTTGCTGAAGCTAGGTTAGATGAGGATAGGGCAACCCGCAGACTTGCTGAAGCTAAACTAGAGCTGGAACGTGAAAGGATTCAGGACCACAATAGTCTTGAGGTTTCCTTATCCGTTCGCACTAGTCGCTTTCAAAATGCCATGAAAGGTATAATGGCGGAGTTTCCTTCAGATCCTGCTGCAATACCTGGGTATTTTCAATATCTAGAGAATCAATTTGTATCTTACCAAGTTGATGATGATGTGAAACCCAAAATATTACAGGCACATTTAAATAATAGAGCTCGCTCAATCTTGAGTCGATTGACCATTGCTCAATTAGGTGACTATGATGAATTGAAGCAAATTCTATTGCAGGAATTTCGAGACACTCCCGTTCTTTTGAGGGAGAGGTTTTATGCTGTAAAAAGAAGACCTGGTGAGACTTATTCACAGGTAGCTTCTGAATTACATACAGCGTTATCCTATTATATCAAAAGTAGAAATATCGATGAGAATTTCCATCAATTAGTTAGTTTGATGTGTGCCGATAGATTGAAACAACTGATGTCTCCCAGTTGGGCAGATTTCATTTTAACCCAGGAAAGGGATGATTGGTTAAATCACCTAGAGCTTTCTCGCGTTGCAGATAGCTATATGGCCACACACGAACATGAGACTAGACCGTTTCGATTCGACAACCCAAAACCAATAGATAGAGGGTCAGGGTTTTCAATTACTAGTAAAATGACTAAAAATGCTATTGACACTGATACTGATAGAGACAAAAGGTATGGACTGTGCTTTAAATGCCATAAGAAGGGTCATTCATTCAAGGAGTGTCCTTCGCACTAATTTCCTTCCTCGAGTTTACCTAATCCTAGAATTAGTTGTTGTCAGTCAAAAAATTCCCTTAATTGTCTCGATGATAGGAAAACATTGGTTGATGGTAAAAATTTGTCTTCTCATTCAGAAAATTCCCTTAAAGGTCTCGTTGGTAAGAAAATATTGTTTGATGATCAAAAATCTTTTCCCTGTCCCGAAGCATGTCCCATTATAGATGTTGATGATTATCACATCAGGTCTTATGAAAATGTATTTATCGATCAATTACCATCTATTCCAGCTTTGATTGATGGTGGTGCAGAAGTATGTTGCATTAGAGAAGATTTAATCAAATCTCTTCATAGGGTACCGCATAAATTTATTAAATTATCTGGCCTTAAAGGTCAACCAGAAATTGTAGGTTGTGTTAGATTAGTTGTTCGACCTGATCTAGCACCCAAGGTTCGTGCATGGTTTGCTGTCGTCCCAAATCTTAATGAGCAAATTATTATTACTCCCTCCGTAAGTAACCTATTAAAAACGATATCATTGTATGACACCGTCGCATATCCTAGTAAAAACAAGCAAAATGCACATGACTCTGATGCGAATGTTTCTAATCTTAAAATAAATAAATCTCAATTTTTTGTTTTAGATGAACCTTGTAGTGATGAGCATATTCCAGATGTTGCATTGATTCTCGGTGAAGGTGTTTCTCGTACTGCTGATGCTAGGAAAGTTGATTCACAGACTGATACTTGTCAGGACATAGGTGCTTCTGTAGCTTCGGGTGATGATATTTGTCCAGGTGCTGATGCTAGGAAAGTTGATTCACAGACCGATACTTGTCAGGGCTTAGGTGTTTCTGTAGTTTCGGGTGAAGATATTTGTCCAGGTGCTGATGCTAGGAAAGTTGATTCACAGACCGATACTTGTCAGGGCTTAGGTGTTTCTGTAGTTTCGGGTGAAGATGTCTGTCCAGATGTTGATGCAGGCGGAAGTGATTCACAAACCGACGCTCGATTTACAATAGTTAACGATGCTTGTCAGGGGGTAGACGATAGTAATGATCACGATGCGTTTGCTAAAGAGCAACATGATTGTCCTTCACTTAAGTCCTTCTGGTTGTTAGGTAAAGATAAGTGTAAAAACTTCTATATCGACAGGGGACTATTGTTTCACAAGGAGAATCAGTGGGGTCATTCCATAAAACAGTTATGTTTGCCCAGGAGTCGTATACTTGCAGTGTTACAGATGGGGCATGATGCTCCCTATTCGGGGCACATGGCTGCCAACAGTACACAACAGCGCATTCGACTTAGTTTTTGGTTTCCGGATATGGAGAAACAAGTTCAAACCTATTGTGAGTCGTGCCCCGTGTGCCAGTTAAGGGCACCTGTCAGAAAAAGAGATCGAGTCCCCACAACTCCCATTCCAAGGGGAGATAAATTACCGTTTAACCATTTAGTTATGGATTGTATAGGGCCCATAATTCCAGCGGGTGATAGTGTGACTATCCGACCCAAATACAATTATACCCTTGTTGTTGTTGATTTGTTCTCTAGATGGCCGATGGCCTATCCATTAAGGTCATTAGATGCTAAGTCTGTATGTGACCGACTTTTCCATGTATTTTCAGTTCCTCGAATGGTTGGTTTTGTTTGTAGTTATTTCCCTCGGAACCTACTTGCGGTTGTGAGAGATTCTTGGAATAGTGCAAAGGGAGTGCCTTGGCATTTAGGTACAAAACCATCTGACTACTGGGGGAAGCAAAAGCAAAATCTCAGAATAGCCGTGAGATTTGGTGGAATTGCAGGTGATCATATTGTCAAATACTATTTTTGGGGTATGAATCGCCGGTGCGACATCGTGCCTTTGTGGATTCCCGTGGTGGGCCCGATGGTTTGTGCTTCAAAGGGACCTAGGGGAGACTGCTTTCCAGTCCCCGATATCCCGAATCTGCTACAGAAGGTAGGCAGAGCACAATTCCTAAGCTGTTGGCAAATTTCCATAAAGTTACTGTACTTCATTACGAGAAAGATTTACTCGAGTTATGCAGAATTGTTCTCTATGGTCTGGAGTCGGTCAGCAATGCTTTGCTGAGCGCGACTTCCTTCTCAGAACCATTTGGTGTTTTGTGTGTATTATCATTATTATATTTAGTAGCTGATTTCCTGTCTCGATTAAATTAGGTTTGGAGTAGCTGTGGCTACGATTAGGTTTATTTATCCTAGGATGTATAATCTTTGGTTAAGTATTTCTTTGGTTATCGGAAATTGGTGTTAGTTTATATGGGTATCTTTTTAACGTTCTTTTGTTAATTTCTTTCTTTGGGCGATCCTGGTCAACGATAAAGTGGATCGTCGTGAGTTTTTCTTTGCAGGTTTCCAGGGAGAAGAGCGCGTCACTGAACAAAGAGCTGCAGGACGTCTCATTTGTCCTTGCTCGGGAGGTTCTTCGACCACGTCTTTCTTTCGCGGGTGGCTCATCGCTGTCGTGCCTATTCTGGATTTTCAGGTTCCCAAGACGGATGAAGTGGATGAGCACCAGGAAACCCGACGACAAAAGAAGCGCACTCAGCCAACCGGATCCACTCAGCCAACCGGATCGACCCAGATCAAAGAATGAAGCTGTTGCCGCTAACGAAAAGGATCGTTACCGACTTTGGGGGGGGGGGAGGTATGTCACGCACGCGTAAACGCAGTGTGCGTGCCTGGCCTTATATGTTTGGAATTTCCGGCGTAGGTGGTGCATGGTGTATTGCACAACGTTGTGTATTTTATATTGTATGTATCATTGCGCGATTGTTTAGATGTTTTGGCCTGTAGCCTGTAAATTTACATATTTGCGGCTGGCCTGGAGGCAATGTATATATAAGGCTGTTTAGGGTCTACTTGAGAGATTCGCCATGTTTTGATAGAACTTGAACTTGTTATTCTCTGTCGTGTTGTTTGATTGATAGTTTTCGATAATTTTGAACTGTATTCGTTAATAAAATAACTAATACTCAATCAGTGTGTGGTTAACTTTGTTTCGATAGTTAATCGACTCGAGTTTCTCCAGTAATAGCGACTGTCGCAAGAGCGATAGACGTTACAATCATCATCATCATCATTATCATCATCATCATCATCATCATCATCTTCACCACCACCATCACCATCATCATCACTGCCATCAGTATTAACATTGTCATAATTATAACTATTATTATTATTACTAGCAGGGTTACCCGACGTAGCCCGGAGTTTTTAAAGGTTTTTATCGTTTTTCTCTCTAGCTCACGTTTCCTTCCCCGTTTGCTTTCTTGCTCCCGCTTCCTTTCCTGCTCCTTTTCGCTCTCCCTCTTCCACTCCCGTTCTTGCTTTCCCGTTTCTTCTCCCATTTTCGCTCGCTCTTCAGTTCCCGGTCGCTCTTCCATTCCCACTACAGCTCGCTCTCGCGTTCTCTCTCCCGCTCACTCTCTCCTAACTTCTTTTAGCCCATAAAACGTAAAATGAACTTGCTAAAATTGCTTGAAACCTTTAATGCTCATACATAGTCATTTTTGGTCTGAAAAGTGTTTTGGTGATATAATAATTTGAAAACATTTTCCAAGTTAAAAATACCCTATGACTTCCTACTGTTTGAGCTATACCTCCATGCCAAATTTTGTTAAAATTAGTCCAGTGGTTTGGATTTCCATAAAGACAAACAAACAGATAAACAGACAGACAGACAAACAATATATATAGATTATTTCTATTATTACAACGAATAAAATAAAATTACGACAAAAATATCTACCACCACTTTAACATCGACAACATTCATTGGCCGTTCACACAAATTCTACATAATTTCCACTTCGATTCCCATGTTGTCCACGGGCAGCTGGAACGGGGTTTTAATTAAAGTAATTTTTATTATGATGGCTTTTACGTTGAGCATTGAGAGGGGGCTGCACAGCACCACTGGTCCCAGTAAATTGTAGTTTCCATGCAAAGCCACCTGTCGGGTAGTTTTTTTGCTTCGAACAAACGAAGGTCATTCATCAGTCGCTGATTGAGTTGGTTCTGTTGATCACTGAATACACAGTGCAACAATGACTTGCTGTCCGAGCTTGCACATGGAAAGCTGAATGGAAGTGGTGGGGAGAAAGAAGATAAGGAAGGACGAAATGCTGGATGAAATTATATAAAAAATAAACGAGAGAAAGTGTGGTGAAAAATAAAAAGTGAGTGATACAAAAGAGGACACAAAGAAATACAAACGTGTTGTTTGAATTTTGTGTTTCAAACCTCAAAATGAACATAAACGTCAGAGAAGCTGGTTTCATTTCTGATTTTTGTCCAAAATTTCCGACTTGGGGAAAAGTTTGACAATTTGTCGTATCAACTGATTTGTAACATCTCCTGGGCGCATTGTTGAATTGTTTTATTTGTATATTGTCACATCTCTAGATTCGTTATCCATGAACTGTCGCTGCCCTGAATAGTCACATTTCTGAATTATCACAATCCTGGACCGTCACATCCTGAATGGTTTGATATGTGCATTGAAGATATGCGCATGTGTGGAGTGGATATGTGGATTGAAGATATACGAATGTGTAGCTATGTGTATTGAAAGTATACGAATGTGTAGATATGTGGATTGACGATATGCAAATGTGTCGATATGTCGATCGTCGGTCGTCGATATGTGAATGCGTTAGTATCCCTATTGTCGATATGTGGATTTTCGATATGAGTTTGTAGATATGTGCATGGCCAATGTGACACCGACCTCTTCCACAAAAAGCTTGATTCGCAGGATCAATGTTTGTCATCCGCTTGCGAATCGAACACTGCAAAATCTTCTCCGAGATCGTTTTCATAATTTGATATTTTCGCACAAAAAATTTTTTACGATAAATTATGTAAATAAACTGTTGCGTCTCGCTTTCTGTTTTGATTTGTAAAGGCTAACAAACGAAACTAAACATTAAGCAAACAGCATTACTTTTTGCTCAGTGGGAATTCCCTTTAAAGAATACAAAATGCGCAAATAGTAGGAAAGATAATTGAATAAAAAATGGTCTTTAATAGTGTGCACTTTGGCTACAATGAGTTCTAATGTGTACGAACCAAAGACAATTTTGTGAAATTAACGGTACTTAATTCAAATTTCAAACAAAAACTTTCATGGCTGTCATGTCATCATTATCATCATCATCATCATCATCATCATCATCATCACCACCACCACCATCATCATCATCATCATCATCATCGTCGTCATCATCATCATCATCATCATCGTCGTCGTCGTCATCGTCGTCGTCGTCATCATCATCATCATCATCATCATCATCATCATCATCGTCGTCATCATCATCATCATCATCATCGTCGTCGTCGTCGTCGTCATCGTCATCATCACCATCACCATCATCGTCATCGTCATCATTATTATCATCACCATCATCATCGTCATCATCATCACCATCATCGTCTTCATCAGCATCAGCACCATCATCATCATCATCATCATCATCATCATCATCATCATCATCATCATCATCATCATCATCATCATCATCATCATCATCATCATCATTATCGTCGTCGTCGTCATCATCATCATCGCTATCATAGGCAGAAGCAGCATTTTATTGAGTCATTGAAACTCTGTGGTAGTTGAAAATAACTTTATTAAGTCATCATAAGCACGTTGAATGAAACATTGAAAAACAAGACAACCGTGATCACAAACGTGAATCTGAAATTTCATTTTATGTCAGTCCGATAAAATAGCTACGTCCAGCATGATGGGGTAGCACAGACTTCGACACCACAGAACTCGACATCCACGAATCTGAAGCTCTAATAAATCATTTGAATTTGAAAATGGATTTATCAAGTTTTTGTGTGTGTTTGTAACGTAGAATCTTGTGATGTGGATTCATAATATCTGTCAGTACAAAGGAGCAGGACATGCAGTACAACTTGCAACCTGCTTCTCCTGGAATAACAATTATTTTCATTAAAACAAATCTTCATTAACAAAACCAGCAAACTAATATGCATTTTTAGTTAAAAATCTTTCTTCTAACTAACTAACGATAGGTTTATTTGGGTTAAAAATAGAAATTTTTGTTAGATCCTATCAGAAGATCATTTCTTTCTTTCTTCCCAAATAAACGTTCATTCATTCATCCATTTAACCTGACTGGCTGGTCAGCATTTTTGATGTCTCTCTCAGATCGCTATGACCGTCGCCAACACGCCTGGATGAACTGGAATTTTCGGAATCATATTTATTATGCAACTTAATATTATTATTCAGTGCTTTAGTCGCTGTGCTATTAAGCAGCGTTTTTTTGTTTTATAGGGTTCATTGTATTTTAGAATAATTAAATCCAGTTTTTAATTCACGTTTTTATTTAATTTAATGTTTTAATAATCTTTGAATTATTGAATGTTCATATATTTAATATTTATTTTCATAATAATGTCGTTAACATGCGACGCACACGTTTGAAATCAGCGATCCCCGGCATGACTTGCAAGCCAATTTATCAAGAGATTTTAAAACGGCTTTTCTCACTATGAGCGACATCATACTGTGTGACATCATACTGTGTGACATCACTCCATGTGATATTATTCTATGTGATATCATCCTATGTGATATCATCCTATGTGATATTATCCTATGTGATATTATCCTATGCGACATCATACTGTGTGACATTAGTCTATGTGACATCACCATGTCACCATGTGTGATATAGTTGAACTTTTGGGAACATGCAAGTCGCAATTATCAGGCAGATTAACAATTCATTTAGCACTATACATACTTACATAGGTACGACTCTGACAAACAATCATTAGGTATGTATGTATAAAAATATGCACTCCGTTTTTTTACGTGCAAAACTGGTAAATGTTAGAAGAATTGAAAGCATTAAAAAATGAACTTGAAGGTATTTTAGACTTGGTGGAATGAAAGTTAAAAAATCTTTCCAATTGATGACTGAAATTTATTTTTAACAGCAATTTAAATGTAATATTTTATTGTTTTCAAATTTTTAAATATGAAAAATTAATGGTAATTTTTATTATAGTCGCTAAGCTGCTTTAATAAAAAAGGTTTTTATATTAGGCTAGCTCTAGCAGGGTGGCAGGGTGGTAGGATGGCAGGGTGGCAGGGTGGTAGGATGGCAGGATGGTAGGATGGTAGGGTGGCAGGGTGGCAGGGTGGCAGGGTGGTAGGATGGTAGGATGGTAGGATGGTAGGATAGCAAGGTGGCAGAGTGGCAAGGTGGCAGGATGGTAGAATGGTAGGATGGCAGGATGGCAGGGTGACAGGGTGGCAGGATGGTAGGATGGTAGGATAGCAGGGTGACAGGGTGGCAGGATGGTAGGATGGTAAGATAGCAGGGTGGCAGAGTGGCAAGGTGGCAGGATGGTAGGATGGCAGGATGGCAGGATGGCAGGATGGCAGGATGGTAGAATGGTAGGATGGCAGGATGGTAGGGTTACCCAGGGTTGACCAGGTTTTTGTTTTTGTTTTTCGTTTTTTGTCATAACATGAAATAATGAACAAATTTTTATTTAATTTGTTTAAAACTTTCTTTCAAGTACGAACTGGGGACTACCTCTATGCAAAATTTTGTTTAGATTGCTCCAGCGGTTCAGATATGATAAGAACACACATTGCTTTCAATTTTAATACATTTAGATTTTTGATATTCCTATTAAACATTTTAAGCAGATAATAATAAACTGTCATATAAAACAGTTACTATCTTATCATCATTCCATCAAAAGTAGTAACTCAAACAATTCTATGCTTTTGTTTTTGGATTTCACCTGAATTCAGTCAGAATAAATTACATTCAACTGACTATAAACTATATTTTAATAAAAAAAAGTTAAAGAAACCAGCTTTAAATTATGACTTTCGTATTTACAACCTACTACCGCTTCGGTCTTAAAACACCTGATGTAGAAAGCTATAAACTATTGAAGTGAAAAGATCAAAAATGTTCCGACTTATTATTATTGTTATAGCTCGTCGTTTTATTTTTATGGTTTACATATATATATATATATATATATATATATATATATATATATATATATATATATATATATATATATATATATATATATATATATATATATATATATATATATAGTGTGCGTTTGTGTTTGTGTGTGTGTGTGTATTAAGGCTTATGCAACGTGTCGTGCAATCATTATCACAACCTTTTTTCCTACATTCGACATCGACTGAGCACTTAAATTCACTCAACATTGTAATGTTGTGGCTGAAGATCCGTGCGGTCACAATCCCCGATCGTCAGAAAACAACTTGAAGCGTGAAGCCGGAAAAGCGAGCACGATCCCCACGATGCGTTTCTGTCAATGATGGGGCAATGGATGAGGGGGCTGGAAAGGACTCTGGGGAGATGTAGGTGGGCGATTAAAAGTACTGCGAGTGCTCCCGATGCCACTCCACCATTGCACGCTCGGACGGACGCCTTCAAGAAACATCTTCACTACTGCCTTTATTTCTCCTTCCATCCACTTTCTTAAGAGCAAAAATTTCCCATAATTTCAGCTCAGTCTGCATAATCCTGAGTTGTATCGATGGTAGGAAATTCACAGGCCGGTATCATCCGCATTGTAACTCTCCGTGGCGTTTCATAAACGTTTCAGTCTCCATGAAATTTTCGACTAAGAAATTGTAAAAGCTAAACTGGAAAACTGATTATTTCACAATATCATGTTTTATTCGAGTTTATAAATTGTGAAAACAAAATTTTTTAAATAAATAATTCAAATACAAAATAAAACTTCTTCTACTTCAATAAATTTAAAAAAAATGCATCTCTATTTTAGTACTCTCCCCCCTTCTCCCTATCTTCCTCATTTATTTTGTTACCACGTGACCATGAGCTATATAATTAATCATTTGTTAGATTAGAGTTTGATGAGACACTCAGGAAAAATAAAACCTTCAATGTTTTAGCACTCGTCGAAGAAAGAGAAACATAATAGCTAAGAAATGAAAAAATATATAATTCCTGCAAAGAAAGATAAAATAAATAATATAAAAATATATTTTATTTGATACAAGAAAAACACTTGTAAAAATTCTGAAGAAAATTGCAATCGGGAGTGTTTAAGAAGGAGGAATGGGAAAAAGGGAAGAGCAATATAAACAGCTTAATGACCTCACTCTCGTTTTAAACGCAAAGTTAACTCGGACTTTATTTAAAGACGCACGTGTTTGCAGCGCCTAATCCGAATGTAAGCCGCATCCAGGAGGAGCAAGTTGATGGAGTGCGGTCATGATGGCAAGTGTGGAGTCTCATTCCACCAAGTAATTGTTTCCTATGTAATAGCACTTCTTCTACATAAATCTCACATCAAAATTAAACTCTACCGTCACTGCTTTTCCTTAGCTGGAATATATAGACACATAGATACATAGATGTACAGTATTGTATATACATCGATGTGTCTATATATTACAGCTTAAGTTGGACATATATATATATATATATATATATATATATTTATATATATATATATATATATAAATATATATATATATATTCTGAGCATATTAAATGTCTTAATTAAGGAGACATGTGCGGTCTCCAGATTGAAGACATAATTTAGAAGTTATTATTTCTGCAAAATTAGAAGTAAATTATTTCCTATAATTATCTTGGGACGTTATAAATAATCTAATTGAATGTTCTGCAAAACACGGAAGATTTAGATAACTTGAAAGAAGAGATCGTGTGCCAATCGAAGTACTTGAGGGTGGAGTGCGACAGAGCGAGTGAAGTGATGATGATGGAAAGAGCAAGATACGGACGCATGGAAATGAGCAAGTGCGTCAAGGAGAACTTCGGATTCATTGGATGCTCCAGTGACGTCATTGATGCCATGGATCAGCTTTGCTCGGGCAGACATTCGTGTTCGGTTCGAGTTTTGGATGAGAATTTTCATAGGAAGCGTCCCTGCCATGAAGATCTCAAGTCTTATCTGGCGGTCATCTATCGATGCGTCCAAGGTTAATTGTTTGGTTTTTTTCTGTCGTGTTTCATGTCTTGTTGTTCTGCCTTCGAAATACTCGAGTTTCGTTTTCACTTTCGTATCCGTATTGTTCACTTTCGAAAATCGTTTTAAATCTAATCAACAATTCAACATTTGTTCTTTTATTGGGGCAAATATTCATAAAATAAAATGCGAACTCGAACGGAGTGCTATTTCAAATTGATGCATCGATCACCGAGCCACATTTGAGATAATCATCAGGATCACATCGTTGTCGTTGATTTGAACAAACCATCATCATTATCATCATCGTCATCATTATACCATCATCATCATCATCATCATCATCATCACCATCACATCGCATCGAATAGAACATTTTCATATTAATTACTTCCCAGTGGTCTCTTTCGGTCATTTCTGCACTTCGCACGCCCCCTTCCTTGTCACCCTAGACAGGGGTTTCCTATCAAGTCTTCTCTCTTTTGAAACAAACTGCGGAAGTCCCAAGTCGCCGTGGCTCCTGGCGGCCAAGAAAGGACAACAGTTCAAAGTTCATCTGGTAGATTTTGTTTCTCGTCATCACGAAGAAGTTCGTAGTAGATGTCGTTCAATCAATTTAAAAGTTTTCCATTTTATTGCGCAAACTTCTTCATTTTACTTTCATCGTTATAGGCTTTAAATCAAAACAAATCTGTTGACGTTAACCTCAATTGTCGAACTTATGGACGAATAAACGAAATCAATGAAATGCAAAACGGCGTGGGAGGTGAGATTATTGATATGTGTGTGTGTTTTTTTAGTAAATGTGTGTGTTTGTATCTTCGGCTGCTTGTGTTTGTATGTTCGGCTGCTTGTGTTTGTATGTTCGGCTGCTTGTGTTTGTATGTTCAGTTGCTTGTGTTTGTCTGAATATCAGCAAATGTGTGCTTGTTTACGAGTGTGTGTTTGTGCTGTTATTGAATTTTAAGATTCTTTTCAGAAGGAGTCAGGAGGGTGTCTACGGAGATATGCGGAGGAGGGGAACGTAGGAGACTTCTTCTTGTGTCAAGGTCACATCTTCTTGAAGTTCAAATTTTTCCACCAATCAACGAACATCTCAATATTCCATCGTTTCTTCTTTCTTTCGAAGGTTTGTGGTTATTATTATTATTATTATTATTATTATTATTATTATTATTATTATTATTATTATTATTATTATTATTATTATTATTATTATTATTATTATTATTATTATTATTATTATTATTATTATTATTATTATTATTATTATTATTATTATTATTATTATTATTATTATTATTATTATTATTATTATTATTATTATTATTATTATTATTATTATTATTATTATTATTATTATTATTATTATTATTATTATTATTATTATTATTATTATTATTATTATTATTATTATTATTATTATTATTATTATTATTATTATTATTATTATTATTATTATTATTATTATTATTATTATTCTTACTATTATTATTGTTATTATCTCATTTTTACGCATATGACGCAATCTGACGTGCCTGGAAAGGTCATAAAAAGAGACATGGCTCAATAAATCACGAAATCTAAATTTGTAAAATGTATTTTCAATTATAGATTTTACCAATTTAAATTTCAAATACACTTTACCGAGCCAATTTTGCTTATTTATAAAGCCACATTTTTGTTTACCTCCAGGGCTTCATAGATGCGGGTTGTGTGCGTAAAAATATGTGTAAATATTACTATTATCAAAAAAAAATACAACACAAAAACATTAAAATGTCAGCAAATAAAACAAGTCCTCGTGATTGGAAGGAAAAAGCGCGAAGAAAAGTGAATTACCACGTGGATGGTCTGCCAAAGAGTTCAACAGGGCGGAAAATTCCATTTCAATAAAAAAATAACATTAAAACAACAAGATGATGATGGCGATGATTATGGTGATGATGGTGATGGTGTAGGTGGTAAGATTGGTGGTGCTGGTATTTTTGGTGGTATGATGATGATGATGCTGATGCAAGTGATAGTGACGTTGATAATGTTGATGGTGGTGGTGATTATGACGAAGACAACAATGAAGATGAAGTTGATATATTGATCATTTTAGGAGTCTCGGAAAATAAAATTTTAAAATTTGCCGTTATTAAAGGAGTATCGATAAAAAAATATCGATTTATTTTTCAAGTGGGTTGAAATTGGGTCAAGTCATTAATTTTTATAGTGATGGGCTGCCCTGACCCAGATCCACCTGAAGATGGATGGAATCAGCGTAACGGAGACATGCTATTGGTCGGCTGCTCGAAGGTCTCTGTGACCTGGTTCCTTTACTGCAAGAATGGTCATTGGGATGGAGAAGTGAAGAACTGCTCTTTGTTACAAGGTCAGTCACGTGAACATTTGTGATGTTTCCATTGTAGATGTTTATCGCGTCAGTTTGTGTTAATTTACATTTTATTCATTTTTCATACATTTCTTTTATTTTACTATAATAATATAATTTCTAGAAATAATTGGGTTGTAATAAATTGAAAATACTATTAATACCATCCAATAGGAGCAGCACACGGAGCACACGCGACCTCCTCCACCTTCCTATCTCCAGGTTGGTTTTATATACCTGGACAATCTAAAAACCACTCAATGTTGCTTCTCACAAATTGAATTTTCACGACCAGGTGCCGCATTGGTCAGCTTCATGACCTTTTGCATCGGCGTAGTCATCGTCCTCATGGGAGCCTCTCTACTACTCAGGTGAACAACCTCTCCAACTGGTCTACTTATTCTCCACTTGATTTCGACGCTCCCGTAATTGGATTGTAATTAAATTTTATGTAAATTATATTTCGTTTTTTTATTAAAGAAAATGGAGATGGTTCTCGGAGATTTTCGGTTCCACGACGACCAATACAAAACGTCGACCGATTTCTCAATTCTCCATCAACAAACAAACCGCCGTGTCTTACGGGATGACTGGAAGCAGCAACGCCGCTTCACTTGAGGTCGCACAGCACAACAAAGATGACCCCAAAATGATTTGCTCGTGCGAGAGTGAGAATAACAATCGGGCAATCCATCCTGAGTGCTGCTCAAAAACTGAACGTGCCACGAACATTTGCTACTGCGGGACCATCCAACTTACGGAAAATCCCAACCATCTGTGCATAGAACTGATCCAATCATCCAAGCACAAGACTTTCAACTTTTCCTCGAAGAACAATTTCAAAGAGATTTATTTCTTATGACTCGCCATTAACTTGTTTTTTATACGACGATTTCGCATGCATCAGCCGGCAAATAAATTTTCCATATAGGAAAGTAATTTCCCATAATTATTCCGCCTCTCCCAAGCACGATTATCTTTATTTCTATCCCACAAACCAACCGCATTCCAACCTATTCTCGACTGCTTTCCGCGTCCCGTTTATCTATCCATCATAGGGATATAAAAATTCATTTCCCCTAAATTTTCTTCCCAATTTCATGTAAATTTGATTATTTTATTTTTATAAGAATAATTACAATATTTCAAATAGAATTTTTATAGCTGTTTATATACACAAATACATACACACACAAACAAAGATAGACACACATCCCGCACACAATATAAAATTATACGTATATATATATATATATATATATATATATATATATATATATATATATATATATATATATATATATATATATATATATATATATATATATATATATATATATATATGTATATATATATATATATATGTATATATATATACATATTAATTATTTAGTTGTTTGTTTGTTTATTTATTTATTAGTGCAAAAGTTTGACAAAAGAATTTGTATTTAAGATAGCACAAAATATTCCATCGTGAGTTCTCATCGGATACATACATGCGAGCACACGAAGAAAGAACGTAGTGTTATAAAATAGTATAAAATATCAAGTTCGTCCTTCCTCTTCATCGGATTGAGTTCCTATGCAGACTGGACTGCTTACGAATTCAAGATTCAACACTTTTTAATGGCAGTCTAAAATTTTCTTCTACGAAATATTTTATCTAGAGATATAAAGAATATATATATATATATATATATATATATATATATATATATATATATATATATATATATATATATATATATATATATATATATATATATATATATATATATATATATATATATATATAGCGCAGCGAGGTATAAGATTAAACGTCTATTTACTTTTCTATATCATGTTTACTAGAGAAGGGAATCGAACCCTTATTTAAGAGTTCGGGTTCGGTTCGGTTCGGTAGTGCTTACAGTTCGAGTTTGGTTCGCTAGTTGTTAAAGTTCGGGTTCGGTTCGGGATAGCTATGGTTCGAGCTAGATTCGATGATAATTGCATTAAAATATAGTCGATGTTTATTAATTCAAGACATTTAAAAAATTAAGGTTCCATATTGTATTTTTAAAAAAATTTAAATTTTTAATGTTTCTGTACTCATTCGAGCTCTTTGCTCACTCATAGTCATGTGGTTGACATATGTTGCGTTATCAACTGTTTAATAATAATAATAATAATAATAATAATAATAATAATAATAATAATAATAATAATAATAATAATAATAATAATAATAATAATAATAATAATAATAATAATAATAATAATAATAATAATAATAATAATAATAATAATAATAATAATAATAATAATAATAATAATAATAATAATAATAATAATAATAATAATAATAATAATAATAATAATAATAATAATAATAAGCGTGCCTTTCCTTCTGTAACAAACTTTCTAGCTCTTGCTTGATCCATTTAGAACCGTTTGCTAACTTATTAGTATTTGCCATATTATTTAAGTTCTGCTATATAATAAATAACACAAACAACAAAATAGGTAATTCAAGTCACATGACCGCGCGGTGTAATAAGCTACGCGTGAAAAAAAGTAAACCTAACAACAAAGATGTGCATAAGCTTTCATAAGACAAACAATAACGACGATATTAAATACAGAAAACAAAATAATGATTTTTATTTCAAGAATATTTCATAGTCATAATTTAAATTTAAAAAACTAGGTTCGATGAATTTAGCATGGCTTCGTTCGGGTTCGGTTCGATTCGTCAACAACTAAGTTCTGGTTCGGTTCGGTAAAAAGTAAGGTTCGAGTTCGGTGTGTTCGGTTCGGGTTCGGTACGATTCCCATCTCTAATATTTACATTTTACATTTTAAAATTAAGCACTGATGATGACAAGTTAATGTCGAAACTGGCAAGTTGGCTAATAAATATGTAACCATGAACAAGGACATTAGTCTTTATTTACGTAAAAAACGAAAGCTGGAATGTCTTTGTAAAAAAGTGTTAAACGGCGAATACAAAAGTATTTTTAACAGAGCGTGTATTACCGAATATATATATATATATATATATATATTAGGGTTTCTGTCAGTAACTCATGCATTGCTACACCATTCATCCAATCGTAATGAAATTTTCACACAACATTCCGAATCAATGGGGAGAGGTTTTAGTGAAAAAAATTAAAATCGGTCACAAAATGAGCGGAGCGGGAGAGCGAGCGACAATATATATGTATGTATGTATATATATATATATATATATATATATATATATATATATATATATATATGTATATATATATATATATATATATATATACATATATTATTGTTCGTACTCATCCAGTTCCTTCCTCCATTTACTTTCAAACGAGAACATCACTGTTCGACGAAAGCGGAGATATTCTTGATTTTATTTATTTAAATATCTTATGTAATTTCGACTTAATTTAATTATTTATTATCATAATACTTGCTTTTATTATTATTATTATTATTACTGCTACTATTATTTTATCCTTTAATTAAACGTTTTTAATTATACTTATTTTATCCTCATAACTCCAGTTTATTTTATGTACGTTATTTAATTACATTGTCTAAATTTGATTATTTTTATTAATATCCTTCTATTGAGATAATTCCTTGAGGATATTAGTTTATTTGTATATTTAGTTATTACATGTTTTCTTATCTTTTGCCTCCTTTTACGCGATCGTATTTACAGACTCTGAAGATGGCGAAAGCCGAAACGGCCCGTAAGTCTGAAATAAAAAAAGTTTTAATTGTTAATACTTTACTTAATACGTGTTGCAGTAAACAAAAAACGTTGTTCCGAAATATTGAGAAAGTATCTATAAAACTCATAGCGGCTAAATGGAGACTTATTTTTAATCGAGCTTGTCTTAAAGAAAATCTTATGCCATCTTACATTATTAATAAAAACCGCTCGAAAATGGCAAAACAATTAACTCCGTTTAATGCTAGAAACATGCGCATACAGTTAACGGAGGAGTGTACTTCTGCCGAATGTACATTCCGAGAACTTAATTTGAGTTATGAAGAGTTATTGAATGACGTTTCTTCTGTATGTTGTGACCAAGAAGCTTCACAATCTTTTCTTCAATTTACACAAGAACAATTTATCAAATTGGAGCGAGTTAAACGAAGTATTATTACCAAAAAACTCAGTAAATTATATCCGGTTCGTTTCTACTGAAGGATTTTACTGATTGTTTTATAAACCTCTCTTCATATACTCCTTCTCCCGTCGAACGTGATTTTTTAAATCTTGGATTTAACTTTCATATCTGCAAAAAGTACGATCAAACAAACAAAAAAAGGGAGCTGGAAATTCTCTTTGAAAAACTCCATTCATTGAGAGAAGTTGGACTGATTATGTTTGATGATTCTTTAAGAATCGAGTTGCTACGCGAGGGACAAATTAACAGGTATCGTCCATTTCATTCTAGTATTCCAACTCATCTCAGACACGCGGCTAAATCATTACGATCTAATCCTAATATAGTAATACTCAAGGCTGATAAAATTCAAAGCTATGTTATTATGAACAACTCTGAATATCTGATGAAACTAAATGAACTAGTTGCTGATACAAATAAATTTCTGAAAATTACAAAAGATCCAACTTTTGCAATTAAACAAAGAGTTAATGTTTTAATTCGAAAATTAAATAATTGTCTCGACGAAGATAAAATGTCTATTTTAATAGGAGATTTTGCACCTGGTTATTTATACGGTATGGTGAAAACTCACAAAGCTGGTAATCCTTTACGTCCAATAATCTCTCAATGCCCTACTCCTACATATCATTTAGCTAAATATATCAACAAGATAATTTTTCCATTTTGTCCTAATCAATATAATCTAAAATCGTCTCTGGATTTTGTTGACTTGGTTCACGGTTGCAAGAGTGAAGGAATTTGTGCATCTTTAGGTGTTGAAAGTTTATTTACTAATGTACCTGTTCAAGAGACAATTTCAATTATCTGCCGTTACGTGTATAATCATTCAACGTTGCCTCCTCCAAGAATTCCTGAAGAGCTTTTGAAACAAATTTTGACCATCTGTACTACAGAATCACCATTTCGACATCCTAATAATAATTTATACCTCCAAGTCGACGGTGTCGCCATGGGGTCTCCACTTGGACCTACATTCGCCAATTTTTATATGGGAAATTTAGAGACAACTGTTCTGTTAAATTTCAATCCCAAACCATTATTATACGCTAGATATGTCGACGATATTTTTCTTCTTGTGGAAAATGAGTCTGATTTGTTTAAATTGAGGGATAGTTTTGAAGAAAAATCCGTTCTACATTTTACTGTTGATTTGAATCATCAAAATAAACAACAAGTACATTTCTTAGATACTCTTATTACTTCCACCGAGAGCGGACTCAAAACTAAAGTCTACATTAAACCAACCAATAATGGTGTCTGTCTAAATGGTGATAGCGAGTGTCCCGACAGATACAAGGCTAGTGTCATCAATAGTTATTTATTACGGGCATACAGATTTTCTGAGAATTGGATGGAGTTCAACATCGAAGTCGAAAGGATTAAAAAAGTTCTTATCAACAATAACTTCTCTAATACCGTTGTCGACAACGCCATCAATAGTTTTGTTACCAAGATGGTTACCAAAGAATCCTCTACACAGAACGTAAAAAAGGACAACATCAAACTAATAACCTTGTTCTATAGAAATCAGATGCATTCCGATTATAAATTGGACGAATCTGTTTTACGTAGAATTATCAGTAAAGAAGTTTCAGTTATACATCCTAATAATAACGTGTTGAAATTATATATTTACTATAAAAACCTCAAACTTTTTAACCTTGTAATTACCAACAATAGAACCCGGAAAAAAGATGATATCCTACAGCAAACCAACTTGGTATACCAATTTAAATGTCCGTTGCCACACAGTAAGGTGGAACAATATATTGGTCATACCAGAACTAAACTGTCTCGTAGGTTAACAATGCATCTGCAATCCGGCAGTATTCGACAGCATTTTGAAACAATACATCATCGAAAACTCACACGTGAAGTTCTTGTTGCTAATTCGAATATTGTTGTTAAAGAATACGATCCTCTTCGACTTAAAATAAAAGAAGCTCTTTATATTCAGAAACTCTGCCCTTCAATTAATAAACAATTTGAAAAGTTTTCTACAACTCTTAGATTATTTGGATTCACTGAAGACATTGCTTCACGACCGAATTTTGAAAAGAGTAACAATATTTTGACTGCCTCTGACAATGTTGACACTTCGATTAACGGAAATGGCATGGGTCCTATTGATCTTTCAAATGGTCATCTTCTCGATACTTTTTCTAACGCGACTCTTGATGTTTCCAATGTTAATGAATTCCACGACATCGGTACCTGCTGCTCTGTTGATCTGGTTCAATCACTTGATAATTTTCTTGAAACTGATTCACCTGATGAGTTTCAACTTAATCATAAGTGTGATATGTATAAAACAAACAGTCCTGACGTTTTGGACGCATGCTCTTTTTCGCAATATTTCGATACCACGCAAGATCCGTCATCTAAAGATACTTTAGAAGATATCCTCACAGAAAGTCCTTGTTCCTTCACGACCGTTGTTGATGACTTGGATCAACCTGTTGGTCCTGTTGATACCGCGCGCACCTGTGTCGAAGAAGAATGTCCGATTGATGACAATTGTTCGTACTCATCCAGTTCCTTCCTCCATTTACTTTCAAACGAGAACATCACTGTTCGACGAAAGCGGAGATATTCTTGATTTTATTTATTTAAATATCTTATGTAATTTCGACTTAATTTAATTATTTATTATCATAATACTTGCTTTTATTAATATTATTATTATTACTGCTACTATTATTTTATCCTTTAATTAAACGTTTTTAATTATACTTATTTTATCCTCATAACTCCAGTTTATTTTATGTACGTTATTTAATTACATTGTCTAAATTTGATTATTTTTATTAATATCCTTCTATTGAGATAATTCCTTGAGGATATTAGTTTATTTGTATATTTAGTTATTACATGTTTTCTTATCTTTTGCCAGAGGCGTGGATTGGGGGGGGCTGAGGGGGGCCACGGCCCCCCCCAAGATTTTTCTACCAAATAGAAAAACTTTTTATTAGCTCACTCACAATTGAGTATTTAGACTAGTTGATAAACGAAAAATTTTTCATACCTTTTGAATTATATCTACTTAGTTATCATATATTTCTGCTAATATCTTGAAGCCGAAAGATCTGAAACTGCATGGAATTTATTATTAAAACAGGCAATGAATTTTGAAAAATTTGCCGAAATCGAAATTGATTTTGATACGAGCACATCAGATGCAGCATCAGTTCTACCAAGACGATCAAAAAAATCTCATCATTTTTGAAAGATTATTTATCAAGCACAAGCAGCACTATGGGAAAAAGAGATGTAACAGGCCAAACACTTAGCTTTTTTGAGAAAAATGTAAAGATTATATTATAGCATTTTGGATAGATTTGTAGCTGAGTTTAATTGGCCTTTTGCATAAAATAGGTCGTTTTTAATGCTATTGAACAATTCAAGCTTTTGACCATCATAACTGTAAGCAATTTTTAGATGTGGAAAAATGCGAAACTCTTGCCAATTTATGATGAAGTAGTTTTCGATCACAAATACATAAGCTGCAAAATCGTTTCATGGAACCTGTCGTCAGTCTGAAGGAAAGTTTTTGGATCTTGCTGAGTTAAATCACAACTAGAGCAATTTCCATGTGCTTATTCAGAAGTTCTAAAATTATTAAAAATTGTGCTGACATTACCTGTTAGCATTGCAGCAAATGAACAATTTTGTTCAGTTTTAAAACATGTGAAGACTTATCTAAGTAGTATCAGTAGTAGAAAATTTGTAAGGCGCACTGTAGTGTTATGAAACTTCAGAGGTGCCGGGAACGGCTCGTGCATATGGGATTACATAGTTTCCTGCCACCCACACATGTATCCGAAATCGGAATATGCCGAACTCTATTACACCCCAGTCGTGAAACTGGTACTCATTTATCGACCAGTGAAGAATGAAAGGCTGAGTTGGCTTGAACAGTGTGAGTTGATTTCTAGTTAAAAGAAACTACGTGCCCGAACCTGGAATCGAACCCGGAATTGAACCGATCAACGTGTGGCGACGAGAGACTTAATATTTCATTACTGATGGCAGTGGAACATGACTTAGAAAAAACATTTGATCTTGATGATTTAGTGAACAATTTTGCCAAAATTAAGGAACATCGATACCCTTTGTTACATTCATAATTTAAAAGTTTTTTTGTCTGCGTTCAATATTAAATAAAAGTTAATACTTTTGTATACTGTTTTTTTAATTAATATATGTCTTACATGAAAATGCAACATGCTAGTGTATATTGGCATGTTCATTTTAGTTTGAAGATTCTCTAGGTTAAATTTAAAAAATCTTTGCCCCCCTCAAGATTTTGCTGAATCCACGCCTCTGTCTTTTGCCTCCTTTTACGCGATCGTATTAACAGACTCTGAAGATGGCGAAAGCCGAAACGGCCCGTAAGTCTGAAATAAAGAAAGTTTTAAATGTTAATACTTTTCTTAATACGTGTTGCAGTAAACAAAAAACGTTGTTCCGAAATATTGAGAAAGTATCTATAAAACTCATAGCGGCTAAATGGAGACTTATTTTTAATCGAGCTTGTCTTAAAGAAAACCTTATGCCATCTTACATTATATATATATATATATATATATATATATATATATATATATATATATATATATATATATATATGAGCGGTAACGGGAACGGAAAAGCAAGTGAGAGCGAAAGAACGAGCGGAAAAGCGACTAGAAACAAGGATGCGTCCAGGAACGGGAAAACCCCGGGCAATCAAGCGACTAAGATCGGGAAAAAGAAAGTGACCGGGAGCGGGAATGCGATCGGAAGCGGGGAGGCGACCGGGAGCGAGAATGCGACCGGGAGCGGGAAAGCGACCAGGAACGGGAGAGCAAACAAGAACGGGAAAACAAGCGGGGAAGGAAAAGGGAGTGAGAGAGACAGGCATTCGTAAAACCTCTAAAAACCCCGGGCAACGCCGGGTACCCCGCTAGTAATATTTATAAAAATCTTCAACATTCGAACAGGAGGCTCATGAATGTATAGTTCTTAGTCCAGGCTTTTGTCTTCTCAAGAGTAGACTACTGCAACTCAGTGCTGACAGGTCTACCATCATCGTCTTTAAAATCCTTTACTTCTGTACTCCATGCGGCCGCTCGGCTTGTCAAAGATCTCCGTCCCCGAGACCACATCACCCCAACTTTACGTCAACTTCATTGGCTACCTATCCCTGCTAGAATAAATTTTAAAATATGCCTCTTAATGTTTAACATATTTAACGGATCGCCATGCTCGTCGCTCCCTGCAAGGCGGCGTCTTCGTTCTACTAGCAGGGACGACTTCGTCTCTGTCCGGTCTCGTCTCCAATTTGGAAACAGAGCTTTTGCCATCTCTGGCCCAACTTACTGGAACAGCTTGCCTGCACATATTTGCCAATCTAAAGACACTACTCAATTTAAAACTAGATTAAAAACATATCTCTTTAGTAAGTACATTGATTAGGAGATATTGTCGAACTGCGCGCTTTTGCGAAAGACTTGTTTTTTATAAGGGCGCATTATAAATTTTACTTTGTTGTTGTTGTTGTTGTTGTTGTTGTTGTTGTTGTTTTTGTTGTTGTTGTTGTTGTTGTTGTTGTTGTTGTTGTTGTTGTTGTTGTTGTTGTTGTTGTTGTTGTTGTTGTTGTTGTTGTAGCGGCTTTTATTCAAGCAAAACAGCAATTGAAATATGCAAGTAAAGGAAAAAACGATTTTTTTTAACACAAACTTTGATTTCAAATACACTCGATGTGTGTCTGTGTGTATGTATACGAAAGAAGTTCCAAATACTTTCCTTTTTTTAATTGAATCATGTATTGTCATCCAATATAAAGCTATGCTGAAAGTTTCAGCTTCCTAGCTAGTCAAAAAGCTGGTTAAACTTCACTTGCAAGATTTGTGTACAGAGAAAGCCACACACACACACACAAACAGAGATTGTAACCTAAATAAAAGTTTGTAAAAAATAAAGACTATTTTTATAACTATAGTAATTGAAAATGGCCGTAGTTTTTTGTGAGGAAATACTGGAAGAGTTTGAAAAAGTGACTTTGTATGGAAACATTGGCGAGAGAAAAAGAGCAAGAGAAAGGAAAACGATAGAAGAACCTCTAAAATCCCCAGGCAACGCTGGGTAACCCCGCTAGCAATAAATAATAATGTTCATACAACTGGAATGATTTAAAATGAAAAGGTTTACTGATTGGATGGTGTAAAAGATCAACTCTAAAATTATACAAACATTATTTTCTAGTTTGGAGATTCGATTTCTGTCTCCGGGATTTTTGGCTCACGCTAAATCCTACTAACTTATGTCCGACGCAGCATGGTAATTTATTTGGCTTATCAGCTCCAAGTGCATTTCTGGTGCAGAGACGTTGCTATTTCTTCAAATGGCATATGTTACGAGTATTGTTTTTTGAAGTAGAGCATTAAGTCTAAAAATGTTAAATTTAATTACCATTTGGAATTGCACATTATTTATTTGCTGCTCATTTGAATGTAACTATTCAAATTATGCGCAGCATAAACTTTCTTAATAAGAAACCCTTTAAGATATCAGATTGATCACACATCCATCAAGATAAACTCATTATTATTATTTTATTATGCAGGTTTTTTATATAGCGCTTTTTTACAAAATAAAAGTCGCAAAAGCGCACCAAATGTCAAATGTTGTCATTTAAGTTTTTTAGTCGATGTCCTTATAAACGATGCGGTTATGTAAAAAACCGACATTCCTGTCTCTGATCAGTCTGGCAGGTTAGATGTGTATAGTACTATAAAGTACTGTATAACACTGTATAGAACTGTATAGTAATGTAGTTATGTGTAGTATTGTATAGTACTGTAGTTATGTGTAGTATTGTATAGTACTGTTTAGTACTTTATGAATACTGTATAGTACTTCATGGTATTGTATAGTTAATGTAGTGGAGAAATTCGTGCAGTTAGATGTGGTATAATACTGTTTAAGTATAGTAGTTTCTAGTATTGTATAGTTAATGTAGTAGAAAATTTAAGATAACTAACGTTAAATTTTAAATTCAGAAAAAAATTCGAAATCCGAAAAATTTAAATCATTAAACAAAAACGAATGTGTCAATTAACGTCAATTCTTTTGCAAAATTCTCCCAATCTTGACAAACTCCGTTTGATGTATTTCTTTATATGTTGGGTATCAATTGTAAATTAATGAAAAATTGTCCACTGCTGGGTATGTAGACTACCACGAGCTTTGTCAGTTGTCAGGAAGATATTAGATAAATCAATCAAGAAAAGAAGTCGATATTTCTTTATGTCAAACGATCAATAACTTTGGTATATGTAGATGGGAAGAAATGTGTGGAGTAGTATATGTGGATAGAATAAAATGTGTAGAGTGGTGTGTTGGATGGGACGGTAATGTGTGGAGTGGTATATGTAGATGGGGTGGGAATATAAGAAGTGGTATAGGTGGAAAGAATATGTGGTGCACATATTTTGAGGGAGTATGTAGAAAAAATGTGTGGTGTGAAATATTTTGAAGACACGTGTGGAAAGAATGTGTGGTCCGAATAGTTTCAGGTGATGTGTGTGGAAGATGCGTAAACGTGGAGGAAGACGTCTCAAGAGAATAAATTTTCTAGGATGCTCTGAGGAAATATATACATATAGATTCAATGTAGAGGGTTAAATGTTAAAAAATGTGAGAAATGAAAATAAAGAGAGTAGGATACGTGGAGTGGTAAGGAATATATAGAAATAAATATCGGAGAGAATGAATGGAAAATATATGGGGACGGAAATGTGTAGAAGGAGAAGTGCAGAGAAGGATGTGTTGCTTGAACTATCTATTCACATAACACACGGATTTGTATTAACCCGTTTTAGACCATCGTACGTTTTACGAACACACTTATTTTTGGCGTTGCATAAAATTCAGCAGCTGTATTTTTTTTTTGTTAAAAGTTATGTTTTATGTTGAGAAAGCTTCAATACACTGTATAAAAATTTTTAAATAATTTTTTTATTCGTATTAAGTAGTTTAATCTGGGTTAGAATATGAGCATTTTCAAGGTTTTCGACCGATATTACTTTAAAAATTTATTATGCTAATTTCATGAGAGTTATCATAACAAAAGTTTGAAATATCGAAAGAGGATGTACTCAAAAGTAAACAGCAACGTTAATTAAATTTTATTGTGTTTACAATAACCCACAATCTGAACATGTATGAGTCATGCTCGTTCTACGATCGTTGGGCGTATAGAGCACTTTATGCGAACGAGTCGAAACTAGTTTATTCAGCTTATAATTGTGCAGTGGTTGACTTGGTGATAGTGTTTTTTGCAAATTTCATTCTTGGAATGAAATGTTTGTAAAGTTTAAAAATGAAAGGCGTCAAACAGAACGTTTTTTTCACGTTGAAAGAAGCTATGTAACTAATTCTTGATGATGATGATAGCATTGAGGTTGACATACTTGTCATTCTTCCGCCCGGCGCATCATAACACGTGACTGTTGAATAAGCAAATGAAGAAGAAATGTTATTCTTTGTAATATCCGGGAAGGTAGAAGTTGATTATACTAATGATTAGACTGTGTCGGTTCTTTGGGTGAAGAAATTTAGGTCGCAAATACGGTCAGTTCAATGCCGCGGCAACCAAAACGCTAAAAACGATTGAAATGCACTTGGACCAAAAAGAGTCATTTGAATAGCCACTTTTAAAACAGTCTATATATAACGAGTTTGAAACACCACAATGGTGCTTTGCTTGAAAACCCCCATATAGGCTGTTTAGGTTGTTTTATACCGATGAAATGAATTCATGCACGGTTGAAAAAACAAAACGATAGTAAAGATTCAGCAACTGGCCATGGTCACGAACTGGAAAAGGTGAAAACAGTAGGTCGCTACAAGCTGGAAAATTGTGGCAAAACACTGTACATGTGGGCCAAGTGTGGCAAACGACTTCATCGTAATTGTTTTGGTGCTTTCCGCACACTCCGGTTCTGAAACGACTATCATGAACTGCTTGACTGATTTATTGAATGTTAAATTTTTGGATTTTATTGAACTGCGTTACTAATAAAGTCAGAAATGTGTTTTTAGCTTTTCTGTTTATAGCCTAAACTTTATATTATAATTTTTTGCGTTGAGAAAAAAAAGAAATTGACTTTTAAACATTTTGTCGTTTTCAGTAGTCTATACGACCACCGTTCGAAAAACGAGCATAGAGAATTTTCAAAGTTTTCTTTCAAATAAAAAATAATTAAAAATAAATCTGTTAAAACATAAGCAAGTAACTTAGAAATAACAAAAAAAATAATAGAAATCTAATTAATAAAGTTTTGGACCTAAACGGGTTCATTTGAAACTTTAGTAAGTCTGTGCGCTAAAGAGATAAACTTTACAATTCCATCTAACAACGAGGAGTTTAATTTTAGACGGTGCAGTTTTAAAGGATTTTGGAGAAAACTTTATCTGATTTTCAATGTGGGTGAGTGACCGACGAATGAGACGGATAGCTTCTGTAACAGCTTGAAAAGATGTAGTGGAGTAGAATGTCATTTTGTTCTAAACACGAAGGGAGAGGAGAAAAGAAACGGAACTGGAGCGGGAAAGAAAGCGGGAGAACGAGCAAGAGCGGTATGGCGAGCCTGATTAAAAAAGCAAGTGGAAGCGGGAGAGCGTGCGGAAATGGAAAATTGAGCTGAAACTAGAGAGCGAGAGGGAAAGCGACCGGGAGCGGGAAAGCAACCGGGAGCGGGAAAGGGACCGGGAGCGAGAAAGCGGCCGGAAGCGGGAAAGCGATCGGGAGCGGGAAAGCGACCGGAAGCAGGAGAGTGAGCAGAAAAGGGAGAGAAAGCGGGAAAGCAAGAAAAAGCATGAGTGCAAGCACGAGCGGAAGAACGAATGGGAGCGGGAAAGCAAACGTGAGCGAGCGGGAGGGCGAGCGGGAGTGGGAGGGCGAGCGGGAGCGTAAAAGCAGCCGGGAAAAGAAACGCGAGCGAGCGAGAAAGAAAAACCTCTAAAAACCCGGGCAATCCCGCTAGTATCAACATACATAATTTGTAGGGATGTCACGGGTACGATTTTTTCCACTTTTTGGGTTTGGGTTCAGGTTCGGGTTTTCGATTTTCTAAATTTCGGGTTCGGGTCCGGGTTTCAAAATTAAAAACCTTTGGGTTCGGGTTGGTTTTGGGTCGAGTTTCGGCAGTACCATTTAACTTTATGTTTTACAGTAGTTGTCTTATTTATTGATTTTTTTAGCTAGTTAAAGGCAGGGTTGCAAACAAGGGCGTTGATTTAGGCTATGTTCAATATGCTGAGAAACCATTTTTACTTTCTTTCTCTTGCTTGTCCTCATTTTTCTTATTTTCTTTTATTTTTGGCGGGCAGGGGCGTCATTTGCGTTAGCAAATAGGCAGTATGCATTGTATAATTTCAGTTTATTGATTTTTATTTAAAAACATTAAAATATTAGTATAAACAACTTTTTATTTTTTTATTTATTTATTTATTTATTCTCAAACAGAAGGGCCTATCGGCCTCTAATACCGTTCGGACAGTACAAACGAAACAAAAAAAAAACAATAAACGAAATATGTACACATACTCAGTTGCAAATCGTAAATTGTTAAGATGTTAGAAACATACAATAGCAAAGTATGCTCGCGTATAACATATTGAATAAGATATTAAGTCTTGTAAATATTTAAATTATGCATTTATGGAACGGTTAAACCTGACAAATTTTACAATGTGTTTTTCTATTTCATCAGTGTAACCTGAAAAAAACTTATACTCACAAAACATTTATCAGAGTTGGTACCAGACTAGACCCCTGCACGGGACGGGTTCGGTGCGGGACTTTATATAAGGATTATCAAATGGATACGTCCAGACCAAAGTTAGTATGTATCGAAGCTATTTAGCTGAGCCATGGGTTTTTGTGGTAATGAAAATGAACATGACCGGGCTTGGGATTTTGTATTTATATAACGGGTCAGCTCTAAAATAATCGGTCTGTGCAGGGATTTGAGAAATAAATAAGGTCAAGACAACCCGGTAACTGCAGTAGCGTAGCTAGAGTTTTTGGAACCCTAGGCAAAGTCTAACGAATACGTCCCTAGAAAATCGTATCTCTAAATTTTTCCACCAAACAGGTGACATGATTAAAGAGAGCAATTGTAGTAAGTACTTTCTAAACTTTTATTTTAAACCTTAAACACTTTTGCCTCCAAAATTAGCTGATGAGCGGGGACACACGATCTGGGTCCTCCCATAAATCCGTCACTGGCTACAACTTACTTTTTCTCCAGTCCCAGTTTTTTGGAGAAAAAGTGGATGAATTTTAATACATTTTTTAAAAGTAACTACAACTACCCTTTCCCCGGCTATACGCTATTTTCGGAAAAAAATATAGCATTAAAAAAAATTTTTTTTTGAATTTGTGGGTTTTATAATATTTTTGCCCCGACTAAGGTTTTGCTGAAATGACGCCTCTGTCGGCGGGTCTAGGGGTATAACCCCTAAAAATATAGTTTTACTTAGTCGTTGAAAGAAAAAGCCATGTTTGTAGAATGACAAATTTCTTGTTTTTTCTTTTGTATTTCACATCTCCAAAGATGTGCAAATATCTGGGGGCTCTGAGCATCCAAAATATTTGTGAAAATTTGTTTTGAAATGGGATATATAATGTGCAATTTTCAGTCAATTTTTTTATTATATATAAAAATGTTATAAAAATATTCTGAAAAGACAACAGTGATTTAACTGGAAAGATGTAGATTTCGGACACAACCGAAAAACCATATCTCATTTGCCAAAAATATTAACGTACTAGCGGGGTACCCGGCGTTGCCCGGGGTTTTTAAAGATTTGTCTATCGTTTTTCTCTCTCGCTCTCGCTCCCGTTTCCTTTCCCACTTCCTCTCCCGCTCCCGGTCGCTTTCCCGTTTCCGCTTGCTCTCCCGTTTCCGGTCACTTTCCCGCTCCCGCTTGCTCTCCAGTTCCCGGTCGCTTTCCCGCTCTCGCTTCTGACCGATTTCAATTTTTTTCACATGTATGAAAATTCCATTACGATCGGATGAATGGTGTAGCATTCACTGACGGATCTAGCCAACATTTGAGGCGGAGCCAAGTTTGAGGCAAAATAAAAAATATTAGTACAGTTTTCAGAGCCGTAAAGGTTCTATTTTGAGGGGGTAGGGGCGTCATTTAGCGGGGCTGGGTTAAAAAAGTTTTTTAAATGTTTTTGGAAAAATATCTACGAAGTTTTAAAAAAAAAAGTACTTACAATTACTCACCTTGGTCATCAGCTCCCCTGCTCATAAGCTATTTTGTAAAGAAGAGTTTAGCATTAGGAATTAGGAGGATTTAATTTTGAATTATTTGGGTTTTTGAAACCGTTTGTCCCCTACCCCGCCCGTGATGTTTATGAAATGACTCTCTTGCTTGGATAAAAACAATCAAAAACGATTCGGTTATCATCTCTGTGTCTCAACAATGGATGCAAAAGTTTTTCTATTTGCGACACTTTGCTATGTTTTTCGTGTGAGTTAACATAGACATCTACTCGTGTTTTAGTTTGTTGCATGAATTCAAGCGCTAAAGCTGCATATGTGACGTGAACACTAATCTGTTCGAGAAGATCCAGTGCACCATTCTAGCCAGCATAGGCGTAACCAGGGGGGGTTTGGGGGGATTAAACCCTCCCCCCATTGGTATATAAATTAAAGCCTCAATTCTTATGTTAATTATATAAGATGGTTCAAAATTTGCATCTAATCTATGAATTGGGACTGCATTGTAAAAAGGAACAAGAGCATGCACGAATCCCACTTCTCAAAAACATTTTTCTATTATTTTTCAGTGGGTTTTAGCCAATTTTTTTACTTTCCAAGATAAAAGAAATACACAGCAATTCACAAATTTTATTGATAAAAATACAGATATTGTCATTTTAAGAAAAGGGAAATTAAAAATGTCAGAAAATCATTCTAAAAAATTCTTCATCTTTTTCTTTTCCCTCCTCTTTCTTTTGGTCGAGTTCTGATTGTCATCTTTTAGCCTGAAACCTTAATGCCGGGATCAGGAGAGATGACTTCTTTCGGGATACATCCGGTCGGTTGAGGAGTGCTGAACTGTTTCGCAGCGGGAGTCAGGTCATCTTTATCGGTCGTCATTGGGGTGACCCAAGGGGACGGCATCAATCACACCCCCCCCCAATGATTTTCTTCCGATTTCCATTCTTCCACGCTTTGAAGAGTCCAGGTCCTCATCGTAGCTTCATCCGTTTCGTTTTCTTCCCTGTTTTGGAAAGTCAAGGTTTTATTCAATGTAGCTTGCTGAATTGCTTCGCCGCGGGGGTCAGGTCGTCTTTATCGGTCATCATCGGAGCAGACCTCTCCGATGATTCCCTTCCAATTTCCAGTTGTCCACGCTTTGAAGAGCTCATGTAGTGCTGGAACCCGTTGCATGGTGACGTTTAGCTGTTTTGCTCATCGTCGTCATGTTGTCTTTGGTTGTCATTGGAGAAGAGAGGAAAGGTCTGAACCCTTATTCGCTGACTTCTTTGAACTCCATTTCTTCCATGATTGAATAAGTCCTGTATTTGAAGGCTATGGTTCTATTCAAGGTAGCTTGTTCAACTGCTTCGTAGCAAGAGTCAGGTCGTCTTTATCGGTCGTCATCGGTCCAGTCGAGGGCTGGCATAAATCACGTCCCTCCCGATGATTCTTTTCCGATTTCCAGTCGTCCACGCTTGAAGAGCTCTTGTATTGTTAGAACCTGCTGCAAAGTGACGTTGAGTTCTTTCGATCATGACTGTCGTGTCATCCTCGGTTGTCATTGGAGAAGGAACGAGGCAGAAACCTTATCCGTTGACTTCTTTGGATTCATATTTCCATGATTGAATGAGCCCAGCGTCCTCGTTTAATGTTCGGTTGCATCGCAACAGGAATCAGGTTGTCTTTAGTCGTCCTTAGAAAAGGGTTTGGAAACTCAGACAAACCCCAATCAGTAGATTACCTTCGACTTCCAGTCTTCCTCACTTTCATGAATCTTTAGTCGTCATAAGATGATGGGCTGGGCATGAATCAAGCTTCACTCCGCTGGCTACCTTCAGATTTTGGATCTTCCACGCTTTGAAAAATCTTCCCTGCGTTGAAGAGCCCATGATGGACTGATGTGATGATGGACTGCTTCTCTCCGGACGACTATTCTTCTGTATCCGTCATTGAAAAGGGCATGGGTAGGAGCCAAGCCTCAGTCCGTTGATTGACTTCAGATTCCAGAATTCGCGTTTTAAGGGTCGATGACATCTTTGTGAACTACTGTTCTCCGTTGCAATGTATCGTTAAGCTGCATCGCCGCGAGCGTCGGGTAACGTCAGTCGTCATTGGAAAGGAGTGATAATTTTCCCCAGGCATCTTCAGTCTCCAAGAGCTACCTTGATTTTCGCGTAGAAGATCCTGAGCTAAAGGGCAAACTCCAATCTGCTGAGTACCTCAGATTACCATTCAGCAACGCGACGGAACAGCACAACAACTCTTTCGAAAACACATAGATAAACATCTAATAAAACACTGGGACCGACGATATTACGTCGACCAATGCGCCCTACTGCAAAAGCAAAGGAATGCACGGCCTATGCACCATCGTCGCTCACGAACGAACCGACAATTCCACTTTTTTATGATAGTTTAATGTCCTTATACATAGTATTTTTAGACATGCAGAATGAGAGGGAAGGGTAGGGATGGGGATGAAAAAAAAGGAAAAGAAGGAAATAAGAAGAGCTAGAAAATTGCTAAATAATAACACTTTAGGAAGAGGAAAAGTTCAGTAGAATATAAATTTAAAATATTCTTTTTCTTCCTTTTTCCTCTTCCTACTATAACCGTTCCAAGATTGCCGTCCTGCTTTCATCCTCAATCCCGGATTAAGCGGGATGGCCGGTCGTTGATCACAACGCGATGTTGTGATTCTTGATCCAGGAGTAGATGACGTCCTGGCATCGTGGAGACTTTAAGACGACTGGCAGGGTGGGTTCTTGCTTGAACCGTCTGCAGATTTTTTTTCATCTTGGCTCTAGGATGACCTGTTGCCCTGCAGTTGAGCACCCAGTGCTCAACAGTTTCCGGACTCCTGCAAGTTTCGCTCAAACCCGTATCATGCAAGTCCAAAATTTTTAAATAATGGTTCAGTCGACATTTACCTAGACGGAGTCTGGTTATGGAAACTTCTTTGCATCGGGGCGTTGTGGCGAACTTGATTTTGAGAGACTTTCGACTCAATAGACCAGTAGTGGCGGCTATGGGATTCCTCATCCCATCTCTTTTGCCACTCACGCATTATCTCTTTCCTGATGGCCCTCTTAAAGTCTACTAGTTCTCTCTCGATCACAAGTTCGATTTCTGCATGCTTTATCGCACTTTTAGCAAGTCGATCAGCAGCCTCGTTACCAGTAATGCCCACGTGACTGGGAACCCAGATCACCGTTACTTATCTACCTTCACGTATAATCGAGTTGATTAATGCTAAGGTTGAAGCAGCTAATTGGGATTTGTTAGCGTTAGCGCTGTTTTTAAGAGCAAGTACAGAACTGTACGAGTCCGTGAACATCGCCAAATTGGCTGGGCCGTCAGGTCTGGCCATCCACTCGAGTCTTTTTATGATGGCTGTCAGTTCAGCTGTAAAGATCGAGACATCGTTCGTCACTCTGAAGCTCAACCGATAGCTACATCTCGGATTAAGCCCACCAACTGCGACTCTGCTTCCAATCTTGAAGGCATCGGTGTACATCCGGGTGTGATCCCGGTATGTGTCCAGAAGTTCCAGCGCTCTTGGTAAGAGCCTTGGGTCTTCTTTTGCTAACCCAACAAAATGAGGAGGATTGTATCTCCACGGTGGCATCGCATGAGTTGACCGCTCCTTTGGTTTCATTCTTGCAACCATTTCGTTTAGTACCAACACCCGTTTGGCCATCGGTGCTTTAGAAACCTTTTGCTTTCTCCTGAAGCAGTATCAATGGAAAAATTGTTTCCATTTCCGTGTCTGCTGTTTCCCGACTGGCTCAAAATTCCCCCGCGCCGGGTCCGACAATTCCACTCGTGAAATTTTTTAATATAGAATTAAAATCAGAACTGTGCATCATTATTATTATTAACATAAATAATTATGTAAGTTCACTTTTCATAGTCCTGGGCGGAGCTTATCACCGGGAAAAAATTTGTTTACATTTCTGTCGGTGTCACGACAAAACGTTCACAGACAAAATGTTCAACGACAAAATGTTCCCGACAAAACGTTCACGACACAACATTCACGACAAAATGTTCACAACAAAATGTTCACAACAAAATGAACACCGAAAAAACGTTCACGGACAAAATGTTCACAGACAAAATGTTCAACGACAAAATGTTCACGACAAAACGTCCACGACAAAACGTTCAGGAAAAATGTTCACGCACAAAATGTTCACAGACAAAATGTTCACAGACAAAATGTTCACAGACAAAATGTTCACAGACAAAATGTTCACAGACAAAATGTTCAACGACAAAACGTTCACGACAAAATGTTCACGATTGCAACTTTTAATTTTAGTTTAGTTTTTAAATTATCAAATATTTTGTGTTTCACGAAATGAGCACAAATAAAACGTTAATAATAGTAAATGCAATGCTAATTTTCTCTTTGATACCCCTAACTCAAATGGCAACCAGATGAGTATGGATCGGAGTACTGTAAACTGTTTCAGTAAGAAGAAAAGAAAATGACAGATGAGATGAGATAGCTGTAATAGAAAAATACAATTGGTTACGAATTTGAGATCGCTTGAATCTTCAATTTCAAATAAGCAAACGACGTAAAGAAGGCTTGATGGCTGTATTCTAAAGATTAAAAAGTTAAGGGTATCCAAGAGAAAATTAACCAACCCGCATTAACTAGTTAATAAATGGAACAATGATAAAAAGGGTCAAAATATGAAATCTTTATATACTCCGATCCCCGATCGAAAAGAAAAAAGAAATGCAATTAGTTATTAATTGAGATTTATTTGATGTCTCAGTTTTAATTAAGTGAACGACAGAAATAAGCTTTGATCGTTGTAGCCTAGTGATTAAGAAGTTATCGGCTTCCAAGAGCAATGTAGCCGGCTTTAATTACCTAATTAACGTAGCGATGACATGGGTAAAGACTCAATAAGCAGCAAATTGAAGATCATTTGATGTTTCAATTTTAATTGAGTGAACGACAGAAATAAGTCTCGATTGATATTTTTTGCTTTTTGCATGTTTGGTTTTACGGTTAACTTAAAATAAATGTTTGATAAGTTGATTGTTGCCAATATGTATTTGTTTCATGCTGTCATACTCACATACTCTGCTTAGGTAAATCAAATGGTCAGTAGAAACACCACAAAAAATTACTTAATAATTAGTTTGCAAGCGATCTTGACATAATAAAACAAAATGTGTATTTTTCAGTGTGAACATTTTGTCTGTGAACGTTTTGTCGGTGTTCATTTTGTCGTGAACGTTTGGTCCAGAACATTTTGTCGTGGAACCATTTCTGTCAATGACTTATACGGTTTTACCCAATTTCACTGCACAAAAATATTGGTCTTAATTTTAATATTACTCTTGACATTATTTTCACATATAATAGCAGCTACTATTAAAAGTAATTTTTTCAGTGAAAATTGAAATTCTCATACTGTGGAAAACATCATTTGAAAGTAGAACTTTTAGTTTGAAAGTAGAACTTTTAGTTTGAAAGTAGAACTTTTAGTTTAAAAGTAGAACTTTAACTGTCTTATGCTGGAGCTAATTCAGTTCTAGTCTGAGAAGTAACATGATTCTGAAAACTGCATCTTTGGAATTTTAGAGGTGATTACACATAATTAGTTAGGTTCATAAATGCATTGGCTGATATTTAGTCGGTTCATGGCTTTAAATTGTTGTACACATTCTCTCTTGGGTATTTTCTTCTTACTGGTATATGATACAGTTGAAACATTGTTAGGTATAGTTGGAATGGGTAATCCCGTTTTAGGGGTTCATTGACAAACCAAAACCAAATATGCAAGCTTCATTCACTAACCGTTTAGCTCCACCCACAAAATTTTAAATGTTATTTCTGAAAATGTGGAGCAGCGGAGTTATTGGCTTTTCTGCATACTGGTTAATGTAAGAATGTAAACTTTATTTTGCCTTTTTGTGTCTATTACAGAGTAACATGTTCGAGTTTATTTATTTGTTCACTGTAGATTTATTTTTAATGACAAATGCATCATTGGCTAATCAGAAGTAAATCTTGCCACGTAGCCTGTTGGATAAGTTCACCATATGGAAGTCATGGATTGAAATTGTTGTTCATTTGCTCTCTTTAATGATTTCTTTTGTGTACAATTGCAACATAAGTTTAGTTAAATTGGATAATATGAATGGAATATTTGCATTTAATAGCTTGAGTAAGGGGTGATATTGTGCTTGTTCACTGATTATCAACTATTTTGATCAAGATGAAATGAAGTGAAATTAATTATATAGCGCCAGATAAAGTCAGAGGCGCTTACGAAGGTTCCTTTAGAATCGGAAACTTCGAAGAACACGCTATTTACATAGACATGAGTTAACCCTAGATAACGCTGAGTTGACGTAAGTTAGTTTCTTGCTCTAGGAAATTACGTGCTTGAACCGGGAATCGAACCCGGGTCCTAAGACTTTCAAAGCCGGTATCTATACCACTAGACCAACACGTCCTACACGTTTCTCATGAATTATTGGCCTTTCTGCATACTGCTCTCGCTTTCAATGATTGCAATTGAAGGTCAACAACAAACGTTTGTAAGTTTTGTTAAAGATGTCCAATATGTAGATGTTTAACCAATAAAACAATTTTAGCTGGAGAAGAACAAAACCACTAACTTTACTATTCCTCTTTAAAATGAGTTATTTCATTTAATGTTTTCCTAGCATTATTTCTCTGCAAGTTATGGTTAGTTAGTTTGCTTTTATAATTTAATCTCAAACTTATATATATGTTCGAAATATGTTTTAACAAAGTTAAGTAATGGTTTTCAATACCAAATGTAGTGTCTCTAATGTGATCATCAAAATTGAAAGGGTCTTTGTAACCAAAATATTTCATAACACTGTTCAATATCCTGTCAAAGTTCACTTTTCCTGACAAACATTGAGCTGATGTGTTCCTTCTGCAAACTGCAGAAGTTCAAACTGCAAAACCATTCTATTGAGCCCGGTATACGATTTGGTGATATCGTAACATTGGTGTCAGAAGTGGGATACAAGAATGGTTTTGAAATCATTGGATGAGCTTTGGGCGAGTGAAATGAAAGACGAGCTGGAGAAACGTGGCCTGAGCGATACAGGTAAAAAGGACGAACTTATGGAACGCCTCTTAGCCGCGTTAGTGAATGAGGGCTATGGGCCTGACGACGACGAATATCTATTCGATATTGACGAGGAAGCTGTGGTCAAGCGAAGGAAATTGAAAAACAAATTGCTGGAGGAAGAAAGACAACGAGCGAGAGAAAACATGGCAGCACAGGGGAAGACAGGAGAAGGAATGATTCTTGGCCACGAAAACAAAGTAGCAGCAGCCGGTACAACTGTTGAGAGTTTGGTCGCAGGGTTGGCTGAGGCAGTGGTGGACACGGTTCTGGACCAGCGGGCTGCTGGTGATGTGGGTTGCTGCGGCGAAACCCAATTTGAACTGGAGTCCACCAGCTGTGTCTCAGAGCATGTGACGGATGACGGCCGTACAGACTGCACAAGTCAGGTGGGTCATGATGATGAGCCTGTCAAAGACGGTCATGATAAGGAACCTTGCAAAGATGCTCAAGATGAACCCAGCAAAGATGGTGACAGTGATACAGTCGGTTTGGACGTCAAAAAAAACTAAAGAAGATGAGAAGAATGTTGAAAACGAAATGCAAATCGATGAGGATGAAAGTGACGACGATTATTATAATAATGGCAATAACAACTATGGCTTTCACCGATACAGCGACGGTTCTGAATCGGAAGCCTCCATAACAGACGACGGCACCGAATATTCAGGGTCAGATTTTAGTGACGAATTTGACTCGGATGAAGCGACCGAGGATTTAGAAACGGACGAAACTCCAATGGAAAAATACTTCAAAGTTAACTTGTCAAAAAAAGAAGATAATGATTTGAGAGACGATGGCGATAATTTGAAGAAAGATCCGCTGGACGATACGAAAGTTGACACCGACGAAAGAGCCGAGTTGGAATGTGAAAAGAAAACGTTCGATTGTAGCTTGGAAGAAAACAAACATGACGACGATGAACTTCTCCAAAACAACAATAGCAATGCAGCAAGCAAAAACTCTGGAAAAGATGAGCCAAGAACAGAGAACGGTACCGAGGGTTTTAAATCAGATGAATCCACAGAGGATTCTAGATCAAATAGACTAAGAGTCATTGTAAAATCAAATAACAGTTTGATGAAGGGATTTATTGGATTTATGGAACGACGTGTTTTCGAAAAACCTTTTGAAGAGTTTCTTGAGAAAGATCTAAAAGATGTGAAGGAAGAAGAAAAAGCAGACAATTCCGATAAACCGTGCAAAGATGTTCAGGACGAGGCATGCAAAAAAGGCTGTGATGAACCGTGCAGAAATGGCGACGATGAGCCAAAGAAAGACTCTGGTTATGAGCCAAAGAAGGACTGGAAGAAACTGTGTCAAACGGTCAAGAGACTTGACCATGTTGTTTGCGAATTGCGGTCAAAGCCACGAGTAAAGATCAAGGTATTTTGGTGTTCGTGGCCGAGTCGCATTTCTCAAAAGCGACTATGCTGTTCGGGACGAACAGAATTAAGAAGGGGGTAATAATGTAAAATCGCTGATTTTACGATAAGTTTTCCCATTGATAGACGTTAAAGGACTTGGAATAACTATTATGGACATTATTAATAGACCAGAAGGTATAACTAGCCTTAACAAAGCTTCATTTATTATTTTCCAATAAAACTGCAAAACCATTCTATTGAGCCCGGTATACGATTTGGTGATATCGTACCAATATATATATATAAATGCAGTTACATACATAACAGGATGGGTAGCATTCAAACTGTTAGAAAGAATAAATTGTGTTATCTGCAAAAGTGTGCTGTTAGATAGCGGAACACAACATCATCGCACCAACTGCTGCTTAATCCTGATGAAAAACGGTCCAAGAAATTCATTAATAGAACTAAGTTCAGCTCTAGTAAAAGTAATCAACATATTATATATATATATATATATATATATATATATATATATATATATATATATATATATATATATATATATATATATATATATAGAACGAAGGCAAGACCTTTAAAATTGAGTACACGTCAAAAAAACAATTGCAAAAATTTATCGACCTTGACAAAGTTTCGAAACCTTCTCGTTTGTCCACGTCGACTCCGTTATCTCCGCCGGCCGAAAAACAAACGCAGCCAACAAAAAGAAAACGAGACCAAGATAACTCTGACAGTATAGACAATCTGAAACCGTCCAAGAAGCTGAAGAAATAGGTAGCTGCCGTTAAATTCTTGCCCAACCGAATTTCGTGATCATAGTTTTGATAACGTCAAGCCAGCTGACTTTCGTAGAAATTTGACAGTTTTGGTTGAAAAACAAATAAAAAGAATATATATATATATATATATATATACATATATATATATATATATATATATATATATATATATATATATATATATATATATATAATATGTTGATTACTTTTACTAGAGCTGAACTTAGTTCTACTAATGAATTTCTTGGACCGTTTTTCATCAGGATTAAGCAGCAGTTGGTGCGATGATGTTGTGTTCCGCTATCTAACAGCACACTCTTGCAGATAACACAATTTATTCTTTCTAACAGTTTGAATGCTACCCATCCTGTTATGTATGTAACTGCATTTTCAAGTATAGCTTTAACCTGTTAATATTAATACTAGTTTCAATCGATTTATATTAATTATTTTGAAATTTCATTTGATATCAATAGCTAAAAATAAACTAATTTATCAGATTCAAACAAGATCAAAATGTTAAAAAACAGATTATATCCAAAGATATTGAAAAATTTACATTTGTAGATAGAAATGAATAATTGTCTTCTTGAAAGTAATTGTTGACGTTTCATTTCAGGTCCTTGAATATCGTCTACAAACAACACTTCTTCTGAAGAATTATCCAGTAAAGAAACATTACCATTGTAGTCATTGTTATGGTTTGCTAATGAGTAGATTAGCATGGTTTTGTCTTGTGGAAATGCGTTCCCATTATTGTTCGGAATGATGCCACACCTTACGAGAAGTCTTCTGAACACTCCTTGGAATTGTGAGCTGGTTGGACTGCTGCTATTCCAACCACCTATTTATAAAAAAAGGTTTTGATATTTATTTAATTTCTTTATCCAGTACTTCAGCATAGTTTTATTAGCCGTTAAAGAATTTTGAAATAACATACATTAGTTTATCAAATGTATACTTACAGGCTCGCCTTACTGCATTGAAGAACAACTCCAAATGATCCTGAGAGAACTTGTACATCAGGATAGAATTCTGAGTTTTCAATAGCTTTTCTGACATTGCAATAGTCGTCGTTATTGAAGTTACAAGCCCAATGACACAAGTCTGGATAAAAATTATCGGTTGATTTTTAGAGAATTTTAACAGCATTTTTTCTATAACTTTTATAATGTTGTTCTTGCACTTATGCAGTTGAAAAAAAAGTTATGCATCAAACAATGTACAAATAAATTATCTTCTACTTTTATACAACATCTGACCCTGAGATGTTCTCAATGTCATCAAATATTCCTTTGATTTATTTAGATACTCTTTTTTATCATTATAATTGTTAACAGTAATAGGATTTTTGAAATCTCGACCAAGTTGGCTTTTACTATTTAAAATGTCAAAGTAGTTGTTAATGATTTCTAGGAGTTCAATGGTGGCATCAACATTTCCATATCTTTCATTTCCAGCATATCTGGCAGTACAGGTACATAAAATGTAAGTTTATTTTTAATAGAATTTAACTTAATATTGTCTAAGTTTTTAGTAAATCAGTTGCAGCATTAAAAGTCATGCATAACAATGACTGCATGACTTTTAACGCTGCAACTGATTTACTAAAAACTTAGATAATATTAAGTTAAATTCTATTAAAAATAAACTTACATTTTATAACTTAATATTTAAATTGGCAAATTATGTACCTGTGCTGCCAGATAAACTTTCATTTTTTGATTTGAAAAATTAACATGTTTCTCTGATAATTTATTCCCTAATCTCAAACCAGCTTTCTGCTGATTTTCATACAAGTCCCTTACATAATCCCATTTTATTTCTCCACTCTCCGAATGCATTACTCCATTTTGAAACCATGTGTTTCTCAATAATTAATTTGATCATGTGACATCTGCCAAAGGTTTTTAAATTTAATTTAAGAATGTTCATTTTTAATTTTTAACTATTAAAAAATAACAATAATAATTATCAATTCTCAAAAGAAAACGTTACAAAATTTTTAAGTCAGTCTTTAATGGTGTTTATTAAAGACTGATTTTTTAGTCTATATCCTTGAATTAAGTTGTTCTTGTTATGTAGAGCTTTCCTTTTCTTTTCTACCTGGTCATGCAATGAATGTATTTTTCTTTTTAATGTACGTGGAGTTGGAAGACTGTAATTATGTTCCTGCAATAGAAGACCACAACTGGAATAAATATAAAATTATGAACAGGTTTCTTGAACTAATTGTAAAAAATAGAAATACAATTTTGTTACAACATGGCTCATCAAAGAATTTTCAGAAACCTTGTCCCCATTTGTTACAGATCTGTTTAATAAATCGTTGGACACTGGTCACTTTCCGGTCCCATTCAGAGTGGCCGAGGTCACGCCAATCTTGAAAAAATCTAAGCTGGATGCTTCTCTGCCTGCCAGTTATCGCCCAGTTTCGAATCTTCAGTTCATCTCTAAGGTTTTGGAACGGGCGGTTAACAAACAAATTCAACATCACCTGGATGGACACAACCTTCTGCCGGAGCATCAGTCTGCCTATCGGAGGTGCCGTTCGACGGAAACTGCATTGCTCAAGGTTACTTCGGATGTTCTCTGGGCAACCGATCGAGGGATGGTAACACTGCTCGCTATGCTCGATCTCAGCGCTGCATTCGATTGCGTTGATCATGGAATCCTCGTGACCAGATTGGAGCGTACATTTGGCATTGATTCTGTTGCTCTTCGGTGGATCGGTTCGTATCTTTGCGATCGGAGGCAGTGTGTTCGGTATGGAGGTATCCTTTCTGGTTGGTCCTCGATTGTGTGTGGTGTTCCACAAGGTTCAATTCTAGGACCACTATTCTTCATTGCATACACTTCAGATGTTTTTGCCCTGGTTGCTCAACGTGGTTTCAATATTCATGGTTATGCTGATGATCTACAAATCTACGATCATTGCGGCACTGAGAGTATCGGTGTGCTCGCGGACAGATTGGACGGCTGCGTTTCGGAGATAATGGAATGGATGAAATGCAATCGACTAAAGTTAAATGCCTCCAAGACAGAGGTCATTCTACTGGGATCCTCTAGACGTCGGTTGCACTGCACCTTTGACGATATCAATATAGCTGGAAACATCATTCGTCTCGTCGATAGGGTTCGCAATCTTGGGGTCATCATAGATTCTCAACTGACTTTCAGCGAACACGTTGCAAAATTGGTCAACACCAGTTACTACCATCTACGACAGATGAGGTCAGTTCGCAAATCCCTCACGGTCGATTCTTCGCATGCACTTGCCCGCGCTTTGATCTTGTCTAGACTTGATTATTGTAATTGTCTACTCAGTGGAATACCGGATCTGTTAATGAGGCGGCTTGATGGTGTCATGCGTGCCACGGCTAGGCTGATTCTCCGATTGCCTCGATACGGTCATGTCACTAAAGCGATTCACGACCGACTACACTGGCTGAACATGCAGGCGCGTATCGACTTCAAGCTATCTCTCACTGCGTACCGATGCCTCCATGGTTCTGCGCCGTCATACCTCTCCGGTCTGTGCATTCCGGTGACTCAGTTTCCTGGCCGATCTCACCTTCGCTCGGCTTCTTCCGGTCAGCTTCTTGTTCCTTCCTGCGGAACCAGGACGTTTGGACCGAGGGCTTTTGCAGTTTCTTGTCCAACTACCTGGAACTTACCGATCCGGCGTGTGTCGATAGCGTTTATGTTTTTAGGAAACGATTAAAACTCATTTTTTTCTTCGTATGACGAACGGATATTGACCCCTTTTTGTTTCTGATGTGTGATTCTGTTCGCTCGTTTATTTTGGCACTGCCGCCTCGTGCTCTGAGAAATTTTTCTTTTTAGAGAGCACGTTAAATAAATAAACAGTGATGGGCAACAAACTACTTTCAAGTAGTTAAACTTTTCTGTAGTTACATTTACTTTTAAGTAGTTAAACTATGTAGTTAACTACTTTTTGTCAGAGGTAGTTTAACTAAAGTAGTTAAATACTGTAAAGTAGTTAACTACTTTTAACTACTTTCAACTACTTTTTTCTATAAACTTGTACACTAATACATTGCATTGCTGTATTAGGCCTCACATGATCACCATTAATTATGTTCACCATCTAATTTATTAAATAAAACCATGACAAATTGTTTTTTTTTAATTTATTAATGAAAAGACACATATTTTATAAGTTAAATATCCAGTCCATCAATCTACTTCAGACAGTGTCAAACATCGTCTTATTACCTGTAGATGATTATCTTTTGAGTACATGACGCAGGAAAACAATCTTTTCAAACATACAGTCAGACACTTTGCACCATCTTGGCACTAATAGTTCTTCAATTGTGTTTTGCGTGTCATATACAATTCTTCAATGTCTCGCCCCAGCGTTCGTCTACTCAGTTCAGGTTGGATACGTTCAAATAGCTTCTTAAAGCCACTACGTTCTACTGTGGCTATTGGCTGCATATCTTCTAGCAAAATCTGTAATATTTCAGTATTGAATTCCTGCTGTGAAATATTTTGGTTTCGTTTTCTGGTTGTTATCCATGAAGCATTCACCAAATCTTGCTTGAGAACTTTCTTAAGTGATTTCTCCAAACTTTCATTGATACCATCGACATCATCGTATGGTCTTTTAACTGACCCTTGTGCTTTGATTGGCTTTCTTGTTCCTGTCGCCTTGTTTGCCTGGTAATGGCTCGGGTGGATATCCTGTAGCAATGCAATGCTATTTTACAAACTCAGTCCACAATGTTTAAGATAAATTAGATAATTGGATTTTAAATAATTAAATTAAAGTAATGATAAAAAATATATCACATGAGTTAAAATTTATTTATTCATTCATTCATTCCAGTTACTTTTATCGAGAGACATGCAACAATGGTTGCTTTAACCCACATAATAAATCCCTACTAAGATATAAAATGAAGCTAAATTTGTCTAATACTCATAATATAATGGCAAACTTACTTTTAAATGCTTAACGAAGTTGGCACTAGTCGGCACTAGATGACACGTTGCCACTGACACTGATATATCGTCCAGGACAAAGATTACACGATGCCGAAAAATTCTTCTCTCCTTCTTTTTCAGATTTAAGCTTTGAGTTGCTGAAATATTTTCTAACAACTGCAGTATTCATCTTAGCAAAATATTAACAAAAGAATTGTTAAACTCGTTGAAGGTAAGCTTGCAAACATCGAACAGCAAAGACTAAACAAGACACTTTAAATAAATAAATTTTCAGTGTTGTCAGATCTTTGCGTAAAATATTATACAGGCTGATTTAATTTTTTTTTAGACTTTAACTACTTTCAGGTAGTTAAACTAATTGTAGTTAACTACTCTAAAAAGTAGTTAAACTATTCTTTAACTACCGGTTACTTTCAGGTAGTTAAACTTTTTGCCTTAACTACTCCCATGTAGTTAAACTAGTAGTTAACTACTAAAGTAGTTAAAAGTAGTTAACTACTAAAGTAGTTAAAAGTAGTTAACTACTGCCCATCACTGTAAATAAATAATAATAATAATAATAATAATAATAATAATAAAATAATAATAATCCTATTTATTTATTGAAGAAGATAATAATAATGAACGAGAAAAGCTCGACAAAACCAGTCTTTTATTTTAAAACTTTGCAAACATTTAAGTAAAGTAACTTTTATTATTTGACTAACTTGGATAACTTTGACCGGAGTTCTCGCATTTCAATTGCTAGCATTATTTGACACCTACAAATAATTAATCATTTAGCCTTTGTATTATTTTAAAGTTTTAATAAATATAATAACTTTCTAATTCTTTATAACCTTCAGCTACAAACAATTCCTGCAAGTAAAAAGTACCTGTATTTGGCTAGGCAGGTAAAATCTTGGCACACTGCCTTTCTTCAATTTGATTGACCCTTGATATGGCTCATACTGTTCAACATAAAAATGTCTACTGCAAACCCTTTTACCTACTTTAATTCTCCTACTACCTGTGTCACCAAAAACTGCTTACTGCCAAGTTTCATTGACTTTAGCAACTTTAGGAAATCTTAAATTAAAATTAAGCAGAGCTTTGAAATGGAACCATATTAACAATAAAACACTCAACTTTAAAAAGATATAGTTACACAGATCTACACAACAAATTAATTATATGGAAAGCTTTAAAAACCGGTGCATAAATACATTATCTTTAGATTTCAAACTTTTGCAGCCAGGAACTATGCAAGTATTTTGTTGTTGTTGTTTATTTAAGTCCTTGTCACTTTTTCAGCATTTAGGACAAGTATTCGGCATTTCTTTAGTTTTTATATAAGCGAAAGTAAACTATGGCGCGAGCAGATGAAATTTAGTGATAAGGATATAATTAGCAACCAATCAAAACACCTTATGTAACTAAAGTCTTTTATAGATACAAAAATTAAAAAAAATTCACAATAGTATTGTGTTTATATAAATTGTTTATTTTATTTTATTAACTACTTTAAAAAAAAGTTTAACATTTTGTTCAACTTCGATTTTAGATGCAAACTTTCGAAAATTAGTTGTAAAATTGTTTTTATTTACAATTATATTTTGTTTCATATTTTTTAATTAGTTTAAATTTTTTAAACATATTTTCTAATTCGAAAGTTATGAATAAGTTATGAATTGTTATATACTATGCTGGGGTCGCCGGCCGGCCTATGAAAAAATGTGTGCAGGGCATATCTATATATATCTATGATATATATATATATATATATATATATATATATATATATATATATATATATATATATATATATATATATATATATATAATAATAATAATAATAATGTTTGACAATATTTAGAGTGGCGTAAATCCTAAAGGACTTCAAGGCCACTGAAGGGTTCTTTGCAGAGGCAGCCATTTATAGGCGCCTACCCCTTTAGCAATGCGAGTGAACTCCTTGCTTAAGGGAGTTACGCTGGTGACGCCAGTGAGGCTTGAACTGCCGACCTAATGATCGACAGGCGAGCGCTCCACCGCTCTGCCACCAGCGCCTCTATATATATATTAGTTTTTCCTATGAAGTGAGTTCAGATTTTATAATAGTTGAAATAAAGTATGTGTTGAGACATTTTGACAAAAGTAATTTTAATTATCAAAAGATTTGATAGAACTGTGCTAACCCTCTACTGCATGAATAAAAAAAAATTATTTGATTAAAACAAAAAATATTTTTTTCCATTGGTATCAAGTTATACATTAAGGGTAAATTTTTTTTTTCAATTATTTTTCAATAAAGGTGATAAAATGATGAATATTTGAAGTGTGCCAATCGGCATCTTCATGCACCACGTAACCTATATACACATTTTCAATGGGTAGGCAAGATTTAGAATATTTTTATCATTGTGCATATGTCTATCCAGATAAACAACAACATAAAAGTTAAACACTCAAAATGTAAACTCTGTAATATAAAAACGCAAATTCAAAGACTTTTTTATTGTAAATTAAACAAATACATAAATATAGTGACCTGAATAAATTACTGTTACTCTGTGTGAAAACGCTTGAAACAGTTTTTGCCTTTTGTGAAGCATAGACTTATTTGACATTTTTCACAAGAAACACGGGATTGTCCATTGCAACCAGGAAGACGGCAGCGCAGTCTTTCGTTAGTTTAAGTTTGTTCAACTATTTTTCAACTGTTCTGCTGTTTTAGTGTAACTGGAAAAACCATCCTAAAAAACTGAATTGGAGTTTTCAAATCTTGGATATGAGGATCTAGACTTTCATTTCCAGAGAAATGTAATCGCCTATCTGTCGTATTCATTGTAGTTTTTCACAGAAATCTGCGTTTCACTTTAGTTTTCTTTGTGTTTGATATCCCGGTACTAGTTGAAGGTAGGTTGGTTTTCTCATCATCTGTCGAAGTACTATCGAGCTGGAGAGACTGGAACTTCTGGTGTTCAACTGTTCAACGTCACTGCATCCTTCGGAGCTCTCATCCATTTCTACATGTGGATTATAGTCTTCTTCACGCTCATTATCTGGCGACAAACGACTATCATCACTTTCGAAAGGAATTACTTTTGCAGCAAGGAATATGACTTGAAAATAGGGGTATTTACAGGCTTCATCAAAGCAATGTTTTTTACAAGTTCAATGTTGTAACTGTTTATAAAATTGACCAAGTAAATCCGGAGATTTCCATTTTCTTGTAAACCCTTTTTGTTACGTGGCCAATTTATTGGCTAGAGATACATTAGCGTAATTTGCCTGGGGGTCTCAGCTGTGCGACTCACTACAAAGTGCATGACGATGCCGTTTGGCATCACATATTTGAACATCAATTGCATAATCGCCATTTATTCTAGCACTACGAAATAAATTTGATCACAAAAACACATAAAACATCTATTTGATTATAATTAAATTTTTATTTAGATATAAACACACACACTGATGAAAATACTTGAAAAACTCTATTTTTTTTTTATTTCTGCAAGAACTTTCCAGACTATAAAAAAATAGAACATCAATTTAAAAATATGAAAAGTAGTGAAATTTTAGTATTTTATGGTCATTGCTACACAGAAATACAAACAGTGATGTTGTTTGGCACAGTAAAAATTTCTGAGAAAGCATGGAAATAATGATGCCAATTGGCATCGCTATGCGGTAGAGGGTTAATTCTACAAAGTGAAATATTTTTCAGATTTGAGTCAAGGAAAATTTATATTCAAAAGAAATAATAAAGCCAAAGATAATTCGAGAAATATTGTCCTTTAAAGAACTACAAACAAACGTTACGAATAGCTAGAGAGCATAATTTGTCTACTTTTACAATTATTTTGGGGCCAGGTGGAGGGCATTGCTGGAATGTGCTACTCAATGTAGAAAAAAATCCAGGGCTTCTTCACTATAAAATTCATGGCTATGGCCCACTTCCAACTACCCTCCCTGTCATCAGTTTTTTTTTTTCAATAAAAATGTTCAAATTTTTAGAAAAAGTAGCTCCCACTATCCCCCGGTCATTAGCTTTTTTTGACAGAAAAAGTTTAACATTATGATGAAAAATTGGGCCCCTTCAACATGTTTTCCTCCAAGGTTTTGCTGAAATGACATTCCTGCTTAACATTATTTAAATACCTATCTTTTGGCTTTCACGAGCCGTTGTTACGTTTTGTTTTATTTTTTAATATTTCACATCCAGTTTATAGAAGACTTTGGACATGGACGTGAGAAAATGCATAATTATTCAGCATTTTAAACATTTATTTACGCATGAAATTTTTTTTAAAAACATTTCATTATGAAAGTGTGTCCTGGGCTGCTTTTTCATAGGCATTTTAATTTTTAATTTGGTTCCGACGAGGGGGGGGACAAAGTCCATTAACAAAATGTGAGGGGGACCATGGCAGGACTGGCCTCCCCCTGGATCCGCTAGTGATACCATTTATGCTAACTCGAGTTAAATTCAAACTCCGCTTGTTGGTCTACTGGTGTCTCCACGGCGCTGTCCCACCATATCTGGCTAGATGCTGTGCTGGCTTCATTCTTGAAGGTGTGAATCTGCGCTCGGAAGCCGATGCTGGAATCCATAGACTTATACTATATATACCTAGAAACGCAATGCCCTCTATAGTAAGTAGTGAGGACAAATCAAAGCAAAATTTTATGTCCCTAGTATCACGTCATCAACGGTGTTTGTAAATAAATGAAATTCACTTAGATTTATACCACAAGAACAGCAATCTTTAGGAATATTTTTTACTTTAAAATGACGAAAAAAATTTGTTTCAAATATTTTAATGAAAAAAATGACTTTCTCAATTGAATCAGGATATTTTTTTTTATACCCAAGGCCCATGTGGCTGTTAGGTATACCTTGCTTTTGGTTACTATAACTTGTATTGCAAATTTGCATGCATTGCATGTCTAGATATATAGTATAAGTCTATGCTGGAGTCAGACTCGTCGTGCCAAAAACTACTACACAAAATTTGTCTCGTTGCACTTTCGCCGTCTCTTGCCCACTGGTCTGGAACAGTTTACCAGCTGATCTGCGCAACAGAAATCTCAATCTGCTGGCTTTCCGAAAAAAACTGTTGTGACATACTAATTAAATAATTGTCTATTTAATTATAAATCAATTTAGTATCTTTGCATGGACATGAGCTTCGTGTAGTTCCGCCTTCTTTGTCTTTTGTTGTTCAGATTGCCATTAGAGGTGGGAAGTTTGATTCTTTTCACTGAATCGATTCCTTTGGTTTGATTCAGCTTGATGATTCGTTCAAAGTGAATCGTTCAATGAACTCGTTTGCTGAGCCACTGGAACGCGCACTCACACTCGTTCAATGAATCGTTTCTTCTTTCTCTCGTTCAGAATCGTTCACTGACTCGCACTCATTTAAGGAGTCATTTCTTCTTTCTCTCGTTCAGAATCGTTGAAAGAGTCATATTGCGAACTGTTTATACTTATCATTCAACCACGTTATGCAGATAGCAGCCTAATAAATTATGTTAATGGCATTGCAAAGCTCTATAATAATTAATAATCAAAGATATATATCTATGATAATAATAAAGTATACAAACACATAAGAGATAAAACTGTTATTTAATTATTATGTAAAAACTTGAATTTAAAAAAAATTATTTTGTTGTAAAACTGTTCATTTTAAAAATTGAAATTTAAGAATATTAAGACTCCGTATGAATACATCGATCGAATTAAAAGAATTCTGGAGCATAGATTATTTATATCATATGTTAATGGAATTTCGTGAAAAATTTACCGTGTGATAGTTTATAGTGTTTATACACTGGCCGATCTCCAATACATTTTGTCCGATTTGAATAAGTCATTTGCTGGCTCTCAGGCAATTAATGAAATTAAAATAAACCAAGCTTGAGGTTCTTTGACATTGGCTGGCAAGTTTAGTAAGCTCCGCCTCCGATCCAATTACGTAAATGAAACGCCGTCTCGACAAATATACACATGACCTAGAACAAGGAGGTCATTTCGAGTTCTGGCTACGTCGATTCAAAGATGCTCTGAACGAGTATCCTAACCTTCCAGAAGATAACAATACACCCTTGCTTGTTTCACTATTAGACAGTTACGCATACGCTACACTTGCACGACACATCATGCCAAGAAAGCCTGGAGATCTCTCGTGGTCAGCAACGATCGAGACCCTACGCTTTCTCTTCGGTCCGAAAAAGAGCCTCTTCCGACGAAGATTCGAGTGTTTCCTACTCATCTTCTCCAATAAACTCAATGCACGCTGCGAAGACGCAGAATTCAAAGTGGTAAGCGTGGAAACGATTAAATACCTCGCATTTGTTTTTTCATTTCAAGAGAGCTCGGGGAGTTTCGTGTTAGACTGCTGCGGAAACTGGATGAAGCAGATGATGTAACATTGAACGGCCTGGTCAGAGAGTACCACACTCTCAAATCCATTAAAGAAGGTTCAGAATACCTGGAAGCACCATCCACAGAAATCTGTGCAGTCAAACATCGACAAGTCTCCAAGCCACCCAGCCCGTGCCCGTTGTGCAGCGGTGATCATTGGAAAAGAGATTGTCCTCAATTACTACATAAAGGAAAACCAGCAAACAAGAATAGAAGATACTGCCCTCATCAAAAGAAAGCAGTCTCAAATGTTTCTGGGGGGACACCAAGGTGTCTGGAGGTGAACTTCCAAGGTCATTTGGTCCGACTCCAGTTAGAAACCAGGGCCGACATCACTCTCATCTCCTGTCCAACATGGATAGCAATCGGAAAACCACAGCTCAAAGTGACGACAAAAACATATCGAGCTGCAAACGGTCAGCCACTCCATATTGATGGCTGGTTCAAAACAACATTTTCCATCACTGACAACGCTAGATGTAACCACCAGGGCCATGGAATATGTCATGTAACAGTCCAATGACCTTCTGGGATTCCCTTGGATTAAACAACTTCAAGAGTTTAAACAGCTCATGGAGAAGTTTATGATACAAGAGGTCGCTACAGTCAACATTGATTCTACACTCTCAGATGTCATCAAAACTCTTCCAGTTGACAGCACAGACATCACCCTTACCACAGCAAGTGATGCCACCCTTAAACAAGAAGTAGCTACAGTCAACATTGATAAACACATTGAAGATACTGTACGTCGATGTCATTCCTACCAGACTGCTGATCAATTACCGGCCAGACATCCAATCTGTCTCTGGCCACCAGAATCATCACCATGGAGTAGAATCCATATAGACTTCACAGGTCCACTTAATGGGAAAATGTACCTGATAGTTGTTGACGCATACTCTAAATGGCCAGAAGTTATCGAAATGACTTAAAGACACTGACGTCCACCAAACCGTCTAGTGACGAACACCCAAATGAAGAAATACCCCACAGAACCTTTACACTAAAGGGGGGAAGTGCTGGGGAAACTCGCTGGAACTCGGTGTATGATGCTGTTTTTAAAATAAATAATATAATTAATAATGCTGATCTTGAAGGAAAGCTAGATAAAATATTTGACGATCTCAATGTCAAACGCCTAACAGCTTCGCTCGCATGAAATTAGAGAGTTTGAACCGTGCATCCATAGAAGAGATCAATTTTTTAGGTCTCGGCTCGGCCCGTCGACAACTTAGCCCAGCCCGTTTTAAAAACCCAAACTCCTGGCCCGGCACAACCCGTCTGAATTAGGCCCGGCCTATTCTTACAGGCCTAGAAGTTCTATATACTTGATGAAAAACTTCGGCCCGTCCCACCTTGACTTCAGGTTTGGCCCTGCCCAACTGAAGACCCTAAAATCACTAAAATATCTATATACTTGGTGAAAAACCTCGGCCCGTCCCACTTTGATTTAAGGTTTGGCCTGGCCCGTGTGAAGACTCTAAAATAACGGCTTGGCCCGGCCGGTGATAAACTGGACTTAGCTACTTTTAACGGGCACAAAACTTCAAAATACTAATTTTTACATTTGTAGCACTTGCAGTTTATGAGTAGCAGTTATTTTGAAATCAAATTACCCTTATTTCCACCCGACATTAGAGGTCCTCAAAACCAAATTTTTTTAAAATGTTGAAACACTTATATCATTATTTTTTAAGTAAATACTAAATACTAATTTTGACATCTATAGCATTCACAGTTTTTGAGTAGCAGTTACTTTAAAAACCAATGAAACCTTTTTTTCACCCCACATTTGAGTTCCTGAAAACCAAAATATCAAAAAATGGTGAAACACATATATCCTTATTTTAGAGTAGAAACTAAATACTAATTTTTACTTTTGTAGCATTTACTGTTGTTGAGTTCCTAGGATGAGGCGTTTGAGCTCGGCGTTGATTATCAGTCAGTCAGTCAGTCAGTCAGTCAGGACATGTTCTTTTATATATATAGATTTGTTTTTTTCTGCTTTTAAGTTTAGCTTATTTTAATTTGTCTGACAGCTCTCCATGCTTTTGAGAATATTATGAAAAACATGTAAATATTTGTGATAATAATAAAAATAATAGTAATAAAAAACTCAGAGTTAAAAGAAACATTTAATAATACGCGACCCACGATCAATGTAATGTTATGTCTAAGGCTGGGCTCAATTAATCTGCGCACGCATAATCGGCAAAGGAAAAAATAATCAGTGCCGATTAAACTTTTTCTGAAAAACTACCCAATTACAATTTGTTCGTATATTATCTAGTGAAAGTACGACAACTAATAAAAAAATCTTTCACCGTGCAGTGAATGAAAGTTGAAATAATAGAAATAAAAATGATTTCAAAGGAGGAAACGTCGGCATTCTTCAGTCATTCGTGAATGAAAGTAAAGTATTGATTGAAAGAAAATTAAATTGATAAAAGAATATAAAAATGACATCAAAGAGTTGGGTGGCATGTTTTGAAAATTAACTGGTTTAAAAATTACTTTATCAAAAAGAATTCATTAATAATTATTTAATTCTCTTTGATCTTGCCGATATTTTAGTGTTGGCGGGACAACCACTAACCATTATCACGGCAAGCGAGCGCATGCAAGCAGCAAAACACGCGCTTGTATTATGGCGTGCTTGTATTATGGCGGTATGTTTCGGAACAAGCACTTTCACTTAAGAAATATTAATTATAAAATAATCGGCATCATAATCGGTATCAGCAATTATAATAATCGGCTTTACTCGGTATCGGCATAATCGGCAAAAAGTCATATCGGAACAGCCTTAGTTATGTCCAAAAGATTTCAAGAATTTTAAACATTTTAGAAAATTAAATTAGACATGAGTCTCACTGCTGATGGAAGGCATCATTTTGGAAAACATCTGGGGCGAAGCGTTGTTTGACGTAAAATTGGTACAACAAGGTGTCCTGTCTCTTACGGCCTGTAACAGAACTGGTTGGTTAAATGTCTTGCTTGAGGTAATGCGTACCATTTTTGAGCCGATACTTGAACACAAGCAACTTGACATCATAAACTATTCTTTTCGAGAAGAGGAGCCAACAGAAATTCTGAAGAATAATTGTCACATGAATGTATTCCTTTCTGTTGGTAATCATTTTGGTGGTGGTGTTGATAATAACCTGGAGACGATTGAGTTGTGAATTCTGTTGCTTATTGCCCATTGTTATAGGTATGTAAGAGGGTAGCTGTTTGAAGCATAAAAAATATAATTATAATTAAATAGAAGAATAAAATTTTAATAAAAAAAGAATTAAGAATTTAGTATAAATTAAATGCTGATTGTTCTTCTACATTAAACAAATACTTTTTAGACATTGAAAAGCATTTATAAATTTGTTTTCATAAAAACAAATCTGGTTCAATAAAATTTTACATCTAAAATTCAATCCCTATGTGTTCTCATTGAAAATGTGCTATAAACAATTGTAAAAATCAATAAATAATTAGCACTAATTAGTTATCAAGCTTTTGTGGTAAACATAAATTATTTCCGGGGGTTTTAATTATTTTTCCCTTATAATAACTATATATTTGCAATCACAATAATAACTCTAATTTAATGATCCAAGCAGTTTATTCATTTTTGATAATAAAATTATCTCGGAAAACTGACGAAATGCGCCAGAGAACCACAAAAAACTATGAATGGTTTACAGCATAGTCAAATAAAAAGTTATTTCCAAAAAAACGTAACAATCACAAGATAAAATATTAATCACGCAGTCAAATTAACAATATTTACAAAAAAAAATGACCGTCTATTTAAGTCCAAGCAGTTTTTCAGAGAAAGAAAAAACTGGATAGTTTTCAATTTAAGAAACAGAGTTTCAGCAAAGAATTGTGCCACCTTGTTTAAGACTACGGAACTCAAATTCACTTAAATAAGTTTTTTTTTTTAAATAATTTATAAAAAACCCACTAATAATTTCTTTTACATTTTATTTCACTTCACTTCGCTTCACTTTTAGTTTGATTTTTGTTTATAAGAATAATTGTTTTTCTACACCATGACGCTTTTCTGAAGTAAACTTCTTTTTTACTTATAATTTTAAGAAATTAATTGAATCAGTCAATTGGTAATTTATTTTTTTTTCGAATTATGATAATTTTATAATATTAAACTAATTAAAAACACCGAAAATAATTTATGACGCTATTCTCCATTTTATTTCTCTCCAGTTGCCTGGCAAGGTATTTGTATCTTAGTTTGAGAGTAGCCCTGCCAGGCTTGGTGGTCTTGCCCGCTGTTAGCCTCGATCGTTACAATAAAAAAGTGGCGAAACGTGCCGAAAAAGTCGAGTGGCTCAAAAAGATCGTTCCAGTCGTTCATTGCGTTCATTAACTTGAGACCTCTTTCAAATTCATTGACGATGACTGTCATAGTTGATGGGAAAACATTAAAAGTGGAATTGATGTGCGGGTAGCATAAAGTGTAATGCGTCGTTTTTGTTATTTCTCGGGTCCCACGATGGAATTTCGGCAATTCCGTCACTATTTTGGGTCAGTTGGCTTATCAGTACCGGCTTTGGCCATTGCCACATTGAATACATAAGAAAGAATTTTTGCAAAAGAACAGCAGGCATGGCTCGCGGATATTGTTGGCACGTTTTGGCCACAAGCAGTGCCCAGGAGATTCCTCCGAGATAACCATAAACGTTGGAATAAATGGCTTTTTTTTTAGCCCACAGTTTAACAGCCCTCAGAGTCATTCTAAATGCGTGCTCGTTTGGCACGAGGCAAAGAATTTGTTCTGTCACTCGGTGTCCGTTTAAGCTTCTTATGCACTTTGGGTCCATGTTGATGAGAACGGCATCGTTCGACAAGTCTAGATCGCTAGGTATGAATGGCAGTCCGAGACGGGCAAAGAGAAGATCTACATCAATTCCGTCGAACGTCATGGTAATCACGGGAACGAATGCATCTACAACGCAGTTTATGTTTGCGATGCCGTCTTGTTTTTGAAGGAGTGCGTAAAACAAAGTGAAAAAGTCCTGTCGGCGTACGTGATCAGGCGCCAAACAGAGAACATCGATATCGGATGATTCGCCATTAACTCCCAGTCTGGCCGAACCAAACAAAAGAACTCTCGCTCCCGCTCTGGAAAGCAGATATTCTGGAAGGTTTTTGCTAACGCCCAAGTCTTTTACCCATTGTTCAAACAACTGCGTGATGTTTTGCAGAACGGCCTCTCTTTTGACTTTGATGGCATTTTCTTCGTACGTGCCATTACGTCTCAACAGCCAGTCGAGACTGCTGGTCAGTGCGATATCTTCGGTCGTTGGAAGACTATCGCATGAAAACGCTGTTTTTTGTAAGTCAAGCATTGCAATGACAATTACTTAAGAAAAAATCGAGTGCAACTAACAGCTCGTCCGTACAGATGGAGAGTCTAAAACGAAATGAAACTAACAGATGGCCAGCCGCCTTTTATAGACGATTCGAAGCATGCGGGTCAAGCATTCAGCCAATAGGAGGAAGCTGTCGTCAATCAACTTTCATCCTATTGGCCGCCTTGCTTAGCCAATAGAAACGAGTTCTCTCGTTTTTCATGCAAAACTGGCAATGGATGATCGCAGTGTTTGTTTGTTGACATTGAACTGAACATTATTAGCTTACTAGGGATTTACCGTCAAAAATGACGGATTTCTTAAAATTTCCTTATTTATTATTTTTAGATTGCCGCGCCACCTTTTTTTATCTTTAGGGCAGTGTACAAGTTCAAACTATCATTTAATGTTTAAATAAATAACAAAAATATTTAAAACTATCATTTAATGTTTAAATAAATAAAAAAATATTTACCTTACTTAAATTATATAGAAAAAATTATTCATATAATTATTATTATTATATATAAACTAATTTGCCATGGATCGCAAATCGTCGCGCAAAAACGTCGTACACAGACGCGGGATTATCTATCTATATATATATATATAGATATATATATATATAAGCTGGCTTGACGTTATCAAAACTATGATCACGAAATTCGGTTGGGCAAGAATTTAACGGCAGCTTCTTATTTCTTCAGCTTCTTGGACGGTTTCAGATCGTCTATACTGTCAGAGTTATCTTGGTCTCGTTTTCTTTTTGTCGGCTGCGTTTGTTCTTGGGCCGGCGGAGATAACGGAGTCGACGTGGACAAACGAGAAGATTTGGAAACTTTGTCAAGGTCGATAAATTTTTGCAATTGTTTTTTTGATGTGTACTCAATTTTAAAAGTCTTGCCTTCGTTCTGACGTTGATTTACGGCGGCCTGGACGGACCGCACAAACTCTGTCGTTTCTTGGCCGAGATCAACGTTTAGTCCTTTATGGCGGTCAAATTTGAGGCCGATGAACCAACGCGAGCCTATGCGGACAGCCTCTTTGACCGGAAATGATTCTGGGTTAATTTGGATATAATCTATACATTTATTTGTTTCCAGTTGCTTGGCAAGGTACTTTATCTTAGTTTGAAAGTAGCCCTGCCAGGCTTGGTGGTCTTTCTCGCTGTTAGCCTCGATCGTTACAATAAAAAAGTGGCGAAACGTGCCGAAAAAGTCGAGTGGCTCAAAAAGATCGTTCCAGTCGTTCATTGCGTTCATTAACTTGAGACCTCTTTCAAATTCTTTGATGATGACTGTCATAGTTGATGGGAAAACATTAAAAGTGGAATTGATGTGCGGGTAGCACGGTGTAATGACTGGCATAAAGTGTAATGCGTCGTTTTTGTTATTTCTCGGGTCCCACGAAGGAATTTCGGCAATTCCGTCACTATTTTGGGTCAGTTGGCTTATCAGTACCGGCTTTGGCCATTGCCACATTGAATACATAAGAAAGAATTTTTGCAAAAGAACAGCAGGCATGGCTCGCGGATATTGTTGGCACGTTTTGGCCACAAGCAGTGCCCAGGAGATTCCTCCGAGATAACCATAAACGTTGGAATAAATGGCTTTTTTTTTAGCCCACAGTTTAACAGCCCTCAGAGTCATTCTAAATGCGTGCTCGTTTGGCACGAGGCAAAGAATTTGTTCTGTCACTCGGTGTCCGTTTAAGCTTCTTATGCACTTTGGGTCCATGTTGATGAGAACGGCATCGTTCGACAAGTCTAGATCGCTAGGTATGAATGGCAGTCCGAGACGGGCAAAGAGAAGATCTACATCAATTCCGTCGAACGTCATGGTAATCACGGGAACGAATGCATCTACAACGCAGTTTATGTTTGCGATGCCGTCTTGTTTTTGAAGGAGTGCGTAAAACAAAGTGAAAAAGTCCTGTCGGCGTACGTGATCAGGCGTCAAACAGAGAACATCGATATCGGATGATTCGCCATTAACTCCCAGTCTGGCCGAACCAAACAAAAGAACTCTCGCTCCCGCTCTGGAAAGCAGATATTCTGGAAGGTTTTTGCTAACGCCCAAGTCTTTTACCCATTGTTCAAACAACTGCGTGATGTTTTGCAGAACGGCCTCTCTTTTGACTTTGATGGCATTTTCTTCGTACGTGCCATTACTTCTCAACAGCCAGTCGAGACTGCTGGTCAGTGCGATATCTTCGGTCGTTGGAAGACTTTCGCATGAAAACGCTGTTTTTTGTAAGTCAAGCATTGCAATGACAATTACTTAAGAAAAAATCGAGTGCAACTAACAGCTCGTCCGTACCGATGAAGAGTCTAAAACGAAATGAAACGAACAGATGGCCAGCCGCCTTTTATAGACGATTCGAAGCATGCGGGTCAAGCATTCAGCCAATAGGAGGAAGCTGTCGTCAATCAACTTTCATCCTATTGGCCGCCTTGCTTAGCCAACAGAAACGAGTTCTCTTGTTTTTCATGCAAAACTGGCAATGGATGATCGCAGTGTTTGTTTGTTGACATTGAACTGAACATTATTAGCTTACTAGGGATTTACCGTCAAAAATGACGGATTTCTTAAAATTTCCTTATTTATTATTTTTAGATTGCCGCGCCACCTTTTTTTATCTTTAGGGCAGTGTACAAGTTCAAACTATCATTTAATGTTTAAATAAATAACAAAAATATTTAAAACTATCATTTAATGTTTAAATAAATAAAAAAAATATTTACCTTACTTAAATTATATAGAAAAAATTATTCATATAATTATTATTATTATATATAAACTAATTTGCCATGGATCGCAAATCGTCGCGCAAAAACGTCGTACATAGACGCGGGATTATCTATCTATCTATATATATATATATATATATATATATATATATATATATATATATATATATATATATATATATATATATATATATATATATATATATATATATATATATATATATATATATATAGATATATATATATATAAGCTGGCTTGACGTTATCAAAACTATGATCACGAAATTCGGTTGGGCAAGAATTTAACGGCAGCTTCTTATTTCTTCAGCTTCTTGGACGGTTTCAGATCGTCTATACTGTCAGAGTTATCTTGGTCTCGTTTTCTTTTTGTCGGCTGCGTTTGTTCTTGGGCCGGCGGAGATAACGGAGTCGACGTGGACAAACGAGAAGATTTGGAAACTTTGTCAAGGTCGATAAATTTTTGCAATTGTTTTTTTGATGTGTACTCAATTTTAAAAGTCTTGCCTTCGTTCTGACGTTGATTTACGGCGGCCTGGACGGACCGCACAAACTCTGTCGTTTCTTGGCCGAGATCAACGTTTAGTCCTTTATGGCGGTCAAATTTGAGGCCGATGAACCAACGCGAGCTGATGCGGACAGCCTCTTTGACCGGAAATGATTCTGGGTTAATTTGGATATAGTCTATACATTTATTTGTTTCCAGTTGCTTGGCAAGGTACTTTATCTTAGTTTGAAAGTAGCCCTGCCAGGCTTGGTGGTCTTTCTCGCTGTTAGCCTCGATCGTTACAATAAAAAAGTGGCGAAACGTGCCGAAAAAGTCGAGTGGCTCAAAAAGATCGTTCCAGTCGTTCATTGCGTTCATTAACTTGAGACCTCTTTCAAATTCTTTGATGATGACTGTCATAGTTGATGGGAAAACATTAAAAGTGGAATTGATGTGCGGGTAGCACGGTGTAATGACTGGCATAAAGTGTAATGCGTCGTTTTTGTTATTTCTCGGGTCCCACGAAGGAATTTCGGCAATTCCGTCACTATTTTGGGTCAGTTGGCTTATCAGTACCGGCTTTGGCCATTGCCACATTGAATACATAAGAAAGAATTTTTGCAAAAGAACAGCAGGCATGGCTCGCGGATATTGTTGGCACGTTTTGGCCACAAGCAGTGCCCAGGAGATTCCTCCGAGATAACCATAAACGTTGGAATAAATGGCTTTTTTTTTAGCCCACAGTTTAACAGCCCTCAGAGTCATTCTAAATGCGTGCTCGTTTGGCACGAGGCAAAGAATTTGTTCTGTCACTCGGTGTCCGTTTAAGCTTCTTATGCACTTTGGGTCCATGTTGATGAGAACGGCATCGTTCGACAAGTCTAGATCGCTAGGTATGAATGGCAGTCCGAGACGGGCAAAGAGAAGATCTACATCAATTCCGTCGAACGTCATGGTAATCACGGGAACGAATGCATCTACAACGCAGTTTATGTTTGCGATGCCGTCTTGTTTTTGAAGGAGTGCGTAAAACAAAGTGAAAAAGTCCTGTCGGCGTACGTGATCAGGCGCCAAACAGAGAACATCGATATCGGATGATTCGCCATTAACTCCCAGTCTGGCCGAACCAAACAAAAGAACTCTCGCTCCCGCTCTGGAAAGCAGATATTCTGGAAGGTTTTTGCTAACGCCCAAGTCTTTTACCCATTGTTCAAACAACTGCGTGATGTTTTGCAGAACGGCCTCTCTTTTGACTTTGATGGCATTTTCTTCGTACGTGCCATTACGTCTCAACAGCCAGTCGAGACTGCTGGTCAGTGCGATATCTTCGGTCGTTGGAAGACTATCGCATGAAAACGCTGTTTTTTGTAAGTCAAGCATTGCAATGACAATTACTTAAGAAAAAATCGAGTGCAACTAACAGCTCGTCCGTACCGATGAAGAGTCTAAAACGAAATGAAACGAACAGATGGCCAGCCGCCTTTTATAGACGATTCGAAGCATGCGGGTCAAGCATTCAGCCAATAGGAGGAAGCTGTCGTCAATCAACTTTCATCCTATTGGCCGCCTTGCTTAGCCAACAGAAACGAGTTCTCTTGTTTTTCATGCAAAACTGGCAATGGATGATCGCAGTGTTTGTTTGTTGACATTGAACTGAACATTATTAGCTTACTAGGGATTTACCGTCAAAAATGACGGATTTCTTAAAATTTCCTTATTTATTATTTTTAGATTGCCGCGCCACCTTTTTTTATCTTTAGGGCAGTGTACAAGTTCAAACTATCATTTAATGTTTAAATAAATAACAAAAATATTTAAAACTATCATTTAATGTTTAAATAAATAAAAAAAATATTTACCTTACTTAAATTATATAGAAAAAATTATTCATATAATTATTATTATTACCGTATTTTTTCGCATATAACGCGCGCGTTATATGCGTTTTTACATACCGCGCTCTCCTAAGGCGCGTTATAATCGTGTGCGCGTTATATGCGGTTTTACATAGCATGGACCCCTTAGCGCGTTATATGCGTGTGCGCGTTATATGCGTTTTTACTTCCTCAGCGTTATAGGCACACCTCTCTAGCACGTTTTATGTGTATACTCTTGAAGAGGTGCTAAAACTCTTTTTTTTTAAATCGATGAAATGGGAGAAAAAACAAAAACAAAAAGTACACAAATGAAAAATTCTGGAAAAAAATCACGAAAACACACCATACAAATGAATAAAAGTTTATGTTGATTTATAAACACAGCCACAAAATTATAGTTAAAATGTTTTTGCTTCACAATGTTGCCGGCTTTTCGTCGTCGTCGTCTAAAACTTCAAACCCATCAAATTCAGAGGTATTGTCACTGAGTTCATCATGTTTTTGGGCAGCAAGCAGACGCTTTTTCTCAAGTTTGGATGAGAAATGGTAGTCGTCGTCTTTGTCCGCTTCTCCGGTTTCACTGGTGGCTGAATCTGTTTCGTTATTCTGATAACAAATCCCAGCCTTCTTAAATCCATTACAAATTGTATTTGGAGTTATCTTTTCCCAAGCCAAAGCCACCCACTTGCACACTTCGGAGTAAGATGCTCTCTTCAGTCGTCCCGAAGGCGTGAAGTCGTGTTCCCCAGACTGCATCCATTCGTCCCATTCTTGTCTGATAAATTGTTTAAACGGTTTATTAACTGCTATATCAAGTGGCTGTAATTTGGAGGTAAGGCCACCAGGTATAATTGCTATGTGAGCTCCAATTTGATTTAAGTGACTCTGAACGTTTTGATCTTTATGTGCAGTCATTGCGTCAGCAATCAGCAATGACTTTGCCGAAAAAAATCCTCCTGGCCTGGCCTTGAAACATTTATCTACCCATATTTTCATTACGTCACTGTTCATCCAGCCTTTTTTATTGCAAACTACAACAACGTCAGGAAGAAATTTTTCGCGAGGCATTGTTACCCTCTTAAAGATAATCAATGGTTTTAGTTTTGATCCACTGGCAGTGCAAGCAAGGACAACAGTAAAGCAAGACCTCTCGTGTCCAGTAGTTGTGATCGCAACAGTCTTTGCACCTGATGGAGTTATGGTCCTTGTTGGTGGAATATCAAAAGACAATGGAACTTCGTCCATGTTTATAACATCCAACGGTGAGAGACCCATCTCAGATATCTCCTTTGAGACGAATTCTTTAAAATTTAATAATTTTTCTTCCCAATCTTCTGGAAGTTTCTGCCCTACTGTTGTTCTTGTTTTGATTGATAATCCGTTTCTTCTCATGAATTTGGAGATCCACGTAAAGCTTGCGGTAAAACCCTCAATTTCATGTTCATAGGCTAGAAGCCTTGCTTTAATCTGAACAGCGTTAGTTGATATTGATTGGTTTTCTTCTCTACGTGAAAGAATCCACCGTTTTAAATCGATCTCGAATAAAGTGAACACACTGAGCTGAATCCAAGAATACTTTTTTAACTCATTAATAAGCTTATTGGTGTAGGTAATTGGATTAAAGGTGGAGCTTAGCAAACTTGCAACCAATCAAAGATTAGAGACGCTACGGTGGGGGTTACGTGAACAAAAGTCCAAAACTTCAAACGTATTATAATCAACTCCGCCTTGTTTTTGCAAGCCAGTCCCAAGCCTGGAGTAAGGAGGAGGGAAAAGTTAAAAGGATCAAATTATGATCTACGACAGGAAGTACTTAGGTGCTTCCTACATACAGCCATTACAGTCTTAAAACACCTGGTGTAAAGGACTATAAATTATTACAACGTATTATAATAAAACAAAAAAGCGGCAGGTAGTGTAATTTACCATTTATAATTAGCATAAAATACTTTGTAGCACACTAGCAGCACTTCCGAGGCTTTATGCAATTGTTTTAACTGCAAGCCGCTTTTTTACTGGCTTTTTTACTGGCTTATAATATAATGAACCTTTTATTATGTCATAAGAATTCGGATTTTCTTTGAAAAGACTGATCAATTTAAGCACTTTCTCATCAGTCTACTTCATCGTAATTTCTACAGTTTGAAATAATTAATCATTCAAACAAAATACGCAGAAAAAATTTAATGCAAATATGTTCCATAATTTATTTTTGAAACTTTAAAATAACGTATAAACAAATAAAAATAAACAAAATTCTTTAAAATAGCACATTTTTGTTAACCAATAAAAGAAAATAATTTTTCTTTCGGCTATGTGAGAAATGTCTTGATGGAGTCATGCATTAATTATGGACATTCGTATAACAAACAAGCTATAATTTGTTAAAACTTAAAACGTGAGGAACCGTTTACTCTAACTAACCATCTGCCATTTTTAAATAGGAAAAAACGCTTTCTACCAATGCTTTTATTAACTCGTCGTCTCTGTTTCTCTGTCTGTCTGTTTCTCTGTCTGTTTCAAATCTTGCAATCAACTTCCCACCTCTACAAAACTTGTTAAGTTACGCGCGCTATATGCGTGCGCGCGTTATACCAGAATTTACATACATATGCGCGTTATATTCGTGTGCGCGTTATCCCAAACTTTCATACAAACGCGCGTTATCTGCGGGGGCGCGTTATCTGCGTACGCGCGCTATATGCGAAAAAATACGGTATATATAAACTAATTTGCCATGGATCGCAAATCGTCGCGCAAAAACGTCGTACACAGACGCGGGATTATCTATCTATCTATCTATATATATATATATATATATATATATATATATATATATATATAAGCTGGCTTGACGTTATCAAAACTATGATCACGAAATTCGGTTGGGCAAGAATTTAACGGCAGCTTCTTATTTCTTCAGCTTCTTGGACGGTTTCAGATCGTCTATACTGTCAGAGTTATCTTGGTCTCGTTTTCTTTTTGTCGGCTGCGTTTGTTCTTGGGCCGGCGGAGATAACGGAGTCGACGTGGACAAACGAGAAGATTTGGAAACTTTGTCAAGGTCGATAAATTTTTGCAATTGTTTTTTTGATGTGTACTCAATTTTAAAAGTCTTGCCTTCGTTCTGACGTTGATTTACGGCGGCCTGGACGGACCGCACAAACTCTGTCGTTTCTTGGCCGAGATCAACGTTTAGTCCTTTATGGCGGTCAAATTTGAGGCCGATGAACCAACGCGAGCCTATGCGGACAGCCTCTTTGACCGGAAATGATTCTGGGTTAATTTGGATATAATCTATACATTTATTTGTTTCCAGTTGCTTGGCAAGGTACTTTATCTTAGTTTGAAAGTAGCCCTGCCAGGCTTGGTGGTCTTTCTCGCTGTTAGCCTCGATCGTTACAATAAAAAAGTGGCGAAACGTGCCGAAAAAGTCGAGTGGCTCAAAAAGATCGTTCCAGTCGTTCATTGCGTTCATTAACTTGAGACCTCTTTCAAATTCTTTGATGATGACTGTCATAGTTGATGGGAAAACATTAAAAGTGGAATTGATGTGCGGGTAGCACGGTGTAATGACTGGCATAAAGTGTAATGCGTCGTTTTTGTTATTTCTCGGGTCCCACGAAGGAATTTCGGCAATTCCGTCACTATTTTGGGTCAGTTCGCTTATCAGTACCGGCTTTGGCCATTGCCACATTGAATACATAAGAAAGAATTTTTGCAAAAGAACAGCAGGCATGGCTCGCGGATATTGTTGGCACGTTTTGGCCACAAGCAGTGCCCAGGAGATTCCTCCGAGATAACCATAAACGTTGGAATAAATGGCTCTTTTTTTAGCCCACAGTTTAACAGCCCTCAGAGTCATTCTAAATGCGTGCTCGTTTGGCACGAGGCAAAGAATTTGTTCTGTCACTCGGTGTCCGTTTAAGCTTCTTATGCACTTTGGGTCCATGTTGATGAGAACGGCGTCGTTCGACAAGTCTAGATCGCTAGGTATGAATGGCAGTCCGAGACGTGCAAAGAGAAGATCTACATCAATTCCGTCGAACGTCATGGTAATCACGGGAACGAATGCATCTACAACGCAGTTTATGTTTGCGATGCCGTCTTGTTTTTGAAGGAGTGCGTAAAACAAAGTGAAAAAGTCCTGTCGGCGTACGTGATCAGGTGCCAAACAGAGAACATCGATATCGGATGATTCGCCATTAACTCCCAGTCTGGCCGAACCAAACAAAAGAACTCTCGCTCCCGCTCTGGAAAGCAGATATTCTGGAAGGTTTTTGCTAACGCCCAAGTCTTTTACCCATTGTTCAAACAACTGCGTGATGTTTTGCAGAACGGCCTCTCTTTTGACTTTGATGGCATTTTCTTCGTACGTGCCATTACTTCTCAACAGCCAGTCGAGACTGCTGGTCAGTGCGATATCTTCGGTCGTTGGAAGACTTTCGCATGAAAACGCTGTTTTTTGTAAGTCAAGCATTGCAATGACAATTACTTAAGAAAAAATCGAGTGCAACTAACAGCTCGTCCGTACCGATGAAGAGTCTAAAACGAAATGAAACGAACAGATGGCCAGCCGCCTTTTATAGACGATTCGAAGCATGCGGGTCAAGCATTCAGCCAATAGGAGGAAGCTGTCGTCAATCAACTTTCATCCTATTGGCCGCCTTGCTTAGCCAACAGAAACGAGTTCTCTTGTTTTTCATGCAAAACTGGCAATGGATGATCGCAGTGTTTGTTTGTTGACATTGAACTGAACATTATTAGCTTACTAGGGATTTACCGTCAAAAATGACGGATTTCTTAAAATTTCCTTATTTATTATTTTTAGATTGCCGCGCCACCTTTTTTTATCTTTAGGGCAGTGTACAAGTTCAAACTATCATTTAATGTTTAAATAAATAACAAAAATATTTAAAACTATCATTTAATGTTTAAATAAATAAAAAAAATATTTACCTTACTTAAATTATATAGAAAAAATTATTCATATAATTATTATTATTATATATAAACTAATTTGCCATGGATCGCAAATCGTCGCGCAAAAACGTCGTACACAGACGCGGGATTATCTATCTATCTATATATATATATATATATATATATATATATATATATATATATATATATATATATATATATATATATATATATATATATATATATATATATATATAGATATATATATATATATATAAGCTGGCTTGACGTTATCAAAACTATGATCACGAAATTCGGTTGGGCAAGAATTTAACGGCAGCTTCTTATTTCTTCAGCTTCTTGGACGGTTTCAGATCGTCTATACTGTCAGAGTTATCTTGGTCTCGTTTTCTTTTTGTCGGCTGCGTTTGTTCTTGGGCCGGCGGAGATAACGGAGTCGACGTGGACAAACGAGAAGATTTGGAAACTTTGTCAAGGTCGATAAATTTTTGCAATTGTTTTTTTGATGTGTACTCAATTTTAAAAGTCTTGCCTTCGTTCTGACGTTGATTTACGGCGGCCTGGACGGACCGCACAAACTCTGTCGTTTCTTGGCCGAGATCAACGTTTAGTCCTTTATGGCGGTCAAATTTGAGGCCGATGAACCAACGCGAGCTGATGCGGACAGCCTCTTTGACCGGAAATGATTCTGGGTTAATTTGGATATAGTCTATACATTTATTTGTTTCCAGTTGCTTGGCAAGGTACTTTATCTTAGTTTGAAAGTAGCCCTGCCAGGCTTGGTGGTCTTTCTCGCTGTTAGCCTCGATCGTTACAATAAAAAAGTGGCGAAACGTGCCGAAAAAGTCGAGTGGCTCAAAAAGATCGTTCCAGTCGTTCATTGCGTTCATTAACTTGAGACCTCTTTCAAATTCTTTGATGATGACTGTCATAGTTGATGGGAAAACATTAAAAGTGGAATTGATGTGCGGGTAGCACGGTGTAATGACTGGCATAAAGTGTAATGCGTCGTTTTTGTTATTTCTCGGGTCCCACGAAGGAATTTCGGCAATTCCGTCACTATTTTGGGTCAGTTGGCTTATCAGTACCGGCTTTGGCCATTGCCACATTGAATACATAAGAAAGAATTTTTGCAAAAGAACAGCAGGCATGGCTCGCGGATATTGTTGGCACGTTTTGGCCACAAGCAGTGCCCAGGAGATTCCTCCGAGATAACCATAAACGTTGGAATAAATGGCTCTTTTTTTAGCCCACAGTTTAACAGCCCTCAGAGTCATACTAAATGCGTGCTCGTTTGGCACGAGGCAAAGAATTTGTTCTGTCACTCGGTGTCCGTTTAAGCTTCTTATGCACTTTGGGTCCATGTTGATGAGAACGGCATCGTTCGACAAGTCTAGATCGCTAGGTATGAATGGCAGTCCGAGACGGGCAAAGAGAAGATCTACATCAATTCCGTCGAACGTCATGGTAATCACGGGAACGAATGCATCTACAACGCAGTTTATGTTTGCGATGCCGTCTTGTTTTTGAAGGAGTGCGTAAAACAAAGTGAAAAAGTCCTGTCGGCGTACGTGATCAGGCGCCAAACAGAGAACATCGATATCGGATGATTCGCCATTAACTCCCAGTCTGGCCGAACCAAACAAAAGAACTCTCGCTCCCGCTCTGGAAAGCAGATATTCTGGAAGGTTTTTGCTAACGCCCAAGTCTTTTACCCATTGTTCAAACAACTGCGTGATGTTTTGCAGAACGGCCTCTCTTTTGACTTTGATGGCATTTTCTTCGTACGTGCCATTACGTCTCAACAGCCAGTCGAGACTGCTGGTCAGTGCGATATCTTCGGTCGTTGGAAGACTATCGCATGAAAACGCTGTTTTTTGTAAGTCAAGCATTGCAATGACAATTACTTAAGAAAAAATCGAGTGCAACTAACAGCTCGTCTCCGTACCGATGAAGAGTCTAAAACGAAATGAAACGAACAGATGGCCAGCCGCCTTTTATAGACGATTCGAAGCATGCGGGTCAAGCATTCAGCCAATAGGAGGAAGCTGTCGTCAATCAACTTTCATCCTATTGGCCGCCTTGCTTAGCCAACAGAAACGAGTTCTCTTGTTTTTCATGCAAAACTGGCAATGGATGATCGCAGTGTTTGTTTGTTGACATTGAACTGAACATTATTAGCTTACTAGGGATTTACCGTCAAAAATGACGGATTTCTTAAAATTTCCTTGTTAATTATTTTTAGATTGCCGCGCCACCTTTTTTATCTTCAGGGCTGGCAGTGTACACGTTCTATCTTTTAATGTTTAAATAAATAACAAAAATATTTACCTTACTTAAATTATATAGAAAAAATTATTCATTTAATTATTATTATTATATATAAACTAATTTGCCATGGATCGAAAATCGTCGCGCAAAAACGTCGTACACAGACGCGGGATTATCTATCTATCTATCTATCTATCTATATATATATATATATATTCTTTTTATTTGTTTTTCAACCAAAACTGTCAAATTACTACGAAAGTCAGCTGGCTTGACGTTATCAAAACTATGATCACGAAATTCGGTTGGGCAAGAATTTAACGGCAGCTACCTATTTCTTCAGCTTCTTGGACGGTTTCAGATCGTGTACACTGTCAGAGTTATCTTGGTCTCGTTTTCTTTTTGTCGGCTGCGTTTGTTCTTGGGCCGGCGGAGATAATAGAGTCGACGTGGACAAACGAGATCAAATCTTTTACCCATTGTTCAAACAACTGCGTGATGTTTTGCAGAAAGGCCTCTCTTTTGACTTTGATGGCATTTTCTTCGTGCGTGCTATTACGTCTCAACAGCCAGTCGAGACTGCTGGTCAGTGTGATATCTCCGGGCGTTGAAAGACTATCGCATGAAAATGCTGTTTTTTGTAAGTCAAGCATTGCAATGACAATTACTTAAGAAAAAATCGAGTGCGACTAACAGCACGTCCGTACCGATGGAAAGTCTAAAACGAAATGAAACGAATAGTTTATAGTCCTTTACACCAGGTGTTTTAAGACTCTAATGGCTGTATGTAGGAAACCCTTCCTGTCGTGCCCTAACAAACCGTGTTCAGCGTCTCATAATCTATGATCGTGGGTTTTTCAGACGTGCAGATGCTAATCGGGTGACATAATACATACATCATTGCGCTTTTATAGTAGGGAAGATGCTTTTATTTAATTCACTCCTCTCTCTATTTGTTGGTTTGTTAATTAGTTTGTCTGTGATCAAATCTAGGTTAGTAGGCGTGTCTAAATGTATTCATTGGCCTCGTTGAATGCCCGCATTTTTACACACTTACTTAACTTGACTTCTCTGTTTGTCTCTCTGTCGTCAAATTTTGCAATCGATTTTAAACTAACTTCCCGATGAGCTAGAGACTTAAAGTTTAAACATATATCCAAACTGATTAACAATGCATTCTATCAAATTTTTGGATCAATTTAATTTTATAAATTAAATAATTATTTGTGATATTTTTGTCGAACTTTTTATTGTCTATGCTAATATGCTTGTCGTTTATGTAACAGAATGTGACCTACACAATGGGTTATATAAAAGTGTGTTTTTAAAAAACTTAGCTTTTTGTTTCACTTGTTTACAAGTCTCCTGATGTAACCAAAGACTATATAGACGCCTGAATTATCGACAGATAGACAGACAGGCAGACAGACAGAGTAGTCAAGTTAAGTAAAAGTGTGTAAAAAATTAAATAAAAAGTATAAGATTGAGCGTAAGGGTTGTTTAAGATACCAAACTTTTAGTTCGTTGACTCAGATAAAAAGGCAAAATAAAAGCTTTTTTTTAATTTATTTTTTATCTTTACTTGTTTAAATTTGGTTTCCAGGACCTCAAATATGGGATGGAAAATAGGGTTATTTGTTTTTTAAAGTAACTGCTACTTTAAAACTGTGAATGCTACAGATGTAAAAATTAGTATTTGGTTTCTACACAAACAATAATGATATGCTTGTTTCCCCATATTTTGAAAATTTGGTTTCCAGAATCTCAAATGTGGGGTGGAAAATAGGGTTATGTTTTTTAAAAATAACTGTTACTCAAAAACTGTATGTGCTAAAACTGTAAACATTAGTATTTAGTATTTACTCAAGAAATGAAGATATGCGTGTTTTACCACTTTTTGATAATTTGGTTTCCAGGACCTCAAATGTGGAGTTGAAAAAAGGAATATTTGCTTAAAATCTTCAAGAACTAAAAATGGAAAAGTTTTGCAATTTACCACCGAAATAATTCCTACAAAATAACAAAATACATGTTTTTAAATTTAGTTTTCAGTACTTCAAATGTGGGGTGGAAAATGGTTATTTTTTTTTTAGAATAACTCCAAATGTGAAATGAATGGTGTAGCAATGCTTAAAGAACATACATATATACATACATACATACATACATACATACATACATTCATTTATATATATATATATATATATATATATATATATATATATATATATATATATATATATATATATATATATATATATACTTCCCATCGTCAGAAAGACAGAAAGTCCCATTCCCCTCAAAAATGGTCCGTTAGACCTCACAAAGCAAGCTAATATAAGACTAGTAAAAATTATTTTAATTTTAAACAAATATAACATCATCATCATAAAATTCATTTTGACGTATCTATGCTATATATAGCACACATTAATTTTTTTGAAACACGTGCAATTGCATTTGTGTCAACTGTCAGACGCTCGTTTTTGGAATAGTGTTTGTAAATATTTTAATCATGTAAAGTAAATATGGCATCATCTGGTAAAAACAAAAATTTAAAGAAAAAAATAGATGTTTTTCATCCTGAATGTTTATTGTTCTTTTTTGTTTATTGGGCATAACAGAAACATTTAACAAAAAAGACAAATTTAATGAAAAATTGAAAAAAAATGAGTGCAAACAACATAATAGACAAATAGTAATGCCCAAGGGAGCATCCGAAAAGATGAAATCTCGCTTAAGGATGACCCGTGCAAGTAATAATATAGTTCCAATCAGCAAAAAAAAACATGCATATCTGAGACTATTGCTTCAATAAATATGATTTGAGACAGGATTTAAACAGCGAAAGGGACTCGGAGGCCTTTATAGAGATAGGAATGACTGAATATGTACGTGGACCTATACATTTAATCGAGAAAGTTTTTAGTGTTGTATGAGCAAATTCTGGACGAAAAAGATTAGGTGACCCCAAAAAATGAGCATGAACGACTGATGACTTTAAAAAATTCGTTAAAGGATTGAGGTAACAAAGAGTTAGAATATTTATACATAAATAAACTAATTTGAAATAAATTTACTTGATAAATGTTTAAAATCTTATTTTCAGTGAATTTGAATTTACAAGAAGAAAGAGGATGTAGAAAAAACATAATTCTGATGAGTCTCTTGAGCAGAATGTGTAAAGAAAAAAACGTGTTGGGTAATTAGAAGCCCATACAATATTGCAGTAAGAAATGAAAGGAAATACAAATGCGTAATATAACATAATACAAGTTTTTGTATTTATATAACGGCATAGTCTAGATAGGATTCCAATGTTTTTGGAAACTTTTGATTTAACATGCTTAATGTGGTCTACCCATATTAAGTGCTGATCAAGAAGCACGCTTAAAAATCTATAAGAGGTGACACGGTTAATTGAAACACCAGAGATACTGAGACATAAATTAGTAGAGATAGGTTTGTTTTTAGAATGAAATAAGATATATTTGGTTTTTTTACATTTAAAGAAAGCTTATTTGCACAGAACCAATTATAGATACATATGAGACCATTATTAATATTGTCAAATAAAATTTTCAAATTGTCACCAGAAGCAAACAGACTAGTATCATCAGCAAATAATGAAAAACTGAACAAGTTAGAAATTAAAGGTAAGTCATTGATATAAATAATAAATAGGAGTGGAACCAATATGGAGCCCTGTGGTACACCACAGTTTATGGGTAAGGCTTGTGAGAAAGTATTGTTGTAGCAGACATATTGCGACCTGTTCTTCATGTAATCCCGAAACCAGTCAAGAGGAACTCCCCGGACTCCATAGTACTCTAGCTTTTTCAATAGTATTTCATGATCTACGGTGTCGAAAGCTTTAGCAATGTCCAAGAATAAGCCAAATCCAAAGTTTCCTTGATCTAGAGCTTCAGCGATTTTGGAGTGAAGAACAACCGGCGGCATATAAGTGTAGTGATTTTTTCTAAAACCGTATTGGTGAGGAGAGAGCAGAGAAAATGTTGATAGATAATCATATAATCTTGTGTGCATGACTTTTTCAAAGAATTTGGAAAAATAAGACAATATTGAAATAGGCCGATAGTTTGTGATGTTATTTTTCTCGCCAGATTTGTGAAGTGGAACTACTTTAGCGATTTTCAATTGGTCTGGGAATATTCCAATGATTAAAAAACTGTTTATAAGGGATATCAGAGGATGTATAATTAAATTGATTGATTGACTAGCTATTTGGGGATCGATACCATCTGGTCCACAGCTTCGAGTTGCCTTTAAGCCTTTTGCAATTTTGATGATTTCAGCTGACGTTGCTGGTGTGACATTCATGGAGTGAACTACTTGGTAGTTAAACTATTCTTTAACTACCGGTTACTTTCAGGTAGTTAAACTTTTTGCCTTAACTACTCCCATGTAGTTAAACTAGTAGTTAACTACTAAAGTAGTTAAAAGTAGTTAACTACTAAAGTAGTTAAAAGTAGTTAACTACTAAAGTAGTTAAAAGTAGTTAACTACTGCCCATCACTGTAAATAAATAATAATAATAATAATAATAATAAAATAATAATAATCCTATTTATTTATTGAAGAAGATAATAATAATGAACGAGAAAAGCTCGACAAAACCAGTCTTTTATTTTAAAACTTTGCAAACATTTAAGTAAAGTAACTTTTATTATTTGACTAACTTGGATAACTTTGACCGGAGTTCTCGCATTTCAATTGCTAGCATTATTTGACACCTACAAATAATTAATCATTTAGCCTTTGTATTATTTTAAAGTTTTAATAAATATAATAACTTTCTAATTCTTTATAACCTTCAGCTACAAACAATTCCTGCAAGTAAAAAGTACCTGTATTTGGCTAGGCAGGTGAAATCTTGGCACACTGCCTTTCTTCAATTTGATTAACCCTTCATATGGCTCATACTGTTCAACATAAAAATGTCTACTGCAAACCCTTTTACCTACTTTAATTCTCCTACTACCTGTGTCACCAAAAACTGCTTACTGCCAAGTTTCATTGACTTTAGCAACTTTAGGAAATCTTAAATTAAAATTAAGCAGAGCTTTGAAATGGAACCATATTAACAATAAAACACTCAACTTTAAAAAGATATAGTTACACAGATCTACACAACAAATTAATTATATGGAAAGCTTTAAAAACCGGTGCATAAATACATTATCTTTAGATTTCAAACTTTTGCAGCCAGGAACTATGCAAGTATTTTGTTGTTGTTGTTTATTTAAGTCCTTGTCACTTTTTCAGCGTTTAGGACAAGTATTCGGCATTTCTTTAGTTTTTATATAAGCGAAAGTAAACTGGCGCGAGCAGATGAAATTTAGTGATAAGGATATAATTAGCAACCAATCAAAACACCTTATGTAACTAAAGTCTTTTATAGATACAAAAATTAAAAAAAATTCACAATAGTATTGTGTTTATATAAATTGTTTATTTTATTTTATTAACTACTTTAAAAAAAAGTTTAACATTTTGTTCAACTTCGATTTTAGATGCAAACTTTCGAAAATTAGTTGTAAAATTGTTTTTATTTACAATTATATTTTGTTTCATATTTTTTAATTAGTTTAAATTTTTTAAACATATTTTCTAATTCGAAAGTTATGAATAAGTTATGAATTGTTATATACTATGCTGGGGTCGCCGGCCGGCCTATGAAAAAATGTGTGCAGGGCATATCTATATATATCTATGTATATATAGATATATATATATATATATAATAATAATAATAATAATGTTTGACAATATTTAGAGTGGCGTAAATCCTAAAGGACTTCAAGGCCACTGAAGGGTTCTTTGCAGAGGCAGCCATTTATAGGCGCCTACCCCTTTAGCAATGCGAGTGAACTCCTTGCTTAAGGGAGTTACGCTGGTGACGCCAGTGAGGCTTGAACTGCCGACCTAATGATCGACAGGCGAGCGCTCCACCGCTCTGCCACCAGCGCCTCTATATATATATTAGTTTTTCCTATGAAGTGAGTTCAGATTTTATAATAGTTGAAATAAAGTATGTGTTGAGACATTTTGACAAAAGTAATTTTAATTATCAAAAGATTTGATAGAACTGTGCTAACCCTCTACTGCATGAATAAAAAAAAATTATTTGATTAAAACAAAAAATATTTTTTTCCATTGGTATCAAGTTATACATTAAGGGTAAATTTTTTTTTTCAATTATTTTTCAATAAAGGTGATAAAATGATGAATATTTGAAGTGTGCCAATCGGCATCTTCATGCACCACGTAACCTATATACACATTTTCAATGGGTAGGCAAGATTTAGAATATTTTTATCATTGTGCATATGTCTATCCAGATAAACAACAACATAAAAGTTAAACACTCAAAATGTAAACTCTGTAATATAAAAACGCAAATTCAAAGACTTTTTTATTGTAAATTAAACAAATACATAAATATAGTGACCTGAATAAATTACTGTTACTCTGTGTGAAAACGCTTGAAACAGTTTTTGCCTTTTGTGAAGCATAGACTTATTTGACATTTTTCACAAGAAACACGGGATTGTCCATTGCAACCAGGAAGACGGCAGCGCAGTCTTTCGTTAGTTTAAGTTTGTTCAACTATTTTTCAACTGTTCTGCTGTTTTAGTGTAACTGGAAAAACCATCCTAAAAAACTGAATTGGAGTTTTCAAATCTTGGATATGAGGATCTAGACTTTCATTTCCAGAGAAATGTAATCGCCTATCTGTCGTATTCATTGTAGTTTTTCACAGAAATCTGCGTTTCACTTTAGTTTTCTTTGTGTTTGATATCCCGGTACTAGTTGAAGGTAGGTTGGTTTTCTCATCATCTGTCGAAGTACTATCGAGCTGGAGAGACTGGAACTTCTGGTGTTCAACTGTTCAACGTCACTGCATCCTTCGGAGCTCTCATCCATTTCTACATGTGGATTATAGTCTTCTTCACGCTCATTATCTGGCGACAAACGACTATCATCACTTTCGAAAGGAATTACTTTTGCAGCAAGGAATATGACTTGAAAATAGGGGTATTTACAGGCTTCATCAAAGCAATGTTTTTTACAAGTTCAATGTTGTAACTGTTTATAAAATTGACCAAGTAAATCCGGAGATTTCCATTTTCTTGTAAACCCTTTTTGTTACGTGGCCAATTTATTGGCTAGAGATACATTAGCGTAATTTGCCTGGGGGTCTCAGCTGTGCGACTCACTACAAAGTGCATGACGATGCCGTTTGGCATCACATATTTGAACATCAATTGCATAATCGCCATTTATTCTAGCACTACGAAATAAATTTGATCACAAAAACACATAAAACATCTATTTGATTATAATTAAATTTTTATTTAGATATAAACACACACACTGATGAAAATACTTGAAAAACTCTATTTTTTTTTTATTTCTGCAAGAACTTTCCAGACTATAAAAAAATAGAACATCAATTTAAAAATATGAAAAGTAGTGAAATTTTAGTATTTTATGGTCATTGCTACACAGAAATACAAACAGTGATGTTGTTTGGCACAGTAAAAATTTCTGAGAAAGCATGGAAATAATGATGCCAATTGGCATCGCTATGCGGTAGAGGGTTAATTCTACAAAGTGAAATATTTTTCAGATTTGAGTCAAGGAAAATTTATATTCAAAAGAAATAATAAAGCCAAAGATAATTCGAGAAATATTGTCCTTTAAAGAACTACAAACAAACGTTACGAATAGCTAGAGAGCATAATTTGTCTACTTTTACAATTATTTTGGGGCCAGGTGGAGGGCATTGCTGGAATGTGCTACTCAATGTAGAAAAAAATCCAGGGCTTCTTCACTATAAAATTCATGGCTATGGCCCACTTCCAACTACCCTCCCTGTCATCAGTTTTTTTTTTCAATAAAAATGTTCAAATTTTTAGAAAAAGTAGCTCCCACTATCCCCCAGTCATTAGCTTTTTTTGACAGAAAAAGTTTAACATTATGATGAAAAATTGGGCCCCTTCAACATGTTTTCCTCCAAGGTTTTGCTGAAATGACGTTCCTGCTTAACATTATTTAAATACCTATCTTTTGGCTTTCACGAGCCGTTGTTACGTTTTGTTTTATTTTTTAATATTTCACATCCAGTTTATAGAAGACTTTGGACATGGACGTGAGAAAATGCATAATTATTCAGCATTTTAAACATTTATTTACGCATGAAATTTTTTTTAAAAACATTTCATTATGAAAGTGTGTCCTGGGCTGCTTTTTCATAGGCATTTTAATTTTTAATTTGGTTCCGACGAGGGGGGGACAAAGTCCATTAACAAAATGTGAGGGGCACCATGGCAGGACTGGCCTCCCCCTGGATCCGCTAGTGATACCATTTATGCTAACTCGAGTTAAATTCAAACTCCGCTTGTTGGTCTACTGGTGTCTCCACGGCGCTGTCCCACCATATCTGGCTAGATGCTGTGCTGGCTTCATTCTTGAAGGTGTGAATCTGCGCTCGGAAGCCGATGCTGGAATCCATAGACTTATACTATATATACCTAGAAACGCAATGCCCTCTATAGTAAGTAGTGAGGACAAATCAAAGCAAAATTTTATGTCCCTAGTATCACGTCATCAACGGTGTTTGTAAATAAATGAAATTCACTTAGATTTATACCACAAGAACAGCAATCTTTAGGAATATTTTTTACTTTAAAATGACGAAAAAAATTTGTTTCAAATATTTTAATGAAAAAAATGACTTTCTCAATTGAATCAGGATATTTTTTTTTATACCCAAGGCCCATGTGGCTGTTAGGTATACCTTGCTTTTGGTTACTATAACTTGTATTGCAAATTTGCATGCATTGCATGTCTAGATATATATTATAAGTCTATGCTGGAGTCAGACTCGTCGTGCCAAAAACTACTACACAAAATTTGTCTCGTTGCACTTTCGCCGTCTCTTGCCCACTGGTCTGGAACAGTTTACCAGCTGATCTGCGCAACAGAAATCTCAATCTGCTGGCTTTCCGAAAAAAACTGTTGTGACATACTAATTAAATAATTGTCTATTTAATTATAAATCAATTTAGTATCTTTGCATGGACATGAGCTTCGTGTAGTTCCGCCTTCTTTGTCTTTTGTTGTTCAGATTGCCATTAGAGGTGGGAAGTTTGATTCTTTTCACTGAATCGATTCCTTTGGTTTGATTCAGCTTGATGATTCGTTCAAAGTGAATCGTTCAATGAACTCGTTTGCTGAGCCACTGGAACGCGCACTCACACTCGTTCAATGAATCGTTTCTTCTTTCTCTCGTTCAGAATCGTTCACTGACTCGCACTCATTTAAGGAGTCATTTCTTCTTTCTCTCGTTCAGAATCGTTGAAAGAGACATATTGCGAACTGTTTATACTTATCATTCAACCACGTTATGCAGATAGCAGACTAATAAATTATGTTAATGGCATTGCAAAGCTCTATAATAATTAATAATCAAAGATATATATCTATGATAATAATAAAGTATACAAACACATAAAAGATAAAACTGTTATTTAATTATTATGTAAAAACTTGAATTTAAAAAAAATTATTTTGTTGTAAAACTGTTCATTTTAAAAATTGAAATTTAAGAATATTAAGACTCCGTATGAATACATCGATCGAATTAAAAGAATTCTGGAGCATAGATTATTTATATCATATGTTAATGGAATTTCGTGAAAAATTTACCGTGTGATAGTTTATAGTGTTTATACACTGGCCGATCTCCAATACATTTTGTCCGATTTGAATAAGTCATTTGCTGGCTCTCAGGCAATTAATGAAATTAAAATAAACCAAGCTTGAGGTTCTTTGACATTGGCTGGCAAGTTTAGTAAGCTCCGCCTCCGATCCAATTACGTAAATGAAACGCCGTCTCGACAAATATACACATGACCTAGAACAAGGAGGTCATTTCGAGTTCTGGCTACGTCGATTCAAAGATGCTCTGAACGAGTATCCTAACCTTCCAGAAGATAACAATACACCCTTGCTTGTTTCACTATTAGACAGTTACGCATACGCTACACTTGCACGACACATCATGCCAAGAAAGCCTGGAGATCTCTCGTGGTCAGCAACGATCGAGACCCTACGCTTTCTCTTCGGTCCGAAAAAGAGCCTCTTCCGACGAAGATTCGAGTGTTTCCTACTCATCTTCTCCAATAACCTCAATGCACGCTGCGAAGACGCAGAATTCAAAGTGGTAAGCGTGGAAACGATTAAATACCTCGCATTTGTTTTTTCATTTCAAGAGAGCTCGGGGAGTTTCGTGTTAGACTGCTGCGGAAACTGGATGAAGCAGATGATGTAACATTGAACGGCCTGGTCAGAGAGTACCACACTCTCAAATCCATTAAAGAAGGTTCAGAATACCTGGAAGCACCATCCACAGAAATCTGTGCAGTCAAACATCGACAAGTCTCCAAGCCACCCAGCCCGTGCCCGTTGTGCAGCGGTGATCATTGGAAAAGAGATTGTCCTCAATTACTACATAAAGGAAAACCAGCAAACAAGAATAGAAGATACTGCCCTCATCAAAAGAAAGCAGTCTCAAATGTTTCTGGGGGGACACCAAGGTATCTGGAGGTGAACTTCCAAGGTCATTTGGTCCGACTCCAGTTAGAAACCAGGGCCGACATCACTCTCATCTCCTGTCCAACATGGATAGCAATCGGAAAACCACAGCTCAAAGTGACGACAAAAACATATCGAGCTGCAAACGGTCAGCCACTCCATATTGATGGCTGGTTCAAAACAACATTTTCCATTACTGACAACGCTAGATGTAACCACCAGGGCCATGGAATATGTCATGTAACAGTCCAATGACCTTCTGGGATTCCCTTGGATTAAACAACTTCAAGAGTTTAAACAGCTCATGGAGAAGTTTATGATACAAGAGGTCGCTACAGTCAACATTGATTCTACACTCTCAGATGTCATCAAAACTCTTCCAGTTGACAGCACAGACATCACCCTTACCACAGCAAGTGATGCCACCCTTAAACAAGAAGTAGCTACAGTCAACATTGATAAACACATTGAAGATACTGTACGTCGATGTCATTCCTACCAGACTGCTGATCAATTACCGGCCAGACATCCAATCTGTCTCTGGCCACCAGAATCATCACCATGGAGTAGAATCCATATAGACTTCACAGGTCCACTTAATGGGAAAATGTACCTGATAGTTGTTGACGCATACTCTAAATGGCCAGAAGTTATCGAAATGACTTAAAGACACTGACGTCCACCAAACCGTCTAGTGACGAACACCCAAATGAAGAAATACCCCACAGAACCTTTACACTAAAGGGGGGAAGTGCTGGGGAAACTCGCTGGAACTCGGTGTATGATGCTGTTTTTAAAATAAATAATATAATTAATAATGCTGATCTTGAAGGAAAGCTAGATAAAATATTTGACGATCTCAATGTCAAACGCCTAACAGCTTCGCTCGCATGAAATTAGAGAGTTTGAACCGTGCATCCATAGAAGAGATCAATTTTTTAGGTCTCGGCTCGGCCCGTCGACAACTTAGCCCAGCCCGTTTTAAAAACCCAAACTCCTGGCCCGGCACAACCCGTCTGAATTAGGCCCGGCCTATTCTTACAGGCCTAGAAGTTCTATATACTTGATGAAAAACTTCGGCCCGTCCCACCTTGACTTCAGGTTTGGCCCTGCCCAACTGAAGACCCTAAAATCACTAAAATATCTATATACTTGGTGAAAAACCTCGGCCCGTCCCACTTTGATTTAAGGTTTGGCCTGGCCCGTGTGAAGACTCTAAAATAACGGCTTGAAACACTTATATCATTATTTTTTAAGTAAATACTAAATACTAATTTTGACATCTATAGCATTCACAGTTTTTGAGTAGCAGTTACTTTAAAAACCAATGAAACCTTTTTTTCACCCCACATTTGAGTTCCTGAAAACCAAAATATCAAAAAATGGTGAAACACATATATCCTTATTTTTAGAGTAGAAACTAAATACTAATTTTTACTTTTGTAGCATTTACTGTTGTTGAGTAGCAGTTACTTTAAAAACCAAATAAACCTATTTTCCACCCCACATTTGAAGTCCTGGAAACCAAATTTTCAAAAAATGGTGAAACACGTATATCATTATTTTTAGAGTAGAAACTAAATACTAATTTTTACTTTTGTAGCATTCACAGTTTTTGAGTAGCAGCTACTTTAAAAACCAAGTAATCCTATTGTCCACCCCACATTTAAGGTCCTGGAAACCAAATTTGTAAAAAATGGTGAAACACGTATATCTTTATTTTTAGAATAGAAACTAAATACTAATTTTTACATCTGTGGTATTTACAGTTTTTGAGTAGCAGTTACTTTAAAAAACAAATAACCCTATTTTCCACCCGACATTTAAAGTCCTGGAAACCAAATTTTCAAAAAATGCTAAAACACGTATTTCATTATTTTTGGAGTAGAAACTAAATACTAATTTTTACTCCTGTAGCATTCACAGTTTTCGAGTAACAGCTACTTTAAAAACCAAATAACCCAATTTTCCAATCCACATTTAAGGTCCGGGAAACCGAATTTTCCAAAAATGGTGAAACACGTATTTTTGTATTTTTCAAGAAGAATCCATATACCAAATTTCAAAATCTTCTCATTTTTGGTTTTCGAAATATACATTGTTTTAGAAAAAAGTTTGTTTTCCAGTTTCTTCCCCTCAGGAGCAAAATTTTTAAAAATCCTTTCTTAGTGGATGCTTACGCAATACAAGTAATATAAGTTCCAAATTTCACGTTCCTAGGATGAGGCGTTTGAGCTCGGCGTTGATTATCAGTCAGTCAGTCAGTCAGTCAGGACATGTTCTTTTATATATATAGATTTGTTTTTTTCTGCTTTTAAGTTTAGCTTATTTTAATTTGTCTGACAGCTCTCCATGCTTTTGAGAATATTATGAAAAACATGTAAATATTTGTGATAATAATAAAAATAATAGTAATAAAAAACTCAGAGTTAAAAGAAACATTTAATAATACGCGACCCACGATCAATGTAATGTTATGTCTAAGGCTGGGCTCGATTAATCTGCGCACGCATAATCGGCAAAGGAAAAAATAATCAGTGCCGATTAAACTTTTTCTGAAAAACTACCCAATTACAATTTGTTCGTATATTATCTAGTGAAAGTACGACAACTAATAAAAAAATCTTTCACCGTGCAGTGAATGAAAGTTGAAATAATAGAAATAAAAATGATTTCAAAGGAGGAAACGTCGGCATTCTTCAGTCATTCGTGAATGAAAGTAAAGTATTGATTGAAAGAAAATTAAATTGATAAAAGAATATAAAAATGACATCAAAGAATTGGGTGGCATGTTTTGAAAATTAACTGGTTTAAAAATTACTTTATCAAAAAGAATTCATTAATAATTATTTAATTCTCTTTGATCTTGCCGATATTTTAGTGTTGGCGGGACAACCACTAACCATTATCACGGCAAGCGAGCGCATGCAAGCAGCAAAACACGCGCTTGTATTATGGCGTGCTTGTATTATGGCGGTATGTTTCGGAACAAGCACTTTCACTTAAGAAATATTAATTATAAAATAATCGGCATCATAATCGGTATCAGCAATTATAATAATCGGCTTTACTCGGTATCGGCATAATCGGCAAAAAGTCATATCGGAACAGCCTTAGTTATGTCCAAAAGATTTCAAGAAGAATTTTAAACATTTTAGAAAATTAAATTAGACATGAGTCTCACTGCTGATGGAAGGCATCATTTTGGAAAACATCTGGGGCGAAGCGTTGTTTGACGTAAAATTGGTACAACAAGGTGTCCTGTCTCTTACGGCCTGTAACAGAACTGGTTGGTTAAATGTCTTGCTTGAGGTAATGCGTACCATTTTTGAGCCGATACTTGAACACAAGCAACTTGACATCATAAACTATTCTTTTCGAGAAGAGGAGCCAACAGAAATTCTGAAGAATAATTGTCACATGAATGTATTCCTTTCTGTTGGTAATCATTTTGGTGGTGGTGTTGATAATAACCTGGAGACGATTGAGTTGTGAATTCTGTTGCTTATTGCCCATTGTTATAGGTATGTAAGAGGGTAGCTGTTTGAAGCATAAAAAATATAATTATAATTAAATAGAAGAATAAAATTTTAATAAAAAAAGAATTAAGAATTTAGTATAAATTAAATGCTGATTGTTCTTCTACATTAAACAAATACTTTTTAGACATTGAAAAGCATTTATAAATTTGTTTTCATAAAAACAAATCTGGTTCAATAAAATTTTACATCTAAAATTCAATCCCTATGTGTTCTCATTGAAAATGTGCTATAAACAATTGTAAAAATCAATAAATAATTAGCACTAATTAGTTATCAAGCTTTTGTGGTAAACATGGAGAATAGCGTCATAAATTATTTCCGGGGGTTTTAATTATTTTTCCCTTATAATAACTATATATTTGCAATCACAATAATAACTCTAATTTAATGATCCAAGCAGTTTATTCATTTTTGATAATAAAATTATCTCGGAAAACTGACGAAATGCGCCAGAGAACCACAAAAAACTATGAATGGTTTACAGCATAGTCAAATAAAAAGTTATTTCCAAAAAAACGTAACAATCACAAGATAAAATATTAATCACGCAGTCAAATTAACAATATTTACAAAAAAAAAATGACCGTCTATTTAAGTCCAAGCAGTTTTTCAGAGAAAGAAAAAACTGGATAGTTTTCAATTTAAGAAACAGAGTTTCAGCAAAGAATTGTGCCACCTTGTTTAAGACTACGGAACTCAAATTCACTTAAATAAGTTTTTTTTTTTAAATAATTTATAAAAAACCCACTAATAATTTCTTTTACATTTTATTTCACTTCACTTCGCTTCACTTTTAGTTTGATTTTTGTTTATAAGAATAATTGTTTTTCTACACCATGACGCTTTTCTGAAGTAAACTTCTTTTTTACTTATAATTTTAAGAAATTAATTGAATCAGTCAATTGGTAATTTATTTTTCTTTCGAATTATGATAATTTTATAATATTAAACTAATTAAAAACACCGAAAATAATTTATGACGCTATTCTCCATTTTATTTCTCTCCAGTTGCCTGGCAAGGTATTTGTATCTTAGTTTGAGAGTAGCCCTGCCAGGCTTGGTGGTCTTGCCCGCTGTTAGCCTCGATCGTTACAATAAAAAAGTGGCGAAACGTGCCGAAAAAGTCGAGTGGCTCAAAAAGATCGTTCCAGTCGTTCATTGCGTTCATTAACTTGAGACCTCTTTCAAATTCTTTGACGATGACTGTCATAGTTGATGGGAAAACATTAAAAGTGGAATTGATGTGCGGGTAGCATAAAGTGTAATGCGTCGTTTTTGTTATTTCTCGGGTCCCACGAAGGAATTTCGGCAATTCCGTCACTATTTTGGGTCAGTTGGCTTATCAGTACCGGCTTTGGCCATTGCCACATTGAATACATAAGAAAGAATTTTTGCAAAAGAACAGCAGGCATGGCTCGCGGATATTGTTGGCACGTTTTGGCCACAAGCAGTGCCCAGGAGATTCCTCCGAGATAACCATAAACGTTGGAATAAATGGCTCTTTTTTTAGCCCACAGTTTAACAGCCCTCAGAGTCATTCTAAATGCGTGCTCGTTTGGCACGAGGCAAAGAATTTGTTCTGTCACTCGGTGTCCGTTTAAGCTTCTTATGCACTTTGGGTCCATGTTGATGAGAACGGCATCGTTCGACAAGTCTAGATCGCTAGGTATGAATGGCAGTCCGAGACGGGCAAAGAGAAGATCTACATCAATTCCGTCGAACGTCATGGTAATCACGGGAACGAATGCATCTACAACGCAGTTTATGTTTGCGATGCCGTCTTGTTTTTGAAGGAGTGCGTAAAACAAAGTGAAAAAGTCCTGTCGGCGTACGTGATCAGGCGCCAAACAGAGAACATCGATATCGGATGATTCGCCATTAACTCCCAGTCTGGCCGAACCAAACAAAAGAACTCTCGCTCCCGCTCTGGAAAGCAGATATTCTGGAAGGTTTTTTGCTAACGCCCAAGTCTTTTACCCATTGTTCAAACAACTGCGTGATGTTTTGCAGAACGGCCTCTCTTTTGACTTTGATGGCATTTTCTTCGTACGTGCCATTACGTCTCAACAGCCAGTCGAGACTGCTGGTCAGTGCGATATCTTCGGTCGTTGGAAGACTATCGCATGAAAACGCTGTTTTTTGTAAGTCAAGCATTGCAATGACAATTACTTAAGAAAAAATCGAGTGCAACTAACAGCTCGTCCGTACAGATGGAGAGTCTAAAACGAAATGAAACTAACAGATGGCCAGCCGCCTTTTATAGACGATTCGAAGCATGCGGGTCAAGCATTCAGCCAATAGGAGGAAGCTGTCGTCAATCAACTTTCATCCTATTGGCCGCCTTGCTTAGCCAATAGAAACGAGTTCTCTCGTTTTTCATGCAAAACTGGCAATGGATGATCGCAGTGTTTGTTTGTTGACATTGAACTGAACATTATTAGCTTACTAGGGATTTACCGTCAAAAATGACGGATTTCTTAAAATTTCCTTATTTATTATTTTTAGATTGCCGCGCCACCTTTTTTTATCTTTAGGGCAGTGTACAAGTTCAAACTATCATTTAATGTTTAAATAAATAACAAAAATATTTAAAACTATCATTTAATGTTTAAATAAATAAAAAAATATTCACCTTACTTAAATTATATAGAAAAAATTATTCATATAATTATTATTATTATATATAAACTAATTTGCCATGGATCGCAAATCGTCGCGCAAAAACGTCGTACACAGACGCGGGATTATCTATCTATCTATCTATATATATATATATATATATATAGATATATATATATATAAGCTGGCTTGACGTTATCAAAACTATGATCACGAAATTCGGTTGGGCAAGAATTTAACGGCAGCTTCTTATTTCTTCAGCTTCTTGGACGGTTTTAGATCGTCTATACTGTCAGAGTTATTTTGGTCTCGTTTTCTTTTTGTCGGCTGCGTTTGTTCTTGGGCCGGCGGAGATAACGGAGTCGACGTGGACAAACGAGAAGATTTCGAAACTTTGTCAAGGTCGATAAATTTTTGCAATTGTTTTTTTGATGTGTACTCAATTTTAAAAGTCTTGCCTTCGTTCTGACGTTGATTTACGGCGGCCTGGACGGACCGCACAAACTCTGTCGTTTCTTGGCCGAGATCAACGTTTAGTCCTTTATGGCGGTCAAATTTGAGGCCGATGAACCAACGCGAGCTGATGCGGACAGCCTCTTTGACCGGAAATGATTCTGGGTTAATTTGGATATAGTCTATACATTTATTTGTTTCCAGTTGCTTGGCAAGGTACTTTATCTTAGTTTGAAAGTAGCCCTGCCAGGCTTGGTGGTCTTTCTCGCTGTTAGCCTCGATCGTTACAATAAAAAAGTGGCGAAACGTGCCGAAAAAGTCGAGTGGCTCAAAAAGATCGTTCCAGTCGTTCATTGCGTTCATTAACTTGAGACCTCTTTCAAATTCTTTGATGATGACTGTCATAGTTGATGGGAAAACATTAAAAGTGGAATTGATGTGCGGGTAGCACGGTGTAATGACTGGCATAAAGTGTAATGCGTCGTTTTTGTTATTTCTCGGGTCCCACGAAGGAATTTCGGCAATTCCGTCACTATTTTGGGTCAGTTGGCTTATCAGTACCGGCTTTGGCCATTGCCACATTGAATACATAAGAAAGAATTTTTGCAAAAGAACAGCAGGCATGGCTCGCGGATATTGTTGGCACGTTTTGGCCACAAGCAGTGCCCAGGAGATTCCTCCGAGATAACCATAAACGTTGGAATAAATGGCTTTTTTTTTAGCCCACAGTTTAACAGCCCTCAGAGTCATTCTAAATGCGTGCTCGTTTGGCACGAGGCAAAGAATTTGTTCTGTCACTCGGTGTCCGTTTAAGCTTCTTATGCACTTTGGGTCCATGTTGATGAGAACGGCATCGTTCGACAAGTCTAGATCGCTAGGTATGAATGGCAGTCCGAGACGGGCAAAGAGAAGATCTACATCAATTCCGTCGAACGTCATGGTAATCACGGGAACGAATGCATCTACAACGCAGTTTATGTTTGCGATGCCGTCTTGTTTTTGAAGGAGTGCGTAAAACAAAGTGAAAAAGTCCTGTCGGCGTACGTGATCAGGCGCCAAACAGAGAACATCGATATCGGATGATTCGCCATTAACTCCCAGTCTGGCCGAACCAAACAAAAGAACTCTCGCTCCCGCTCTGGAAAGCAGATATTCTGGAAGGTTTTTGCTAACGCCCAAGTCTTTTACCCATTGTTCAAACAACTGCGTGATGTTTTGCAGAACGGCCTCTCTTTTGACTTTGATGGCATTTTCTTCGTACGTGCCATTACGTCTCAACAGCCAGTCGAGACTGCTGGTCAGTGCGATATCTTCGGTCGTTGGAAGACTATCGCATGAAAACGCTGTTTTTTGTAAGTCAAGCATTGCAATGACAATTACTTAAGAAAAAATCGAGTGCAACTAACAGCTCGTCCGTACCGATGAAGAGTCTAAAACGAAATGAAACGAACAGATGGCCAGCCGCCTTTTATAGACGATTCGAAGCATGCGGGTCAAGCATTCAGCCAATAGGAGGAAGCTGTCGTCAATCAACTTTCATCCTATTGGCCGCCTTGCTTAGCCAACAGAAACGAGTTCTCTTGTTTTTCATGCAAAACTGGCAATGGATGATCGCAGTGTTTGTTTGTTGACATTGAACTGAACATTATTAGCTTACTAGGGATTTACCGTCAAAAATGACGGATTTCTTAAAATTTCCTTATTTATTATTTTTAGATTGCCGCGCCACCTTTTTTTATCTTTAGGGCAGTGTACAAGTTCAAACTATCATTTAATGTTTAAATAAATAACAAAAATATTTAAAACTATCATTTAATGTTTAAATAAATAAAAAAAATATTTACCTTACTTAAATTATATAGAAAAAATTATTCATATAATTATTATTATTACCGTATTTTTTCGCATATAACGCGCGCGTTATATGCGTTTTTACATACCGCGCTCTCCTAAGGCGCGTTATAATCGTGTGCGCGTTATATGCGGTTTTACATAGCATGGACCCCTTAGCGCGTTATATGCGTGTGCGCGTTATATGCGTTTTTACTTCCTCAGCGTTATAGGCACACCTCTCTAGCACGTTTTATGTGTATACTCTTGAAGAGGTGCTAAAACTCTTTTTTTTTAAATCGATGAAATGGGAGAAAAAACAAAAACAAAAAGTACACAAATGAAAAATTCTGGAAAAAAATCACGAAAACACACCATACAAATGAATAAAAGTTTATGTTGATTTATAAACACAGCCACAAAATTATAGTTAAAATGTTTTTGCTTCACAATGTTGCCGGCTTTTCGTCGTCGTCGTCTAAAACTTCAAACCCATCAAATTCAGAGGTATTGTCACTGAGTTCATCATGTTTTTGGGCAGCAAGCAGACGCTTTTTCTCAAGTTTGGATGAGAAATGGTAGTCGTCGTCTTTGTCCGCTTCTCCGGTTTCACTGGTGGCTGAATCTGTTTCGTTATTCTGATAACAAATCCCAGCCTTCTTAAATCCATTACAAATTGTATTTGGAGTTATCTTTTCCCAAGCCAAAGCCACCCACTTGCACACTTCGGAGTAAGATGCTCTCTTCAGTCGTCCCGAAGGCGTGAAGTCGTGTTCCCCAGACTGCATCCATTCGTCCCATTCTTGTCTGATAAATTGTTTAAACGGTTTATTAACTGCTATATCAAGTGGCTGTAATTTGGAGGTAAGGCCACCAGGTATAATTGCTATGTGAGCTCCAATTTGATTTAAGTGACTCTGAACGTTTTGATCTTTATGTGCAGTCATTGCGTCAGCAATCAGCAATGACTTTGCCGAAAAAAATCCTCCTGGCCTGGCCTTGAAACATTTATCTACCCATATTTTCATTACGTCACTGTTCATCCAGCCTTTTTTATTGCAAACTACAACAACGTCAGGAAGAAATTTTTCGCGAGGCATTGTTACCCTCTTAAAGATAATCAATGGTTTTAGTTTTGATCCACTGGCAGTGCAAGCAAGGACAACAGTAAAGCAAGACCTCTCGTGTCCAGTAGTTGTGATCGCAACAGTCTTTGCACCTGATGGAGTTATGGTCCTTGTTGGTGGAATATCAAAAGACAATGGAACTTCGTCCATGTTTATAACATCCAACGGTGAGAGACCCATCTCAGATATCTCCTTTGAGACGAATTCTTTAAAATTTAATAATTTTTCTTCCCAATCTTCTGGAAGTTTCTGCCCTACTGTTGTTCTTGTTCTGATTGATAATCCGTTTCTTCTCATGAATTCGGAGATCCACGTAAAGCTTGCGGTAAAACCCTCAATTTCATGTTCATAGGCTAGAAGCCTTGCTTTAATCTGAACAGCGTTAGTTGATATTGATTGGTTTTCTTCTCTACGTGAAAGAATCCACCGTTTTAAATCGATCTCGAATAAAGTGAACACACTGAGCTGAATCCAAGAATACTTTTTTAACTCATTAATAAGCTTATTGGTGTAGGTAATTGGATTAAAGGTGGAGCTTAGCAAACTTGCAACCAATCAAAGATTAGAGACGCTACGGTGGGGGTTACGTGAACAAAAGTCCAAAACTTCAAACGTATTATAATCAACTCCGCCTTGTTTTTGCAAGCCAGTCCCAAGCCTGGAGTAAGGAGGAGGGAAAAGTTAAAAGGATCAAATTATGATCTACGACAGGAAGTACTTAGGTGCTTCCTACATACAGCCATTACAGTCTTAAAACACCTGGTGTAAAGGACTATAAATTATTACAACGTATTATAATAAAACAAAAAAGCGGCAGGTAGTGTAATTTACCATTTATAATTAGCATAAAATACTTTGTAGCACACTAGCAGCACTTCCGAGGCTTTATGCAATTGTTTTAACTGCAAGCCGCTTTTTTACTGGCTTTTTTACTGGCTTATAATATAATGAACCTTTTATTATGTCATAAGAATTCGGATTTTCTTTGAAAAGACTGATCAATTTAAGCACTTTCTCATCAGTCTACTTCATCGTAATTTCTACAGTTTGAAATAATTAATCATTCAAACAAAATACGCAGAAAAAATTTAATGCAAATATGTTCCATAATTTATTTTTGAAACTTTAAAATAACGTATAAACAAATAAAAATAAACAAAATTCTTTAAAATAGCACATTTTTGTTAACCAATAAAAGAAAATAATTTTTCTTTCGGCTATGTGAGAAATGTCTTGATGGAGTCATGCATTAATTATGGACATTCGTATAACAAACAAGCTATAATTTGTTAAAACTTAAAACGTGAGGAACCGTTTACTCTAACTAACCATCTGCCATTTTTAAATAGGAAAAAACGCTTTCTACCAATGCTTTTATTAACTCGTCGTCTCTGTTTCTCTGTCTGTCTGTTTCTCTGTCTGTTTCAAATCTTGCAATCAACTTCCCACCTCTACAAAACTTGTTAAGTTACGCGCGTTATATGCGTGCGCGCGTTATACCAGAATTTACATACATATGCGCGTTATATTCGTGTGCGCGTTATCCCAAACTTTCATACAAACGCGCGTTATCTGCGGGGGCGCGTTATCTGCGTACGCGCGCTATATGCGAAAAAATACGGTATATATAAACTAATTTGCCATGGATCGCAAATCGTCGCGCAAAAACGTCGTACACAGACGCGGGATTATCTATCTATCTATATATATATATATATATATATATATATAGATATATATATATAAGCTGGCTTGACGTTATCAAAACTATGATCACGAAATTCGGTTGGGCAAGAATTTAACGGCAGCTTCTTATTTCTTCAGCTTCTTGGACGGTTTCAGATCGTCTATACTGTCAGAGTTATCTTGGTCTCGTTTTCTTTTTGTCGGCTGCGTTTGTTCTTGGGCCGGCGGAGATAACGGAGTCGACGTGGACAAACGAGAAGATTTCGAAACTTTGTCAAGGTCGATAAATTTTTGCAATTGTTTTTTTGATGTGTACTCAATTTTAAAAGTCTTGCCTTCGTTCTGACGTTGATTTACGGCGGCCTGGACGGACCGCACAAACTCTGTCGTTTCTTGGCCGAGATCAACGTTTAGTCCTTTATGGCGGTCAAATTTGAGGCCGATGAACCAACGCGAGCTGATGCGGACAGCCTCTTTGACCGGAAATGATTCTGGGTTAATTTGGATATAGTCTATACATTTATTTGTTTCCAGTTGCTTGGCAAGGTACTTTATCTTAGTTTGAAAGTAGCCCTGCCAGGCTTGGTGGTCTTTCTCGCTGTTAGCCTCGATCGTTACAATAAAAAAGTGGCGAAACGTGCCGAAAAAGTCGAGTGGCTCAAAAAGATCGTTCCAGTCGTTCATTGCGTTCATTAACTTGAGACCTCTTTCAAATTCTTTGATGATGACTGTCATAGTTGATGGGAAAACATTAAAAGTGGAATTGATGTGCGGGTAGCACGGTGTAATGACTGGCATAAAGTGTAATGCGTCGTTTTTGTTATTTCTCGGGTCCCACGAAGGAATTTCGGCAATTCCGTCACTATTTTGGGTCAGTTCGCTTATCAGTACCGGCTTTGGCCATTGCCACATTGAATACATAAGAAAGAATTTTTGCAAAAGAACAGCAGGCATGGCTCGCGGATATTGTTGGCACGTTTTGGCCACAAGCAGTGCCCAGGAGATTCCTCCGAGATAACCATAAACGTTGGAATAAATGGCTCTTTTTTTAGCCCACAGTTTAACAGCCCTCAGAGTCATTCTAAATGCGTGCTCGTTTGGCACGAGGCAAAGAATTTGTTCTGTCACTCGGTGTCCGTTTAAGCTTCTTATGCACTTTGGGTCCATGTTGATGAGAACGGCGTCGTTCGACAAGTCTAGATCGCTAGGTATGAATGGCAGTCCGAGACGTGCAAAGAGAAGATCTACATCAATTCCGTCGAACGTCATGGTAATCACGGGAACGAATGCATCTACAACGCAGTTTATGTTTGCGATGCCGTCTTGTTTTTGAAGGAGTGCGTAAAACAAAGTGAAAAAGTCCTGTCGGCGTACGTGATCAGGTGCCAAACAGAGAACATCGATATCGGATGATTCGCCATTAACTTCCAGTCTGGCCGAACCAAACAAAAGAACTCTCGCTCCCGCTCTGGAAAGCAGATATTCTGGAAGGTTTTTGCTAACGCCCAAGTCTTTTACCCATTGTTCAAACAACTGCGTGATGTTTTGCAGAACGGCCTCTCTTTTGACTTTGATGGCATTTTCTTCGTACGTGCCATTACTTCTCAACAGCCAGTCGAGACTGCTGGTCAGTGCGATATCTTCGGTCGTTGGAAGACTTTCGCATGAAAACGCTGTTTTTTGTAAGTCAAGCATTGCAATGACAATTACTTAAGAAAAAATCGAGTGCAACTAACAGCTCGTCCGTACCGATGAAGAGTCTAAAACGAAATGAAACGAACAGATGGCCAGCCGCCTTTTATAGACGATTCGAAGCATGCGGGTCAAGCATTCAGCCAATAGGAGGAAGCTGTCGTCAATCAACTTTCATCCTATTGGCCGCCTTGCTTAGCCAACAGAAACGAGTTCTCTTGTTTTTCATGCAAAACTGGCAATGGATGATCGCAGTGTTTGTTTGTTGACATTGAACTGAACATTATTAGCTTACTAGGGATTTACCGTCAAAAATGACGGATTTCTTAAAATTTCCTTGTTAATTATTTTTAGATTGCCGCGCCACCTTTTTTATCTTCAGGACTGGCAGTGTACACGTTCTATCTTTTAATGTTTAAATAAATAACAAAAATATTTACCTTACTTAAATTATATAGAAAAAATTATTCATTTAATTATTATTATTATATATAAACTAATTTGCCATGGATCGCAAATCGTCGCGCAAAAACGTCGTACACAGACGCGGGATTATCTATCTATCTATCTATCTATCTATATATATATATATATTCTTTTTATTTGTTTTTCAACCAAAACTGTCAAATTACTACGAAAGTCAGCTGGCTTGACGTTATCAAAACTATGATCACGAAATTCGGTTGGGCAAGAATTTAACGGCAGCTACCTATTTCTTCAGCTTCTTGGACGGTTTCAGATCGTGTACACTGTCAGAGTTATCTTGGTCTCGTTTTCTTTTTGTCGGCTGCGTTTGTTCTTGGGCCGGCGGAGATAATAGAGTCGACGTGGACAAACGAGATCAAATCTTTTACCCATTGTTCAAACAACTGCGTGATGTTTTGCAGAACGGCCTCTCTTTTGACTTTGATGGCATTTTCTTCGTGCGTGCTATTACGTCTCAACAGCCAGTCGAGACTGCTGGTCAGTGTGATATCTCCGGGCGTTGAAAGACTATCGCATGAAAACGCTGTTTTTTGTAAGTCAAGCATTGCAATGACAATTACTTAAGAAAAAATCGAGTGCGACTAACAGCACGTCCGTACCGATGGAAAGTCTAAAACGAAATGAAACGAATAGTTTATAGTCCTTTACACCAGGTGTTTTAAGACTCTAATGGCTGTATGTAGGAAACCCTTCCTGTCGTGCCCTAAAAAACCGTGTTCAGCGTCTCATAATCTATGATCGTGGGTTTTTCAGACGTGCAGATGCTAATCGGGTGACATAATACATACATCATTGCGCTTTTATAGTAGGGAAGATGCTTTTATTTAATTCACTCCTCTCTCTATTTGTTGGTTTGTTAATTAGTTTGCCTGTGATCAAATCTAGGTTAGTAGGCGTGTCTAAATGTATTCATTGGCCTCGTTGAATGCCCGCATTTTTACACACTTACTTAACTTGACTTCTCTGTTTGTCTCTCTGTCGTCAAATTTTGCAATCGATTTTAAACTAACTTCCCGATGAGCTAGAGACTTAAAGTTTAAACATATATCCAAACTGATTAACAATGCATTCTATCAAATTTTTGGATCAATTTAATTTTATAAATTAAATAATTATTTGTGATATTTTTGTCGAACTTTTTATTGTCTATGCTAATATGGTGTAGCAATGCTTAAAGAACATACATATATACATACATACATACATACATACATACATTCATTTATATATATATATATATATATATATATATATATATATATATATATATATATATATATATATATATATATATATATATATATATATATATATATATATATATATATATATATATATATATATATATATACTTCCCATCGTCAGAAAGACAGAAAGTCCCATTCCCCTCAAAAATGGTCCGTTAGACCTCACAAAGCAAGCTAATATAAGACTAGTAAAAATTATTTTAATTTTAAACAAATATAACATCATCATCATAAAATTCATTTTGACGTATCTATGCTATATATAGCACACATTAATTTTTTTGAAACACGTGCAATTGCATTTGTGTCAACTGTCAGACGCTCGTTTTTGGAATAGTGTTTGTAAATATTTTAATCATGTAAAGTAAATATGGCATCATCTGGTAAAAACAAAAATTTAAAGAAAAAAATAGATGTTTTTCATCCTGAATGTTTATTGTTGTTTTTTGTTTATTGGGCATAACAGAAACATTTAACAAAAAAGACAAATTTAATGAAAAATTGAAAAAAAATGAGTGCAAACAACATAATAGACAAATAGTAATGCCCAAGGGAGCATCCGAAAAGATGAAATCTCGCTTAAGGATGACCCGTGCAAGTAATAATATAGTTCCAATCAGCAAAAAAAAACATGCATATCTGAGACTATTGCTTCAATAAATATGATTTGAGACAGGATTTAAACAGCGAAAGGGACTCGGAGGCCTTTATAGAGATAGGAATGACTGAATATGTACGTGGACCTATACATTTAATCGAGAAAGTTTTTAGTGTTGTATGAGCAAATTCTGGACGAAAAAGATTAGGTGACCCCAAAAAATGAGCATGAACGACTGATGACTTTAAAAAATTCGTTAAAGGATTGAGGTAACAAAGAGTTAGAATATTTATACATAAATAAACTAATTTGAAATAAATTTACTTGATAAATGTTTAAAATCTTATTTTCAGTGAATTTGAATTTACAAGAAGAAAGAGGATGTAGAAAAAACATAATTCTGATGAGTTTCTTGAGCAGAATGTGTAAAGAAAAAAACGTGTTGGGTAATTAGAAGCCCATACAATATTGCAGTAAGAAATGAAAGGAAATACAAATGCGTAATATAACATAATACAAGTTTTTGTATTTATATAACGGCATAGTCTAGATAGGATTCCAATGTTTTTGGAAACTTTTGATTTAACATGCTTAATGTGGTCTACCCATATTAAGTGCTGATCAAGAAGCACGCTTAAAAATCTATAAGAGGTGACACGGTTAATTGAAACACCAGAGATACTGAGACATAAATTAGTAGAGATAGGTTTGTTTTTAGAATGAAATAAGATATATTTGGTTTTTTTACATTTAAAGAAAGCTTATTTGCACAGAACCAATTATAGATACATATGAGACCATTATTAATATTGTCAAATAAAATTTTCAAATTGTCACCAGAAGCAAACAGACTAGTATCATCAGCAAATAATGAAAAACTGAACAAGTTAGAAATTAAAGGTAAGTCATTGATATAAATAATAAATAGGAGTGGAACCAATATGGAGCCCTGTGGTACACCACAGTTTATGGGTAAGGCTTGTGAGAAAGTATTGTTGTAGCAGACATATTGCGACCTGTTCTTCATGTAATCCCGAAACCAGTCAAGAGGAACTCCCCGGACTCCATAGTACTCTAGCTTTTTCAATAGTATTTCATGATCTACGGTGTCGAAAGCTTTAGCAATGTCCAAGAATAAGCCAAATCCAAAGTTTCCTTGATCTAGAGCTTCAGCGATTTTGGAGTGAAGAACAACCGGCGGCATATAAGTGTAGTGATTTTTTCTAAAACCGTATTGGTGAGGAGAGAGCAGAGAAAATGTTGATAGATAATCATATAATCTTGTGTGCATGACTTTTTCAAAGAATTTGGAAAAATAAGACAATATTGAAATAGGCCGATAGTTTGTGATGTTATTTTTCTCGCCAGATTTGTGAAGTGGAACTACTTTAGCGATTTTCAATTGGTCTGGGAATATTCCAATGATTAAAAAACTGTTTATAAGGGATATCAGAGGATGTATAATTAAATTGATTGATTGACTAGCTATTTGGGGATCGATACCATCTGGTCCACAGCTTCGAGTTGCCTTTAAGCCTTTTGCAATTTTGATGATTTCAGCTGACGTTGCTGGTGTGACATTCATGGAGTGAACTACTTGGTAGTTAAACTATTCTTTAACTACCGGTTACTTTCAGGTAGTTAAACTTTTTGCCTTAACTACTCCCATGTAGTTAAACTAGTAGTTAACTACTAAAGTAGTTAAAAGTAGTTAACTACTAAAGTAGTTAAAAGTAGTTAACTACTGCCCATCACTGTAAATAAATAATAATAATAATAATAATAATAATAATAATAATAAAATAATAATAATCCTATTTATTTATTGAAGAAGATAATAATAATGAACGAGAAAAGCTCGACAAAACCAGTCTTTTATTTTAAAACTTTGCAAACATTTAAGTAAAGTAACTTTTATTATTTGACTAACTTGGATAACTTTGACCGGAGTTCTCGCATTTCAATTGCTAGCATTATTTGACACCTACAAATAATTAATCATTTAGCCTTTGTATTATTTTAAAGTTTTAATAAATATAATAACTTTCTAATTCTTTATAACCTTCAGCTACAAACAATTCCTGCAAGTAAAAAGTACCTGTATTTGGCTAGGCAGGTAAAATCTTGGCACACTGCCTTTCTTCAATTTGATTGACCCTTCATATGGCTCATACTGTTCAACATAAAAATGTCTACTGCAAACCCTTTTACCTACTTTAATTTTCCTACTACCTGTGTCACCAAAAACTGCTTACTGCCAAGTTTCATTGACTTTAGCAACTTTAGGAAATCTTAAATTAAAATTAATCAGAGCTTTGAAATGGAACCATATTAACAATAAAACACTCAACTTTAAAAAGATATAGTTACACAGATCTACACAACAAATTAATTATATGGAAAGCTTTAAAAACCGGTGCATAAATACATTATCTTTAGATTTCAAACTTTTGCAGCCAGGAACTATGCAAGTATTTTGTTGTTGTTGTTTATTTAAGTCCTTGTCACTTTTTCAGCGTTTAGGACAAGTATTCGGCATTTCTTTAGTTTTTATATAAGCGAAAGTAAACTATGGCGCGAGCAGATGAAATTTAGTGATAAGGATATAATTAGCAACCAATCAAAACACCTTATGTAACTAAAGTCTTTTATAGATACAAAAATTAAAAAAAATTCACAATAGTATTGTGTTTATATAAATTGTTTATTTTATTTTATTAACTACTTTAAAAAAAAGTTTAACATTTTGTTCAACTTCGATTTTAGATGCAAACTTTCGAAAATTAGTTGTAAAATTGTTTTTATTTACAATTATATTTTGTTTCATATTTTTTAATTAGTTTAAATTTTTTAAACATATTTTCTAATTCGAAAGTTATGAATAAGTTATGAATTGTTATATACTATGCTGGGGTCGCCGGCCGGCCTATGAAAAAATGTGTGCAGGGCATATCTATATATATCTATGATATATATATATATATATATATATATATATATATATATATATATATATATATATATATATATATATATATATATATATATATATATATATATATATATATATATATATATATATATATATATATATATATATATATATATATATATATATATATATAATAATAATAATGTTTGACAATATTTAGAGTGGCGTAAATCCTAAAGGACTTCAAGGCCACTGAAGGGTTCTTTGCAGAGGCAGCCATTTATAGGCGCCTACCCCTTTAGCAATGCGAGTGAACTCCTTGCTTAAGGGAGTTACGCTGGTGACGCCAGTGAGGCTTGAACTGCCGACCTAATGATCGACAAGCGAGCGCTCCACCGCTCTGCCACCAGCGCCTCTATATATATATTAGTTTTTCCTATGAAGTGAGTTCAGATTTTATAATAGTTGAAATAAAGTATGTGTTGAGACATTTTGACAAAAGTAATTTTAATTATCAAAAGATTTGATAGAACTGTGCTAACCCTCTACTGCATGAATAAAAAAAAATTATTTGATTAAAACAAAAAATATTTTTTTCCATTGGTATCAAGTTATACATTAAGGGTAAATTTTTTTTTTCAATTATTTTTCAATAAAGGTGATAAAATGATGAATATTTGAAGTGTGCCAATCGGCATCTTCATGCACCACGTAACCTATATACACATTTTCAATGGGTAGGCAAGATTTAGAATATTTTTATCATTGTGCATATGTCTATCCAGATAAACAACAACATAAAAGTTAAACACTCAAAATGTAAACTCTGTAATATAAAAACGCAAATTCAAAGACTTTTTTATTGTAAATTAAACAAATACATAAATATAGTGACCTGAATAAATTACTGTTACTCTGTGTGAAAACGCTTGAAACAGTTTTTGCCTTTTGTGAAGCATAGACTTATTTGACATTTTTCACAAGAAACACGGGATTGTCCATTGCAACCAGGAAGACGGCAGCGCAGTCTTTCGTTAGTTTAAGTTTGTTCAACTATTTTTCAACTGTTCTGCTGTTTTAGTGTAACTGGAAAAACCATCCTAAAAAACTGAATTGGAGTTTTCAAATCTTGGATATGAGGATCTAGACTTTCATTTCCAGAGAAATGTAATCGCCTATCTGTCGTATTCATTGTAGTTTTTCACAGAAATCTGCGTTTCACTTTAGTTTTCTTTGTGTTTGATATCCCGGTACTAGTTGAAGGTAGGTTGGTTTTCTCATCATCTGTCGAAGTACTATCGAGCTGGAGAGACTGGAACTTCTGGTGTTCAACTGTTCAACGTCACTGCATCCTTCGGAGCTCTCATCCATTTCTACATGTGGATTATAGTCTTCTTCACGCTCATTATCTGGCGACAAACGACTATCATCACTTTCGAAAGGAATTACTTTTGCAGCAAGGAATATGACTTGAAAATAGGGGTATTTACAGGCTTCATCAAAGCAATGTTTTTTACAAGTTCAATGTTGTAACTGTTTATAAAATTGACCAAGTAAATCCGGAGATTTCCATTTTCTTGTAAACCCTTTTTGTTACGTGGCCAATTTATTGGCTAGAGATACATTAGCGTAATTTGCCTGGGGGTCTCAGCTGTGCGACTCACTACAAAGTGCATGACGATGCCGTTTGGCATCACATATTTGAACATCAATTGCATAATCGCCATTTATTCTAGCACTACGAAATAAATTTGATCACAAAAACACATAAAACATCTATTTGATTATAATTAAATTTTTATTTAGATATAAACACACACACTGATGAAAATACTTGAAAAACTCTAATTTTTTTTTATTTCTGCAAGAACTTTCCAGACTATAAAAAAATAGAACATCAATTTAAAAATATGAAAAGTAGTGAAATTTTAGTATTTTATGGTCATTGCTACACAGAAATACAAACAGTGATGTTGTTTGGCACAGTAAAAATTTCTGAGAAAGCATGGAAATAATGATGCCAATTGGCATCGCTATGCGGTAGAGGGTTAATTCTACAAAGTGAAATATTTTTCAGATTTGAGTCAAGGAAAATTTATATTCAAAAGAAATAATAAAGCCAAAGATAATTCGAGAAATATTGTCCTTTAAAGAACTACAAACAAACGTTACGAATAGCTAGAGAGCATAATTTGTCTACTTTTACAATTATTTTGGGGCCAGGTGGAGGGCATTGCTGGAATGTGCTACTCAATGTAGAAAAAAATCCAGGGCTTCTTCACTATAAAATTCATGGCTATGGCCCACTTCCAACTACCCTCCCTGTCATCAGTTTTTTTTTTCAATAAAAATGTTCAAATTTTTAGAAAAAGTAGCTCCCACTATCCCCCGGTCATTAGCTTTTTTTGACAGAAAAAGTTTAACATTATGATGAAAAATTGGGCCCCTTCAACATGTTTTCCTCCAAGGTTTTGCTGAAATGACGTTCCTGCTTAACATTATTTAAATACCTATCTTTTGGCTTTCACGAGCCGTTGTTACGTTTTGTTTTATTTTTTAATATTTCACATCCAGTTTATAGAAGACTTTGGACATGGACGTGAGAAAATGCATAATTATTCAGCATTTTAAACATTTATTTACGCATGAAATTTTTTTTAAAAACATTTCATTATGAAAGTGTGTCCTGGGCTGCTTTTTCATAGGCATTTTAATTTTTAATTTGGTTCCGACGAGGGGGGGGACAAAGTCCATTAACAAAATGTGAGGGGGACCATGGCAGGACTGGCCTCCCCCTGGATCCGCTAGTGATACCATTTATGCTAACTCGAGTTAAATTCAAACTCCGCTTGTTGGTCTACTGGTGTCTCCACGGCGCTGTCCCACCATATCTGGCTAGATGCTGTGCTGGCTTCATTCTTGAAGGTGTGAATCTGCGCTCGGAAGCCGATGCTGGAATCCATAGACTTATACTATATATACCTAGAAACGCAATGCCCTCTATAGTAAGTAGTGAGGACAAATCAAAGCAAAATTTTATGTCCCTAGTATCACGTCATCAACGGTGTTTGTAAATAAATGAAATTCACTTAGATTTATACCACAAGAACAGCAATCTTTAGGAATATTTTTTACTTTAAAATGACGAAAAAAATTTGTTTCAAATATTTTAATGAAAAAAATGACTTTCTCAATTGAATCAGGATATTTTTTTTTATACCCAAGGCCCATGTGGCTGTTAGGTATACCTTGCTTTTGGTTACTATAACTTGTATTGCAAATTTGCATGCATTGCATGTCTAGATATATAGTATAAGTCTATGCTGGAGTCAGACTCGTCGTGCCAAAAACTACTACACAAAATTTGTTTCGTTGCACTTTCGCCGTCTCTTGCCCACTGGTCTGGAACAGTTTACCAGCTGATCTGCGCAACAGAAATCTCAATCTGCTGGCTTTCCGAAAAAAACTGTTGTGACATACTAATTAAATAATTGTCTATTTAATTATAAATCAATTTAGTATCTTTGCATGGACATGAGCTTCGTGTAGTTCCGCCTTCTTTGTCTTTTGTTGTTCAGATTGCCATTAGAGGTGGGAAGTTTGATTCTTTTCACTGAATCGATTCCTTTGGTTTGATTCAGCTTGATGATTCGTTCAAAGTGAATCGTTCAATGAACTCGTTTGCTGAGCCACTGGAACGCGCACTCACACTCGTTCAATGAATCGTTTCTTCTTTCTCTCGTTCAGAATCGTTCACTGACTCGCACTCATTTAAGGAGTCATTTCTTCTTTCTCTCGTTCAGAATCGTTGAAAGAGTCATATTGCGAACTGTTTATACTTATCATTCAACCACGTTATGCAGATAGCAGCCTAATAAATTATGTTAATGGCATTGCAAAGCTCTATAATAATTAATAATCAAAGATATATATCTATGATAATAATAAAGTATACAAACACATAAAAGATAAAACTGTTATTTAATTATTATGTAAAAACTTGAATTTAAAAAAAATTATTTTGTTGTAAAACTGTTCATTTTAAAAATTGAAATTTAAGAATATTAAGACTCCGTATGAATACATCGATCGAATTAAAAGAATTCTGGAGCATAGATTATTTATATCATATGTTAATGGAATTTCGTGAAAAATTTACCGTGTGATAGTTTATAGTGTTTATACACTGGCCGATCTCCAATACATTTTGTCCGATTTGAATAAGTCATTTGCTGGCTCTCAGGCAATTAATGAAATTAAAATAAACCAAGCTTGAGGTTCTTTGACATTGGCTGGCAAGTTTAGTAAGCTCCGCCTCCGATCCAATTACGTAAATGAAACGCCGTCTCGACAAATATACACATGACCTAGAACAAGGAGGTCATTTCGAGTTCTGGCTACGTCGATTCAAAGATGCTCTGAACGAGTATCCTAACCTTCCAGAAGATAACAATACACCCTTGCTTGTTTCACTATTAGACAGTTACGCATACGCTACACTTGCACGACACATCATGCCAAGAAAGCCTGGAGATCTCTCGTGGTCAGCAACGATCGAGACCCTACGCTTTCTCTTCGGTCCGAAAAAGAGCCTCTTCCGACGAAGATTCGAGTGTTTCCTACTCATCTTCTCCAATAACCTCAATGCACGCTGCGAAGACGCAGAATTCAAAGTGGTAAGCGTGGAAACGATTAAATACCTCGCATTTGTTTTTTCATTTCAAGAGAGCTCGGGGAGTTTCGTGTTAGACTGCTGCGGAAACTGGATGAAGCAGATGATGTAACATTGAACGGCCTGGTCAGAGAGTACCACACTCTCAAATCCATTAAAGAAGGTTCAGAATACCTGGAAGCACCATCCACAGAAATCTGTGCAGTCAAACATCGACAAGTCTCCAAGCCACCCAGCCCGTGCCCGTTGTGCAGCGGTGATCATTGGAAAAGAGATTGTCCTCAATTACTACATAAAGGAAAACCAGCAAACAAGAATAGAAGATACTGCCCTCATCAAAAGAAAGCAGTCTCAAATGTTTCTGGGGGGACACCAAGGTATCTGGAGGTGAACTTCCAAGGTCATTTGGTCCGACTCCAGTTAGAAACCAGGGCCGACATCACTCTCATCTCCTGTCCAACATGGATAGCAATCGGAAAACCACAGCTCAAAGTGACGACAAAAACATATCGAGCTGCAAACGGTCAGCCACTCCATATTGATGGCTGGTTCAAAACAACATTTTCCATTACTGACAACGCTAGATGTAACCACCAGGGCCATGGAATATGTCATGTAACAGTCCAATGACCTTCTGGGATTCCCTTGGATTAAACAACTTCAAGAGTTTAAACAGCTCATGGAGAAGTTTATGATACAAGAGGTCGCTACAGTCAACATTGATTCTACACTCTCAGATGTCATCAAAACTCTTCCAGTTGACAGCACAGACATCACCCTTACCACAGCAAGTGATGCCACCCTTAAACAAGAAGTAGCTACAGTCAACATTGATAAACACATTGAAGATACTGTACGTCGATGTCATTCCTACCAGACTGCTGATCAATTACCGGCCAGACATCCAATCTGTCTCTGGCCACCAGAATCATCACCATGGAGTAGAATCCATATAGACTTCACAGGTCCACTTAATGGGAAAATGTACCTGATAGTTGTTGACGCATACTCTAAATGGCCAGAAGTTATCGAAATGACTTAAAGACACTGACGTCCACCAAACCGTCTAGTGACGAACACCCAAATGAAGAAATACCCCACAGAACCTTTACACTAAAGGGGGGAAGTGCTGGGGAAACTCGCTGGAACTCGGTGTATGATGCTGTTTTTAAAATAAATAATATAATTAATAATGCTGATCTTGAAGGAAAGCTAGATAAAATATTTGACGATCTCAATGTCAAACGCCTAACAGCTTCGCTCGCATGAAATTAGAGAGTTTGAACCGTGCATCCATAGAAGAGATCAATTTTTTAGGTCTCGGCTCGGCCCGTCGACAACTTAGCCCAGCCCGTTTTAAAAACCCAAACTCCTGGCCCGGCACAACCCGTCTGAATTAGGCCCGGCCTATTCTTACAGGCCTAGAAGTTCTATATACTTGATGAAAAACTTCGGCCCGTCCCACCTTGACTTCAGGTTTGGCCCTGCCCAACTGAAGACCCTAAAATCACTAAAATATCTATATACTTGGTGAAAAACCTCGGCCCGTCCCACTTTGATTTAAGGTTTGGCCTGGCCCGTGTGAAGACTCTAAAATAACGGCTTGAAACACTTATATCATTATTTTTTAAGTAAATACTAAATACTAATTTTGACATCTATAGCATTCACAGTTTTTGAGTAGCAGTTACTTTAAAAACCAATGAAACCTTTTTTTCACCCCACATTTGAGTTCCTGAAAACCAAAATATCAAAAAATGGTGAAACACATATATCCTTATTTTTAGAGTAGAAACTAAATACTAATTTTTACTTTTGTAGCATTTACTGTTGTTGAGTAGCAGTTACTTTAAAAACCAAATAAACCTATTTTCCACCCCACATTTGAAGTCCTGGAAACCAAATTTTCAAAAAATGGTGAAACACGTATATCATTATTTTTAGAGTAGAAACTAAATACTAATTTTTACTTTTGTAGCATTCACAGTTTTTGAGTAGCAGCTACTTTAAAAACCAAGTAATCCTATTGTCCACCCCACATTTAAGGTCCTGGAAACCAAATTTGTAAAAAATGGTGAAACACGTATATCTTTATTTTTAGAATAGAAACTAAATACTAATTTTTACATCTGTGGTATTTACAGTTTTTGAGTAGCAGTTACTTTAAAAAACAAATAACCCTATTTTCCACCCGACATTTAAAGTCCTGGAAACCAAATTTTCAAAAAATGCTAAAACACGTATTTCATTATTTTTGGAGTAGAAACTAAATACTAATTTTTACTCCTGTAGCATTCACAGTTTTCGAGTAACAGCTACTTTAAAAACCAAATAACCCAATTTTCCAATCCACATTTAAGGTCCGGGAAACCGAATTTTCCAAAAATGGTGAAACACGTATTTTTGTATTTTTCAAGAAGAATCCATATACCAAATTTCAAAATCTTCTCATTTTTGGTTTTCGAAATATACATTGTTTTAGAAAAAAGTTTGTTTTCCAGTTTCTTCCCCTCAGGAGCAAAATTTTTAAAAATCCTTTCTTAGTGGATGCTTACGCAATACAAGTAATATAAGTTCCAAATTTCACGTTCCTAGGATGAGGCGTTTGAGCTCGGCGTTGATTATCAGTCAGTCAGTCAGTCAGGACATGTTCTTTTATATATATAGATTTGTTTTTTTCTGCTTTTAAGTTTAGCTTATTTTAATTTGTCTGACAGCTCTCCATGCTTTTGAGAATATTATGAAAAACATGTAAATATTTGTGATAATAATAAAAATAATAGTAATAAAAAACTCAGAGTTAAAAGAAACATTTAATAATACGCGACCCACGATCAATGTAATGTTATGTCTAAGGCTGGGCTCGATTAATCTGCGCACGCATAATCGGCAAAGGAAAAAATAATCAGTGCCGATTAAACTTTTTCTGAAAAACTACCCAATTACAATTTGTTCGTATATTATCTAGTGAAAGTACGACAACTAATAAAAAAATCTTTCACCGTGCAGTGAATGAAAGTTGAAATAATAGAAATAAAAATGATTTCAAAGGAGGAAACGTCGGCATTCTTCAGTCATTCGTGAATGAAAGTAAAGTATTGATTGAAAGAAAATTAAATTGATAAAAGAATATAAAAATGACATCAAAGAGTTGGGTGGCATGTTTTGAAAATTAACTGGTTTAAAAATTACTTTATCAAAAAGAATTCATTAATAATTATTTAATTCTCTTTGATCTTGCCGATATTTTAGTGTTGGCGGGACAACCACTAACCATTATCACGGCAAGCGAGCGCATGCAAGCAGCAAAACACGCGCTTGTATTATGGCGTGCTTGTATTATGGCGGTATGTTTCGGAACAAGCACTTTCACTTAAGAAATATTAATTATAAAATAATCGGCATCATAATCGGTATCAGCAATTATAATAATCGGCTTTACTCGGTATCGGCATAATCGGCAAAAAGTCATATCGGAACAGCCTTAGTTATGTCCAAAAGATTTCAAGAAGAATTTTAAACATTTTAGAAAATTAAATTAGACATGAGTCTCACTGCTGATGGAAGGCATCATTTTGGAAAACATCTGGGGCGAAGCGTTGTTTGACGTAAAATTGGTACAACAAGGTGTCCTGTCTCTTACGGCCTGTAACAGAACTGGTTGGTTAAATGTCTTGCTTGAGGTAATGCGTACCATTTTTGAGCCGATACTTGAACACAAGCAACTTGACATCATAAACTATTCTTTTCGAGAAGAGGAGCCAACAGAAATTCTGAAGAATAATTGTCACATGAATGTATTCCTTTCTGTTGGTAATCATTTTGGTGGTGGTGTTGATAATAACCTGGAGACGATTGAGTTGTGAATTCTGTTGCTTATTGCCCATTGTTATAGGTATGTAAGAGGGTAGCTGTTTGAAGCATAAAAAATATAATTATAATTAAATAGAAGAATAAAATTTTAATAAAAAAAGAATTAAGAATTTAGTATAAATTAAATGCTGATTGTTCTTCTACATTAAACAAATACTTTTTAGACATTGAAAAGCATTTATAAATTTGTTTTCATAAAAACAAATCTGGTTCAATAAAATTTTACATCTAAAATTCAATCCCTATGTGTTCTCATTGAAAATGTGCTATAAACAATTGTAAAAATCAATAAATAATTAGCACTAATTAGTTATCAAGCTTTTGTGGTAAACATGGAGAATAGCGTCATAAATTATTTCCGGGGGTTTTAATTATTTTTCCCTTATAATAACTATATATTTGCAATCACAATAATAACTCTAATTTAATGATCCAAGCAGTTTATTCATTTTTGATAATAAAATTATCTCGGAAAACTGACGAAATGCGCCAGAGAACCACAAAAAACTATGAATGGTTTACAGCATAGTCAAATAAAAAGTTATTTCCAAAAAAACGTAACAATCACAAGATAAAATATTAATCACGCAGTCAAATTAACAATATTTACAAAAAAAAAATGACCGTCTATTTAAGTCCAAGCAGTTTTTCAGAGAAAGAAAAAACTGGATAGTTTTCAATTTAAGAAACAGAGTTTCAGCAAAGAATTGTGCCACCTTGTTTAAGACTACGGAACTCAAATTCACTTAAATAAGTTTTTTTTTTTAAATAATTTATAAAAAACCCACTAATAATTTCTTTTACATTTTATTTCACTTCACTTCGCTTCACTTTTAGTTTGATTTTTGTTTATAAGAATAATTGTTTTTCTACACCATGACGCTTTTCTGAAGTAAACTTCTTTTTTACTTATAATTTTAAGAAATTAATTGAATCAGTCAATTGGTAATTTATTTTTCTTTCGAATTATGATAATTTTATAATATTAAACTAATTAAAAACACCGAAAATAATTTATGACGCTATTCTCCATTTTATTTCTCTCCAGTTGCCTGGCAAGGTATTTGTATCTTAGTTTGAGAGTAGCCCTGCCAGGCTTGGTGGTCTTGCCCGCTGTTAGCCTCGATCGTTACAATAAAAAAGTGGCGAAACGTGCCGAAAAAGTCGAGTGGCTCAAAAAGATCGTTCCAGTCGTTCATTGCGTTCATTAACTTGAGACCTCTTTCAAATTCTTTGACGATGACTGTCATGGTTGATGGGAAAACATTAAAAGTGGAATTGATGTGCGGGTAGCATAAAGTGTAATGCGTCGTTTTTGTTATTTCTCGGGTCCCACGAAGGAATTTCGGCAATTCCGTCACTATTTTGGGTCAGTTGGCTTATCAGTACCGGCTTTGGCCATTGCCACATTGAATACATAAGAAAGAATTTTTGCAAAAGAACAGCAGGCATGGCTCGCGGATATTGTTGGCACGTTTTGGCCACAAGCAGTGCCCAGGAGATTCCTCCGAGATAACCATAAACGTTGGAATAAATGGCTCTTTTTTTAGCCCACAGTTTAACAGCCCTCAGAGTCATTCTAAATGCGTGCTCGTTTGGCACGAGGCAAAGAATTTGTTCTGTCACTCGGTGTCCGTTTAAGCTTCTTATGCACTTTGGGTCCATGTTGATGAGAACGGCATCGTTCGACAAGTCTAGATCGCTAGGTATGAATGGCAGTCCGAGACGGGCAAAGAGAAGATCTACATCAATTCCGTCGAACGTCATGGTAATCACGGGAACGAATGCATCTACAACGCAGTTTATGTTTGCGATGCCGTCTTGTTTTTGAAGGAGTGCGTAAAACAAAGTGAAAAAGTCCTGTCGGCGTACGTGATCAGGCGCCAAACAGAGAACATCGATATCGGATGATTCGCCATTAACTCCCAGTCTGGCCGAACCAAACAAAAGAACTCTCGCTCCCGCTCTGGAAAGCAGATATTCTGGAAGGTTTTTTGCTAACGCCCAAGTCTTTTACCCATTGTTCAAACAACTGCGTGATGTTTTGCAGAACGGCCTCTCTTTTGACTTTGATGGCATTTTCTTCGTACGTGCCATTACGTCTCAACAGCCAGTCGAGACTGCTGGTCAGTGCGATATCTTCGGTCGTTGGAAGACTATCGCATGAAAACGCTGTTTTTTGTAAGTCAAGCATTGCAATGACAATTACTTAAGAAAAAATCGAGTGCAACTAACAGCTCGTCCGTACAGATGGAGAGTCTAAAACGAATGAAACTAACAGATGGCCAGCCGCCTTTTATAGACGATTCGAAGCATGCGGGTCAAGCATTCAGCCAATAGGAGGAAGCTGTCGTCAATCAACTTTCATCCTATTGGCCGCCTTGCTTAGCCAACAGAAACGAGTTCTCTTGTTTTTCATGCAAAACTGGCAATGGATGATCGCAGTGTTTGTTTGTTGACATTGAACTGAACATTATTAGCTTACTAGGGATTTACCGTCAAAAATGACGGATTTCTTAAAATTTCCTTATTTATTATTTTTAGATTGCCGCGCCACCTTTTTTTATCTTTAGGGCAGTGTACAAGTTCAAACTATCATTTAATGTTTAAATAAATAACAAAAATATTTAAAACTATCATTTAATGTTTAAATAAATAAAAAAAATATTTACCTTACTTAAATTATATAGAAAAAATTATTCATATAATTATTATTATTATATATAAACTAATTTGCCATGGATCGCAAATCGTCGCGCAAAAACGTCGTACACAGACGCGGGATTATCTATCTATCTATCTATCTATATATATATATATATATATAGATATATATATATATAAGCTGGCTTGACGTTATCAAAACTATGATCACGAAATTCGGTTGGGCAAGAATTTAACGGCAGCTTCTTATTTCTTCAGCTTCTTGGACGGTTTCAGATCGTCTATACTGTCAGAGTTATCTTGGTCTCGTTTTCTTTTTGTCGGCTGCGTTTGTTCTTGGGCCGGCGGAGATAACGGAGTCGACGTGGACAAACGAGAAGATTTGGAAACTTTGTCAAGGTCGATAAATTTTTGCAATTGTTTTTTTGATGTGTACTCAATTTTAAAAGTCTTGCCTTCGTTCTGACGTTGATTTACGGCGGCCTGGACGGACCGCACAAACTCTGTCGTTTCTTGGCCGAGATCAACGTTTAGTCCTTTATGGCGGTCAAATTTGAGGCCGATGAACCAACGCGAGCCTATGCGGACAGCCTCTTTGACCGGAAATGATTCTGGGTTAATTTGGATATAATCTATACATTTATTTGTTTCCAGTTGCTTGACAAGGTACTTTATCTTAGTTTGAAAGTAGCCCTGCCAGGCTTGGTGGTCTTTCTCGCTGTTAGCCTCGATCGTTACAATAAAAAAGTGGCGAAACGTGCCGAAAAAGTCGAGTGGCTCAAAAAGATCGTTCCAGTCGTTCATTGCGTTCATTAACTTGAGACCTCTTTCAAATTCTTTGATGATGACTGTCATAGTTGATGGGAAAACATTAAAAGTGGAATTGATGTGCGGGTAGCACGGTGTAATGACTGGCATAAAGTGTAATGCGTCGTTTTTGTTATTTCTCGGGTCCCACGAAGGAATTTCGGCAATTCCGTCACTATTTTGGGTCAGTTGGCTTATCAGTACCGGCTTTGGCCATTGCCACATTGAATACATAAGAAAGAATTTTTGCAAAAGAACAGCAGGCATGGCTCGCGGATATTGTTGGCACGTTTTGGCCACAAGCAGTGCCCAGGAGATTCCTCCGAGATAACCATAAACGTTGGAATAAATGGCTTTTTTTTAGCCCACAGTTTAACAGCCCTCAGAGTCATTCTAAATGCGTGCTCGTTTGGCACGAGGCAAAGAATTTGTTCTGTCACTCGGTGTCCGTTTAAGCTTCTTATGCACTTTGGGTCCATGTTGATGAGAACGGCATCGTTCGACAAGTCTAGATCGCTAGGTATGAATGGCAGTCCGAGACGGGCAAAGAGAAGATCTACATCAATTCCGTCGAACGTCATGGTAATCACGGGAACGAATGCATCTACAACGCAGTTTATGTTTGCGATGCCGTCTTGTTTTTGAAGGAGTGCGTAAAACAAAGTGAAAAAGTCCTATCGGCGTACGTGATCAGGCGCCAAACAGAGAACATCGATATCGGATGATTCGCCATTAACTCCCAGTCTGGCCGAACCAAACAAAAGAACTCTCGCTCCCGCTCTGGAAAGCAGATATTCTGGAAGGTTTTTGCTAACGCCCAAGTCTTTTACCCATTGTTCAAACAACTGCGTGATGTTTTGCAGAACGGCCTCTCTTTTGACTTTGATGGCATTTTCTTCGTACGTGCCATTACGTCTCAACAGCCAGTCGAGACTGCTGGTCAGTGCGATATCTTCGGTCGTTGGAAGACTATCGCATGAAAACGCTGTTTTTTGTAAGTCAAGCATTGCAATGACAATTACTTAAGAAAAAATCGAGTGCAACTAACAGCTCGTCCGTACCGATGAAGAGTCTAAAACGAAATGAAACGAACAGATGGCCAGCCGCCTTTTATAGACGATTCGAAGCATGCGGGTCAAGCATTCAGCCAATAGGAGGAAGCTGTCGTCAATCAACTTTCATCCTATTGGCCGCCTTGCTTAGCCAACAGAAACGAGTCCTCTTGTTTTTCATGCAAAACTGGCAATGGATGATCGCAGTGTTTGTTTGTTGACATTGAACTGAACATTATTAGCTTACTAGGGATTTACCGTCAAAAATGACGGATTTCTTAAAATTTCCTTGTTAATTATTTTTAGATTGCCGCGCCACCTTTTTTATCTTCAGGGCTGGCAGTGTACACGTTCTATCTTTTAATGTTTAAATAAATAACAAAAATATTTACCTTACTTAAATTATATAGAAAAAATTATTCATTTAATTATTATTATTATATATAAACTAATTTGCCATGGATCGCAAATCGTCGCGCAAAAACGTCGTACACAGACGCGGGATTATCTATCTATCTATCTATCTATCTATATATATATATATATTCTTTTTATTTGTTTTTCAACCAAAACTGTCAAATTACTACGAAAGTCAGCTGGCTTGACGTTATCAAAACTATGATCACGAAATTCGGTTGGGCAAGAATTTAACGGCAGCTACCTATTTCTTCAGCTTCTTGGACGGTTTCAGATCGTGTACACTGTCAGAGTTATCTTGGTCTCGTTTTCTTTTTGTCGGCTGCGTTTGTTCTTGGGCCGGCGGAGATAATAGAGTCGACGTGGACAAACGAGATCAAATCTTTTACCCATTGTTCAAACAACTGCGTGATGTTTTGCAGAACGGCCTCTCTTTTGACTTTGATGGCATTTTCTTCGTGCGTGCTATTACGTCTCAACAGCCAGTCGAGACTGCTGGTCAGTGTGATATCTCCGGGCGTTGAAAGACTATCGCATGAAAACGCTGTTTTTTGTAAGTCAAGCATTGCAATGACAATTACTTAAGAAAAAATCGAGTGCGACTAACAGCACGTCCGTACCGATGGAAAGTCTAAAACGAAATGAAACGAATAGTTTATAGTCCTTTACACCAGGTGTTTTAAGACTCTAATGGCTGTATGTAGGAAACCCTTCCTGTCGTGCCCTAAAAAACCGTGTTCAGCGTCTCATAATCTATGATCGTGGGTTTTTCAGACGTGCAGATGCTAATCGGGTGACATAATACATACATCATTGCGCTTTTATAGTAGGGAAGATGCTTTTATTTAATTCACTCCTCTCTCTATTTGTTGGTTTGTTAATTAGTTTGTCTGTGATCAAATCTAGGTTAGTAGGCGTGTCTAAATGTATTCATTGGCCTCGTTGAATGCCCGCATTTTTACACACTTACTTAACTTGACTTCTCTGTTTGTCTCTCTGTCGTCAAATTTTGCAATCGATTTTAAACTAACTTCCCGATGAGCTAGAGACTTAAAGTTTAAACATATATCCAAACTGATTAACAATGCATTCTATCAAATTTTTGGATCAATTTAATTTTATAAATTAAATAATTATTTGTGATCATTTTGTCGAACTTTTTATTGTCTATGCTAATATGCTTGTCGTTTATGTAACAGAATGTGACCTACACAATGGGTTATATAAAAGTGTGTTTTTAAAAAACTTAGCTTTTTGTTTCACTTGTTTACAAGTCTCCTGATGTAACCAAAGACTATATAGACGCCTGAATTATCGACAGATAGACAGACAGGCAGACAGACAGAGTAGTCAAGTTAAGTAAAAGTGTGTAAAAAATTAAATAAAAAGTATAAGATTGAGCGTAAGGGTTGTTTAAGATACCAAACTTTTAGTTCGTTGACTCAGATAAAAAGGCAAAATAAAAGCTTTTTTTTAATTTATTTTTTATCTTTACTTGTTTAAATTTGGTTTCCAGGCCTCAAATATGGGATGGAAAATAGGGTTATTTGTTTTTTAAAGTAACTGCTACTTTAAAACTGTGAATGCTACAGATGTAAAAATTAGTATTTGGTTTCTACACAAACAATAATGATATGCTTGTTTCCCCATATTTTGAAAATTTGGTTTCCAGAATCTCAAATGTGGGGTGGAAAATAGGGTTATGTTTTTTAAAAATAACTGTTACTCAAAAACTGTATGTGCTAAAACTGTAAACATTAGTATTTAGTATTTACTCAAGAAATGAAGATATGCGTGTTTTACCACTTTTTGATAATTTGGTTTCCAGGACCTCAAATGTGGAGTTGAAAAAAGGAATATTTGCTTAAAATCTTCAAGAACTAAAAATGGAAAAGTTTTGCAATTTACCACCGAAATAATTCCTACAAAATAACAAAATACATGTTTTTAAATTTAGTTTTCAGTACTTCAAATGTGGGGTGAAAAAATGGTTATTTTTTTTTTAGAATAACTCCAAATGTGAAATGAATGGTGTAGCAATGCTTAAAGAACATACATATATACATACATACATACATACATACATACATTCATTTATATATATATATATATATAGGGGAATGGGACTTTCTGTCTTTCTGACGATGGGAAGTATATAAATATGATTTGAGACAGGATTTAAACAGCGAAAGGGACTCGGAGGCTTTTATAGAGATAGGAATGACTGAATATGTACGTGGACCTATACATTTAATCGAGAAAGTTTTTAGTGTTGTATGAGCAAATTCTGGACGAAAAAGATTAGGTGACCCCAAAAAATGAGCATGAACGACTGTTGACTTTAAAAAATTCGTTAAAGGATTGAGGTAACAAAGAGTTAGAATATTTATACATAAATAAACTAATTTGAAATAAATTTACTTGATAAATGTTTAAAATCTTATTTTCAGTGAATTTGAATTTACAAGAAGAAAGAGGATGTAGAAAAAACATAATTCTGATGAGTTTCTTGAGCAGAATGTGTAAAGAAAAAAACGTGTTGGGTAATTAGAAGCCCATACAATATTGCAGTAAGAAATGAAAGGAAATACAAATGCGTAATATAACATAATACAAGTTTTTGTATTTATATAACGGCATAGTCTAGATAGGATTCCAATGTTTTTGGAAACTTTTGATTTAACATGCTTAATGTGGTCTACCCATATTAAGTGCTGATCAAGAAGCACGCTTAAAAATCTATAAGAGGTGACACGGTTAATTGAAACACCAGAGATACTGAGACATAAATTAGTAGAGATAGGTTTGTTTTTAGAATGAAATAAGATATATTTGGTTTTTTTACATTTAAAGAAAGCTTATTTGCACAGAACCAATTATAGATACATATGAGACCATTATTAATATTGTCAAATAAAATTTTCAAATTGTCACCAGAAGCAAACAGACTAGTATCATCAGCAAATAATGAAAAACTGAACAAGTTAGAAATTAAAGGTAAGTCATTGATATAAATAATAAATAGGAGTGGAACCAATATGGAGCCCTGTGGTACACCACAGTTTATGGGTAAGGCTTGTGAGAAAGTATTGTTGTAGCAGACATATTGCGACCTGTTCTTCATGTAATCCCGAAACCAGTCAAGAGGAACTCCCCGGACTCCATAGTACTCTAGCTTTTTCAATAGTATTTCATGATCTACGGTGTCGAAAGCTTTAGCAATGTCCAAGAATAAGCCAAATCCAAAGTTTCCTTGATCTAGAGCTTCAGCGATTTTGGAGTGAAGAACAACCGGCGGCATATAAGTGTAGTGATTTTTTCTAAAACCGTATTGGTGAGGAGAGAGCAGAGAAAATGTTGATAGATAATCATATAATCTTGTGTGCATGACTTTTTCAAAGAATTTGGAAAAATAAGACAATATTGAAATAGGCCGATAGTTTGTGATGTTATTTTTCTCGCCAGATTTGTGAAGTGGAACTACTTTAGCGATTTTCAATTGGTCTGGGAATATTCCAATGATTAAAAAACTGTTTATAAGGGATATCAGAGGATGTATAATTAAATTGATTGATTGACTAGCTATTTGGGGATCGATACCATCTGGTCCACAGCTTCGAGTTGCCTTTAAGCCTTTTGCAATTTTGATGATTTCAGCTGACGTTGCTGGTGTGACATTCATGGAGTGAACTACTTGGTTTTTGAGGTCGTCTGTGAAGTAAGAACCTTGAGGTTGAATTTCTTTTGCAAGGCTTGATCCAATGTTTGAAAAATAATTATTGAACATGTCAGCAATCAAAGAAGGTGAGCTTATATGGGATCCGTCACTTGCAAGAAATTTTTCGTTATACTCTTAAGATTCAAATTTTCCCAGCAAATTTTTTATTAATTTCCAAATTGCATTAGTATTACCACCACAGGATTGGAATTTGGAGGAGTAGTATTTCTTGATTGTGGCTTTTTTTAATATTTGAAATTGGTTACGACAGGTGATAAAAAAATTTTTATTTGCGTCTGACGGAGTTTTTAGAAAATTAGGATAAAAATTGTTCTTTTTGGCAAAATTTGAGAAGTGAGGAATTCATCCATTCATTGTCAAATTTTATTTTTTTGTGTTTTTTTTCTTTAGAGGAAAACATAAATCATATTCAAGAAGATATGTTTCAACAAATAATGAGTAAGCTGATGCCACCCTACCATTTTCACACCGATGTGTGACCTCGGTCCAATCTTTGTTAGTCAAACTTTCTTTGAATAAATTAATGTTCTTAAATTGTCTATTGATGTTCGTTTGATCTGTGGAAATGGTTATTTGAAAAAATATCAAGGGACAGGTAAAGTGAAAAATGGCCGGATAGATCATCAATGAGTATCTTTGAAAAAGTATTTTGAAGAGGGAAGTTTGTGAAGATGTTGTCGATTGCTGTTGCTGTTGTAGAACCTTTCCGTGTTGGTTTAATGAAAGCAGGGAACAGTAGATAAGATGCTAAAGTGTTAAGGAATTCAGAGACAAGAGAACCATGAGCCTCGTCCAATAAATTTATGTTAAAATCACCTAGTAATATAATAGTAGGGTTGCGACGATCAATCGAAGTTAGCAAGAGATTTAATTCATCAAGAAATGTCTGAGGATTTGAGTTTGGTGGTCGGTATATCACTCCAGCAATAAACTTTTTATTACTGCAACTAAATGAAACCAGTAGGAATTCGAAGGAAGAGATTAAAAAGTTTTTATCCTGGGGGACCAGAACAGAACAGTTGATGGTATTATCTACGAAAAATCCTACACCCCCACCTTTTTACGTTCACGAGGTTTTGAAAAGAAATTGTAATGTGGGATCAATATGCCATCAGATTTTTCTCTATCTAGCCAGGTTTCAGTAATTGCCACAATTTTGGCTGAAGACTTGTCCAATAGCATGGTTAAATCTTGAACTTTATTTAAGAGACTTCTGCAATTTACGTGGAGGAATGATAACTTTTTATTGGCTGAGTTTTTAATTAATTTAGAGAGTTCTTCTGGTGTTACATAAGTTACTGGATCACAAAGCTGAGATAAAAAATGTTCATCTGGATCAATGTTGCTGTTAAACGAAAAAAAAACATCTTTCATTTCTCCCAACCCGTTATACAGATTTGTTATATTTGTTGGAGTCTGAATTTAATAATTAGTAGACCGTCTAATAGAACTTGTTTTTTTAGTTACTTGTGAGTCACCATCGTTGCAAGAACTTAAACATGTCTTTATTATAAATTTTGTCTTTTGAAGGCAACAGCATGAAAATCACCAGATTTTTTTTATTCTGAAGATCCATTTGCTGGGGTCATCCTTTCCACTTATCTCCTTTTCTTTTTCCTCTAACAGTCTCTTGCATTCCAGTCTGTCTTCTTTTGAGAGATCATTGCTCAAAATAATATTCCTTGTTGAATCTGATGTTCTCAATTTTGGTGCATTCTAAATTACCAAATTCTTAGTCGTCTGATTTACAAACTTTATCAAAACAGGCCTGTGTTTTTGTAGCTCATTTTTACTTCCAAGTCTGTACACATCGCTAATATCTTTTTCTAGCTTTATTTCAGTGATGTCTTCCAACAGTTTTAGCACATTTTCTTTATCCTTGATTCTGGAATTATTATCATTCTCTGGCATATTATATATTACAATGTTATTTACTCTTCTCTGTCTGTCTGCAGCTATATTTATTTTTGTACCTGTATCTTCTACCGATTGCTGGATACTTTTAACATTTGATGTCAATACTTCAACCCTGTCCTTAAACAATTCCGACCACTTTCTATTTGTTGCTCTGGACTCTTCTAGTTTATCTATTGAATCCTTGCTAAAACTTTCTAGTTTTATTCTTAACTCTTGGATTTGTTCCCTCTGCTCGAGCAGTATTTCTTCATTTTTCGTACTTCTCTCTAGATGTGTGTTCACCTCGCCCATGACTTGTTTCACCTCTTTGATCTCTTCAGCGAACGTTCGTTTCTCCTCCAGTTTCATTAAATCTTTCAACCGCTCCTCATTACACCTCACACAGTTTTCACATAGCCGCAACCCTGCAATATCGCTCGGCAGATCTTTTACTTCTGTTTTCGTTCTACCTCCGGGCATATCAACTGTTAAGATTATTTAAGAAACCTATTCGACAGAGGCAAAGCAGAACTCTTTCAGCTCGCAAAGTTCGAAAACTTAAATGAAATAAGTTATATATACAGTTCGTAAAATTAGGATCGTGCTTGTTTGTACTGTTTTTGTTTATGTCTTGAAAAGAAGATTTTGCATTTACTGATAAAAGTGGTTAACTGTTAGAATTTTCAGGAAGATCAGGCTTTGGAAATGATGCTCAAATCACAATCTGTGATCGAATTTTAGAAGCTCGTTCCAGAAGCAAAATATCCTCAGCTTAAGAAAACTGGTTGTCAGCTTATATCAATTTTGGGTACAACTTACTGCTGCGAAGTTTTGTTCTCCACGATAAAATTCATAAAATCAAAGCATCTTGCAGTAACTACAAATCAACATCTCACAGAACTTATTCGCTCAACCAAAAGAAGCTATCGACCGGATTTCAAGAAATTTGCTACTACGTCGCTGCAGTTTCATAACATCTTTTCTACGTCAAACAGCAGTCAAATACAATAAATTAAGTTAATCGGACTTGTCTAAATTCTTTTTTAAAAAGTGCATCGTTACAACCCGGAACTCTTTACCCTCAGTAATTATTACGTCTACAACTTAAAGCAGATTTCCTTGCTTAATTCGTTTCCATGATCTATCGCCTTTATTATCATATGAATGACAATTGCAATGTTGTATATCATTCTACCATTATCATCATGTGTCAATTCCTTGTCACCGTTTATGTTATTGAAGTTTTTATCTTGTGAAGCTCACTTTTTTGTTGTTGTTGTCAGTTGTTGACCATCTTTCTGTTATGCAAATTTTCTGTTTTCTCACCACCCTCTATGTGTATCATCTGTCTGAAATTTTGTTTACCAGACGGTGAGTGGCATATGTCCTCCGTTCGAGACCAATAAAAACTTACTATATTTGATTGCGGTTTGACGTAAAAAATGAAACTTACTCTAGTGACTAATAGATTACATTCTGAATCTGCTGCAGCAGTAGGTTACATTCATTTTATTGAATAGATTCAATAAAATTTCTAACTGTATTAATTTTTGTTTTCATTTGACATAAAAAGCGATCTGATGGGTTATTAACAAGGCCATTTATCGAACATCTTCTGTATGTATCTCTCCCCGACAAATTTAGGCTCTCCGTTTCTTCACATTTTCATCCAGTGGCTCTTAACGCCAACTGTCTGCCCCCCTCCCCGGTCATCAGGTTTTTTAGATGCAAAAAAGGTTATTTAGGGGGCGCAGATTTCGTGCTTTGTCCCCGGGCGCAGAAAACCCTAGCTACGCCTCTGCTGGCAGCGTTACCAGAAGTTGCCCGGGTTTTCTTTGCTTAGTTTTTTTGCCAATGAAACGTAGAATAAATAACAGATTTTTCTTAAAATTCTCTAAGTCTTTTTTCAACGAAGACTACCTCCAAGTTAAATGTTGTTTAGGCTGCTCCTGTGGTTCGGATGTTATAAGCAAATACTCACCTTTTATAATTTATTTTATGCAAATAACTATTATTATCTTAAAAATGTTGTATCTTTGGTTGGTCCACGTGTACTCTATAGTAGCCGCGTTATATACTTTTTCATTGTCTCGTGTGTACTTTCGTAATTCGTTAGCGCTTGTAATAAACAAATTAATTACAAGAAACTTGGAGTTTTGGCGTTATTGAAATCACTGTAAAAACACAACAATTGGCGCAGTCGACAGGATACTTTTCTACAATCGTTTTTTTAGGATTTCAAGATGTCGGACGTAGGCAAGCTCATCGCTCTTTTCCAAGAACAAATGGTCAAGATGCAGGAAAGTCACCAAAAACAAATAGAGACAATGTTATCTCGAATGGGACCAGTGAACGTATCGATACCGAATTTCGCAAACTTCGACTCAACAAAAGAAATTTGGAGAGATTACTGGGCACGTTTCACAACATTCGCCAGGGGTCATTCTGTTTCTGCAGATAAGATGCCACAAGTTTTTCTCATGAGCCAAAGTCCCACCATCTACAAACTTCTCGACACTTTCGCAGAACAACAAACTCCACCAAGAAACATCAACACTCTGACCATGGAAGAGATTGTACAACACATGGAAGTACAATTTAATCCAAAAAGATTCATTGTCAGAGAAAGATACAGATTTTGGTCAGAAATGAATCGAAACACTGGTGAAAATGTTCACGAACTAGCAGCCCGAATTCGACAAGAAGCTTCCACATGTGATTTCTCCGCCATCCAGGACCCTCAAGATGAAGCTATGAGAACAAAGTTTATTTGCGCAATAAAAAATGAAGCGGTCTTGAAGGCTATTTTCAGGATGGATGATGATGAGTTGACATTCACGAAGGCTGTAGAATTGGCTGCCGGTGTGGAGGATGCGGCAAGAGTGGCAAAGGAAACGGTGTATGGTACACCATCACAAAACTCGAACTCGATCAACAAAATAAAAAGCAGAAGGGTACCAGTCGTTCCTGAAAACAAACACTCTTCTCCATCTAAAAACATTTGTTTGCGTTGTGGAAAACAAAACCACACAGCGAAGAATTGCAAAAACAGCAACCTGAAGTGTAATTTTTGCCATAAGACGGGACACCTGGAGATGGTGTGTTTCAAAAAGAAAAAACAAACAGTCACGGTGGTCCTTGACTCATCAGTAAAAAACATCCAGGACTCAAAACCTTTGTTTCAGTCATTAACACTCGACAGCAAGAAGTAAAATTTTCTCGTTGACAGTGGAGCAAGGGACAGTTTCTGTTCAAAGGAGGTTTGGTTGAGCCTGGGAAAGCCATCATTGCAGCCATCTGCAAAATTTTACGTTTCAGCAACAGGAAACCACATTCCAGTAATGGGAACGTTCAAAATAATGGCAAATTTAGAGAATAATAGCCATAAAAGACAAGTCGAATTCAATGTCTCAGAGGTCCATGACCTCAATCTTCTTGGACGAAGAACAATCCTTGATTTAGAAATAGATGTCACAGCTATGATGAGAAATGAGGTGTACAACGTCTCAGAGCAATCACACGTAAATTTGCAAATAGCTTGTAAACAACTTTGTTCAGAATTTCGGGAACTGTTCAAGCCAGAATTGGGTTGTCTTAAAAATTTTGAATTAGACATTAAGTTCAAACCAGAAGTGGAACCAGTTTTTTGCAAACCCAGAACAGTACCATTTGCAATTATCGAGGATCTGAACCAAACTTATGAAGCTGGAATAAAAAAGGGCTTGTGGATTCCTACACAGTTCAATAGTTATGGAACACCGGTTGTGCCAATTCGCAAACAACTTCAACCAGGACAGCTGAAACCCAGTTTCAGAGTTTGTGGCGATTATTCAGTAACAATCAACAAACAGCTAGAAACTCATCGTCACCCCATGCCATTACCCGAGGATTTAATGAGAAAGCTCGGTGGAGGTTATTTCTTCAGCAAGATCGACCTTGCAGATGCTTACCATCAGATAAGACTGTCACCTGAAAGCCAGAAAAAGTTAGCATTGAGTACTCACAAAGGTGTTTTACTCCAAACAAGACTTCCTTTTGGAATTACATCTGCACCAGGATACTTTCAAGAGATCATGGAAAAGTTGACAAGCGATCTACAGGGAGTTGCCGTGTATCTGGATGACATCCTAGTGAGTGGAAAAGCAGCAGCAGAACATCTAAACAACCTGAAAGCTTTACTCCAACGATTACAGGACAACGGGTTAAGATGTAATCTGAGTAAGTGTAGGTTTGCAGAATCATCAGTGGACTACCTCGGACACATGCTATCAAAAGATGGAATAAAAATGGGTCAACAGGTGAATGCAGTAGCTAAGATGCCACCTCCTACAAATGTGTCAACACTGAAATCTTTTTTGGGGTCAGTTCAATTTTACAGTAAATTCATCCCGAATCTTTCCACAATATCAGAACCGTTGACTCGTCTAACCAGAAAAGAAACAACTTGGCAATGGACAAAACAAGAAGAAGTAACGTTTCAACACTTGAAAGACCTTCTTATGAAAGATGTCCAGTTAGCCCATTTTGACAAAACACTCCCGATCGGAATTTCCTGTGATGCCTCTGAGGTAGGAATTGGAGTGGTTCTTTTTCAACGTTATGCAGACGGAAGTGAAAGACCTTTGTTCAATGTGTCTAAGACACTCACCGACACACAACGACGATACAGTCAGATTCAAAAAAAGGCATTAGCTATTGTTTATGGTCTCCAAAAATACCACAATTATCTCTATGGCAGAAAATTTATTTTGGTTACAGATCACAAGCCTCTTCTCTCACTATTTAATCCAACAAAGGGAACTCCGGCAATGGCTGCCAATCGCCTTGCTCGATGGGCACTTAGTCTGAATCAATATGAATACTCCATCGAATACAGAAAAACAACTGAGCACGGAAATGCGGATGCACTCAGCAGATTGCCAGTTGGATGAGACCAGGATTTTGATGCAAAAGAAGAAAAGGCAGACATATCAACAGTTTGTATGATTCACACCATCAGTCAACAGATCAAACCAGCAGATTCTAAAATATTGGCTAAAGAATCTAGCAGAGACCCAACAATCTCAACAGTCATGAGATATGTGAAAGAAGGATGGCCTAAACTGATGGAAAAAGACGAAATTAAACACTACGCAAAATTAGCAGACTCTCTAGTTACAGAAGGAGGATGTCTAAGATATGGAGCAAGACTAGTCATCCCAGAAAAAATCCGAAACCAAGTAGTCCAACTGCTACACCTAGGACACTTCGGAATACAAAGGATGAAGCAACTGGCTAGATCAGTTGTCTACTGGCCAGGCATAGACCACGACATTGAAAATCTTTGTCGTAGCTGTACAACTTGCGCAGAACACCAGAACAAAACAGCAAAGTTTCCAAACCATCCATGGATGCTGCCAGAAAAGCCTTGGAGCAGAATACACCTAGACCATGCCATAAACTTCATGGACACTAACTGGTTAGTATTAATTGATGCTTATTCCAAATACCCATGCATCCATGCTACCGGTTCAGTAACAGCCAAGTCAACAATCCAGCTGTTAGAAGAGGATTTTGCACATTTTGGATATCCCCATGCATTGGTGACAGACAATGCACCAGCATTTCTATCAGATGAATTCCAGGAATGGTGCAGACAGCGTGGCATCACACATCTAACAGGCGCTCCATATCACCCAGCAACGAACGGAGCAGCAGAAAGACTTGTACAGACATTCAAGCAATCACTAAGAAAATCTTCACACTCTCCAAGACAGGCACTGCAAGAATTCCTTCAACAGTACAGACGGACGCCATTAGATTCTGGCTACTCACCCAGCGAATTATTAAATGGTCGTCAGATTCGAAGTCAATTAGATGCTTTACTTCCATCTCCAACACAAGCCATCCAGAAAAAACAAAACCAAAAGAAAGTGACACAACCTGAGAGAAGATCTCAAATATTCCAGGAAGGAATGCCATGTTACGCCCTCCACTGTGGTCCTAAAAAGAACAAAGAACCCAGATGGATTCCTGCAGTCATAACAAAAGTGATGGGGCCTCGCAACATAAAAGTTCGAATTTTGCCAAATGGACCGATCTGGAAAAGACATGTAAATCAATTGAGAATCAGATACGGGGCAGATCAAGACTCTGATCCAGGAGAACCCCCTGAAGGCAGACAGCCACCAGCAGACCGGGAACTGTCGGAAGAGGAGAGTGACGGATTGTCTATTGCGGATTCGGAGCAGGTGCCGGTGCAGTTTCGAAGATCACAGCGTGCCCGAAGACCACCACAAAGACTCATCATGGACCCAAACTTTGGAAACTCCCACAGTTGATGCTTTTAAAAAAGGAGGTGTTATGCAAATAACTATTATTATCTTAAAAATGTTGTATCTTTGGTTGGTCCACGTGTACTCTATAGTAGCCGCGTTATATACTTTTTCATTGTCTCGTGTGTACTTTCGTAATTCGTTAGCGCTTGTAATAAACAAATTAATTACAAGAAACTTGGAGTTTTGGCGTTATTGAAATCACTGTAAAAACACAACAATTTATACCTATTTAAATATGTAGATTCAAGGGAGAAATTGAATATTTAATCATATTGCAGGGGTGGATACAGAATTAGTGAAAAAAGGAGTCTAAACTGGGATGGCTAGATTTTTTTTATTGTTTTTTTTTGTTAGATTTTAAGGTCTTGACATATATTTTTCGTCAAGATTTAGTCATTCAATAACATAGTTTCTGTAACAATTTTTTAGCAATAGTTAGTTAAATTTATTAAAACTATTTGGAGTCAAGTTCTAATGTACAGTTTTTCGAAAAATTTAAGTATTCAAACTTAAATCTTAAAAAAAAATAAAGTTCCTACAAAACTTAGGCTAAAGGCTATCGTTTTTCTTACCAAGAACTAAAATCGATTTTTTTGCTTCTTCGGGTTAGTAGGTATTAAGCTGTCTGTAGATCATCGATTTGTTAATCTACACATATGCATCTGCTTCCGAGTTTAAAAATTTGTTTGTTACAACTGAAGCCACCGGCAATGTCAGAACAAGGTGAATCATTCTGAGCTATGAGAAGCTTACTAAAACCGTTCGGAAGACGGCTCACAAGTGTCTTTTAATATTTTGAATTGTTAACAAAGTTGGACCTATGTCTAACGGTTGCAAAAAAAACTGTGCTGTAGACTGTTGTGAAGGAGTCAACTTGCATCGTTACCAGTTACCACTAGCAAGGTAAATTGTCACGAGTTTGCTGATTGTATTTTGACACAGAAAATAACTGAACTTTGGACTATCGCTAATACACAATACTCATCTGCATTTGCTTGTAAATCTAGCATCGAGCTCAGAGCTCAGGTATAAAATTGTATACACACGCAAAAAGTATTCCAATATGCATTGAATCATCACTAGATTAAGTACAGTTAAAATTAAAAAAATAAATAGTAAACTCTAGGTAAAAAAAATAATTTGGAAAAATCATGGAGGGTAATGCCTCCCTTCTCTCCAATATAGTTGCTTGGTTTAATTCAAATCCCTTTTAAAGCCTCTGTAACGTGTGACGTTAAATAATACATTTTCAATCATAAGGAAAAGAAACAACGGTTGGTAACAACAGGAAAAACCATTCATGAGACAATTAATTAAAAAAAAAGCTGTTACAGTTAGTTGGGACAACTGCAATCGAGCAATTGCCGTCTCATTTTCATATTTTAAAACAAGTTTTTGAACAGGGTATTAAAAAAAACTTTCTGTTCAGAAGTTTTTCTAAATAAAACAATAATGTTCATCAAAGCTGCCGTAATATAATGGAAAATTTATTTTTCTTCGATTCACATCCTCTAAAAACCAAAAGGGCATTTCTTAATTGTTTATATTATTGCACATTGCACATGCCGGAGTCTGGGTCTGTCACGTTGTGTGGGGTTGAGCCTTTATTAAATGAGGGCGGCGTTGTCGCACAATCATATCAGGTATTAAATTGGTTTATATTTGTAAATTATTTGTTTAAAAATTTAAATTTTTCTTATGTCGTAAGAACGGAGACATTATTAATATGGAAGGAAAGCAATATCCCAATCTTGTGTTGTTAAAAGTAACAAATCAAATCAAAGAGCTTCAGACGGTGATAAGAGACAAGTTTGTGTGTTTTTATTTTGTTATAATTTTTGTAAATATAATGAAAAATTTGACATTTATTCTACACAGGGAAACATCGAGAAGTGATTTCATATTTTATGCTGATAGACTTGTTAGTTGATAGCTTTATTTTTACTTAATAATACGTCTTGTTATCTCTGGGAGTCGTTGACTATCTAATAATATATAAAAATGAATGTTTGTATGTATGTATCTATGGCCTTTAATTGCCACCAAACTTAAAAATCTATATGGATTTTATTGAAATTTGGTACACTTGAGATTCATAGTCAAGAAGTGGTTTATGTTCACTTTGCAAGAAAATCTACCAACCAGTTGGCATTTTATGGCTAAAAAAACTTTAAAAATTGGGTAACGTCGAGTATCCCAGTCAGTTTTCTATCTTTCTAGCTACAGTTCACACTAAAAATCTGTAGCATGCATAATGAAATATTAGTTGTCATTGAGACATACAAGACAAATTATTTTCAGTGTATCTTGATTTATTATAAGCTAGCGGGGTACCCGGCGTTGCCCGGGGTTTTAAGAGGTTTTTCTAATGCTTGTCTCTCTCGTTCCCGTTTCCTTCCCCGCTTGCTCTCCCGGTCGCTTTCTCGCTCCCGATAGCTTTCCCGCTCCCGGTCACTTTCTCTTTCCCGTTTGCTCTTTTGATCTCGGTCGCTTTCCCGCTTTCGCTTGCTTTCCCAGTTCCTCTCCCGCTCACTCTTTCGCTCTCAGTTGCTTTTCCGTTCCTGCTCATTTATGTATGTATATATATATTAATATAATAGTAGACCACATCACTGTTTAATGATTCTGTAACGCTTATATATATATATATGTGTGTGTGTATGTATGTATGTATATATATATATATGTATGTATATATATATATATATATATATATGTATATATATATATGTATATATATATATATATATACATATATATATGTATATGTAAATATATATATATATATATATATATATATATATATATATATATATATATATATATATATTTATTAGTTTTGTTTTTCCTATTATTTAAGTGTTCAGCTTTTAATAATAATTGAAAAACAAAGTATATTTTTTTAAACAAAATGTCTCTTAATATGAATGACGACGAAGATCCTGTGTCGAGAAAACGGCGTCTAGCTAAAGAAAGGCAACAGAGATATCGCAAAAGACAAACTCCACAATCAAAAGCAAAAATTCGAGTTTTAGATGCAGAAGCTCATCAACAACGCACTGCACAAATGTCTGTTGAGGAATTGCAAATTTTTCATGCTTCTCATGCCGCATCACAACAACGTTATGTCTATCGACTTACTCCTCAACATCTAGAAGCTTTTCACACTTCCAATGCTGCCTCACAACGTCATCGAATTGAGCAAATGTCTCCCCATGAATTGCAGTTACATCGAGAAACCAATGCTGCCAAGGAACGCCATCGAGTTGAACAAATGTCTCCCAATGAATTGCAGCTACATTGAGCTGCTAATGCGATCTCCCAATGTTTAGCACGAGATCGTGCGGGTGAGGCAGTTCGTAACGAAGCAATTAACTTCAACGAAACTCAATTCGATCAACATGATTGTGGTGAATTTGATGTTTTATGTACTTCATGTCGATCAAGAAATTTTGCTGCAGAGCAACCATCAGATGGACTATTCACTTCATGTTGTCGAAAAGGCAAAGTAATGTTGCCAAACCAATTGACATTCACGGTAATACACTTGGATATCCCGATTTTCTTAAAAGCCTCATGTCAGACACGTCCAATCCAGATAGACAAAATTTTCGACAACATATTCGATCATACAACAGCGCAGTTTGTTTCTCTTCCATGGCCGCAAACATTTTTGATTTGCTTATATATGGAATTTTTTTTTTGGTTATCAAATGTCATTTTGTTTTTGTTGACTATTTTTATAATAACGGGCGCCGTATTTTAAAACTTCCGTCATTTTTGACGGGCTATCTCTAGTATATATATATATATATATATATATATAGTTCCCGCTTCGCTCATTTTGTGACCGATTTTAATTTTTTTTTCACTAAAACCTTCCTCCATTGACTCTCAAGCTTGTGTAAAAATTTCATTATGATCGGATGAATGGTGTCGCAATGCATAAGTTAGACACACACAATCTTATTTTTATCTTAATTTATTATAAATTATTTTGTAGATACGACTCGTTGTTGAGGAAGGATTAAATCAGTTGCCTTATTATAAATATGTCGTGACCACTCCAACAGGTAATTACATTTTTTATGAAAATGTGATGAATATTAGTTTGGTATCTCACATTATTTCAATGATATCCTTGATTATTTGTTTTCTTTGACCAATCTAATAATAAGATCTATAAAGGTTATAAAGCAATTCCATAATAAATGATTTGAAGCACTCTTCTCTGCTAGACTTAAGTAACATATTTACGTAGAAGATATATAACAAAATAAATATTGGATGGCATAAATGTATAATTGAAATTGCAATAAAAACAGAGTTATCATTGATAGAATTAATGTATTCAGGTCAAATATACGAAGGTCTGAAATATGAAGAAGGAAACTGCGGTGTCAGCATTATGAGAAGCGGTTAGAATTCTTCCATCTTTGAATGCATGCTTCTTTGTTTATGGAACGATGGAAACAACTGAAATAAAACATTTATTGATTCTAATCAGGAGAAGCTATGGAGCAAGGATTGAGAGATTGTTGCAGATCAATAAGAATTGGAAAGATCTTGGTGAGCCGAGATGAAGACACAAGAGAAGCAAAAGTATTTTATGCTAAGTTCCCGCCAGACATTTCAAAACGAAAAGTCCTCCTGATGTACCCGATATTATGTGAGATGCACTTATAAATTTCTTCTATTTGGGCATACATGTGAAAATAAAAATATTATCTGTTTTTCCAGATTCAGGCAACTCTGTTCACCAGGCTATCGAGGTCCTTTTACAGAATTCTGTTGAAGAAGATAAAATCATTGTATTGACGTTATTTGCTGCGCCCGCAGGTAATATTTCAACTTGGAGTTTGTTTCATGTACTTTATTGAATAATAATGCATTCCAAATTTTTAGGAATCAAGAAAGTGTTCACAGCATTTCCTAAAATAAAAGTTTTGACATCGGAACTTGATGAAGTGCCGCCAACACACTTCGGCCAGAAATATTTTGGAACTGAATGAATTCCCGATATTCCGTTTACTGAAATGAATGAACCACTACAGTAATCATTACCTTTAGTGGCTTATCAACACTTTATGATTCATGTTAAATTGTCAATGCTTTCTGTTATATATTATATTTTTTATGTATATTGCAAGGATGTTTATATACATATAAATATATATATGTATATAAAAAAATGTAATTTTATTTTTTTTTAAATTTTATGGTTATAAAAGAGTTCTGTAAATTATTTTGATCTGATTATATAACAAACAAATGTCAGTTTTTAAAAGCTGTGTGATCAAACTCTTTCCAAATGTTTGTAAACTTTAAAACTTTCTTTCTTTGCTCTTCGAATTCATCAGTCCTTGGCTTCCTCCACAACGTAGGATCCAGATCTAACATGCCTCCTACAACTTCCTATACAAATTAAAATGTTTAAATAAATTTTAATATCCTGAAGAATAGAAATACAGAATAGTAATTAAATCAATTTTGTTACTTACTCTGCCAAAATAAAACGGGAACGACTGCTCATCTTCGATGACGTGCCCGTAGCCTTCGTCCATACCGAATGCTACATGAAAGTAAGGAAAACCTGGAGGAATCTGAGAAGTAAAATTGCAACATAAGTTAGCCTTTTATGCCGTTTTTTGCAACTATTTCTGAAATAAAAAACTTACCGAATGTTTAATACTCTTCTTTATTGTTACCAATTTCTTGTTCTGATTCCATTCATTCTCTGATTCAGAAATGGCCTTCTGTACAAATTCCAGAAAAAAATCAATGTGTTTGCAATCCTCAAAGTTATTAACTTAAATAACTAACAATCATTATTTGATTTATCTAATTACTAATAATAAAAAATAACTCCAACCTTGAAGTACATGGGTGCCATATCTCCAACATCCCGTGGTAGTGGTATGCATTCAATAACAAGATGCGGGTAGTATTTGAGATTCTTGCACGTCTCCATGAAGACGCAATCCTCATCGCTCTTTTCAAACATTTTCATTAAACTTCTTTTGAATGCCTGCAATGAATTTCATTAAATTTTAAATAAATAAATCATTACGACTACTTTGATTTGTAATAAACAGATTACAAAAAATTACTTTGATTTCTTCCAAAACGTCTTCATCACAAACTGTACTTTGAATCACATGTTGCATTGGAATTATAAGGCAGTGTCCTGGGGCCATGGATTTGTGTTGTGGCAGGCACAATAGAACCTATATGATTTAATCAAAAATAATATATACTCTAAATAAATGAGATTATTTTCATACATTAAACTATTTTACTAACTTTACAGCCAATAGAAATAATGAGATGTTTTTGTATGTTCTGGAGGCAGTATGAGCAGTTATCTATCTTGGATGACATCTTCTTCTGTTCAATGATGGCAAGTTGTTTTTGTTTCGATTCCATTAAAGATGCTGACTGTTTTGTTGCTTCCTTTCTAATAACCTCATCATCCACACAACCATCATCACCAAGAGGCTGTGTAGTCTGAAAATAAATATAAGTAACAATGTGTTAATGGCTAATCGCAGAACAAACTACGTTCAAAGAAAATTTTTGAAAAAGCTGTAACAAACTTTTCCAAACATCTTGTTGAAAACTGCAAAATCGTCATATGCAGAAGTGAGTTTTTCATTCTCCACGAGAGATCGTAGTGAGTGTTCGTCATCATCATGAAAATATTTCGTCCTTTCTCCATCTTTATGTGTCTCCACCTTGCAAGAAATAAATGTTTTGTTATTATTGAATATCTTTTAAGGAAATCTATCAGATTAATTAAATTTAGTTTAAAATGAAAAAGATGCAAAAAACTTAAAAAATAAATATACAGAAGAAATAACTGATTTTAAGAAACATACTTTTTGTTTTTTCCTTCTGCTGCCACTTGCTTCTAACGGGTGTTTTCTTTCTGGAAAAGGTCTTGATTCTCCTTTTGAGTTCGTTAATGTCAGCAACTCTCCATCCTCATCGCTAGATGATCGTTTCATATTTCGTTTTTCCTTATTTGCCAATGAAGAACTTTCCAACTCTACTGTCTCGCCAGTTAGCTGTGCCCGCAGCATCCTTGCTGATAATTTATTTTTTTCTTCAGCAGAAAGAACTTGGTTGTGATTTGTTTGTGGAAAATGTTTTGATGATGATGACATCTCTTTCGAACTGTCATTTAAATGCCTTCTAGAAACTGAAAATTCCGACTCTCGGATCATATCTGATTTTCTTGCCGTGGCATACTTCTTTTGTTCTTGTTGATGTTCCTCTTGTTTGTGGGAGACCTTTTGAGGAAGATCGCTACAACGATCCTTAGAATAATTTTGATAATAACTATCATTGTCATATGATGGTTTCTTAAACATGGAATTTTTCCAGGTCGTAGTTGAACTTTTATGAGAAGCAAATGACTGGCCAGATGATGCAACGTACAATTCTGCTTCTTTTATTCTATTCATCAGAGCATCCAGTGACTGAAATAAAATTGTCCAATTAAATTACAATGCAAGCATAAAATTAAAAAAAAACAACCATGTAATCATACCAGCACCAGCTACATTAAATTCAAAGAAACAGCACTGACATGCAGTGGAATTAAGAAATAAAACCAAAATGTCTCTAAAGAACTCTAAAACTCTTAACACCAACTCCGTATTTATCAGAAGCAACATCATCTAAACTTCTTCCTTCTTCAGCAGCAGTTTCTTTACATCTTTGTAGAGCTCTCGTCCACCAAGACAATCCGCCATCACCTCCAACAGCTGAAGCTAGTTTTTCTCTTTTCTTTTCATCTGACGGCAATCCTTGACCCCCATCTTTCCAATATGGATTCAACTCCTTAGTATGATGACCTGTCTGCAAAAAATGATAACATTTTATAATGATTACAAACCACCCAATGAATAATACCAATTACTATTATATGTTACTTTTTCTTCTCTTGTTTCTTTCACCGTTTTTTGTCTCCCTGAGATGATGTTTTTCATTAGATTGTCAAATTCATGTGACTCGGTCTGGCTGACAACCTAATAAAATAAAATTTTTAGAAAAATACTCTTTTCATATTTTTCTAATGCCTTAAAAAAAATTTAACTAACTTTTGGACTGCAGGTCTGGTCATTAGATTTCCTATTTAATGCATCTGCATTTTTTTCCTCCCACTCCACAGGTTCAGAATCCTGTTAAATTAGTTAAATCTAAATGTAAAAAAATGATAAACCAAAGCACAAAACGATTGGAAATTCAGAATAACTTAGTAAAACATAATCAAGTTGACCGAAAAACTCACACTGCTACTGCAACCAGATCTTTTAGAATGTTTATGTTTTTTATTTTTTTTGTGCTTTTTATGCTTCTTTTCCTTTTTCAATTTCTTTTCAGCCTAAATTATTGAAGAAATACAATTAATTACATATTAAGACTGTGAGTATGAACAATATTATTGCGGTACTGTAACATATTACAATTTCAAATTAAAAAAATAGTATACATAAAAAAGTAATATAAAAAAACTAGGTATCTACCTTTTCATTTTTATCACATTCCATATCAAATATCAAACTTTTTATACACTTGAAACCTAATAAATTGTTAATTTAAGACAGTTAACAGGAATTTTCAAATCTCTAGATGCCGAAGTTAAAAAAGTTAAAGCGAAAATATAAACATAGATAACAAACACGGTAGTTGGCTTTAATAATATAGATATAAAATACCTTATATATCATTTATTTATATACCTATATCATAAAATATTTTATATATATATATATATATATATATATATATATATATATATATATATATATATATATATATATATATATATATATATATATATATATATATATATATATATATATATATATATATATATATATATATATATATATATATATATATATATATATATATATATATATATATATATATATATATATATATATATATATATATATATATATATATATATATATATATATATATATATATATATATATATGCTAGCAAGGTTTTTATTTCGAGGTTTTTATATCGTTTTTTTCTCTCTCGCTCCCGTTTCCATCCCCGATTGCTTTCCCGCTCGCTCTCTAGCTCTCGGTCACATTTCCGCTCGTTCTCCCTCTTCCACTCACTCTCTCATATTCAGTTTGACAATTGTTAATATGGCGTAAATCAGCAGACTTCTAGGCCACAAACAGGTGTGTCTTGAGTGCCTTTCTGAACTTGTCGATAGTAGATACGGTTGTGACCTTTGGTGGAAGACGATTCCAGATCGTTGGGCCAGCAACCGCAAAGCGTTTGTCCCCAGCGGTCTTTAGAAGGGCTGCAGAGATGAGGTATGAAGACGAGGATGACGACCTGAGTCTTCGTCGAGGCAGAACGTCACACACGCGTGTGACGTCCGAGCGTAAATATGGAGGAGCCGACTCGTGGAGGCACTTAAAGACCAGAAGTGCGAGTTTAAAATCTAGATAGATTTTAATCCTGCAGTCGACCTTCAGCCAATGCAGCTCTTGGAGGATGGGGAAGATACGGTCATGTTTTCTAGCTCGCATCACTAATCTAGCAGCTGCGTTGACAACCGACTGTAGACGGCGGGTCTCGAACTTTGGAAATCCTGCCAAAACAGAATTGCAATAATCGAGTTTTGAGAGAACTAAAGATGTTGCTAGTGTGATGAGAGATTTTAGAGGAAAAGATGATGCGACTGTTTTGATTTGTCATAAAGTGGAGAAACACGCTCGGATGACATGGCTGGGCGTTTGTTCTTCCGACGGCGAGTTGAGAACCAGATCACTTCAGATTTATTTGAGTTGAGCTGTAGGCGACTGGAGCGCATCCACTGACTGACGTCGTCGACGCACGCAGAGACAAGTGATGAGAGCTCGGCGACCCCTTCTGGATCACAATGGCCGTAGATTTGTGTGTCATCAGCGTAAAAATGTGATTGCAATCCGTGTTTCGCAACAATCTGTTTATTTGCATGCTCTCTCGTTCTTGTTCCCACTCGTTCTCCCGTTTTTTGGAAGGAAGAAGCAAAAGATGTTATGCAGGGGGCAGATTTTGTGTCTTGTCCCCGGCGCAGAAGACCCTAGTTACGCTCCTGAGTGGGCCCCTAAAACATCTTGCCCCCTAAGGTTTTGCTAAAATGACGTCCATGATTTTTGCATTTATTAGCCAATATAGTTTTGTCGGCTGTCAACACATGTTTTAAGCAAAGGAAAAAGTGAGCTCGCATTTTATTTTAATGAGAAATTGTTTTCATGGAGTAATTTCGGATAGGAACATTTATCGGCCCGAGTTCTGCTGTCACACTCAGACGAGAGATGAAAATAAGATTAACAAATAACCTATCAAATTTACACGTTGTTTTATTATACTGATTATAAGAGGGTACGTATTGTCCTGACCTTGGCGTGCCGTCAGTTTAAAACGAAGAAATTTTAAATGCATTGGGCGAGTTAAAACGTACCTCTGAAGCAGATGGGCTGACCAAAGACTGCAGAATAAAATGTTCACATGAAAAAAAGGGAAATGTTAAAAAAAATTAAAAAAAGAAATAGGATGTCCACCTAAAAAGAAAGAAAAAGTTTGAGGAGGTTAGTGATTGAACACCTGGAGCTCAATTTAATATTAAGGTGTAGAGAGGGTCCCACGAAATGGTATAGAAACATACATTGTATGTAGCAAAACCACTAACCACTTCGGCTTTTGTTGACAGTGGCGCACCCAGGTTTTTTTGGGGGCTTGAAAAAAAAATTTTGGAGGGTTTGGAAATTTTTGGAGTGTATGGAAATTTTTTTAGCTTTAATTATTTTACACTTCTCAAAAACTTTTTTATACATTTTAATCAAATTTAATTTAAAAGAGCAAAATAATTTTATTTTAAATTGAAAAAAATCTAATTTTTTTAAATGTCAAAAAATATTGTGTACTACCGGGGTACCCGGCTTTGCCGGGATTTTTAGAGATTTTTCTATCGTTTTTCTCTTTCGCTCCGCTTTCCTTCCCGCTTGCTCTTCCGCTCCCGGTCGCTTTCCCGTTCCCGCTTGCTCTCGCGTTCCAGGTCGCTTTTCCGATCCCAGTCGCTTTCTCGATTTCGGTCGCTTTTCCGCTCCCGGTCGCTTTACCGCTCCTGATCGCTTTCCCGCTCCCGGTCGTTTTCCCGTTCCCGCTTGCTCTCGCGTTCCAGGTCGCTTTTCCGATCCCAGTCGCTTTCTCGATCTCGGTCGCTTTTCCGCTCCCGGTCGCTTTTCCGCTCCCGGTCGCTTTTCCGCTCCCGGTCGCTTTTCCGCTCCCGGTCGCTTTACCGCTCCTGAACGCTTTCCCGCTCCCGGTCGTTTTCCCGCTTTTCCTCTCCCGGTCGCTTTCCCGCTCTGGCTTGCTTTCCCTGTCCCACTCGCTCTCCCGCTCCGCTCATTGGGTGACCAATTTCAGTTTTTTTCACTATATTTTTTTTCCATTGACTCTCCAGGTTGTCTGAAAATTTTATTACGATCGGATGCATTCATTGCATTTTCTTGAGCAATGCATAAAGGCAGTGATGGAAAAAAGTTACAAAGTTTTAACTAAAATGCAACTAACTTTCAGTTAAACTTTTTTTAGATAGAAAGCTTAACTTCTTTTTAAAATATTACATTTTTTCAGTTACAGCTAAAAAAGTTTAACTAAAAGTTTAGCAACGAATCAGGAAGTTAGCAACGAAAAGATAGTAAACAATAGATATTGCAACAGGAGATAAAAATCACATTTATAACAACATTGTCAAAAATAAAAATAAAATAAAATTTATTTACTTGATTTAAATTTAAAATTGTTGGCTTAATTATATTATGAATAAATACTTTATCAAGAAATCAACGCAGTAACAGTAGCGTATTACTGGTCGAAAACAATGGAATTAAAACTTAAAATAAGTTTGTGTAGAATTATTAGTATTTTCTATTTCTTTTCTCTCTCGGTCTCGTTTCCTTCCCCGTATATATACTAGCAGTGCCCGTAGCGGCTTCGCTCGCATGAAATTAGAGAATTTGAACCGTGCATACATAGTAGAGTACTGCACGGATCAATTTTTTAGGTCTCGGCTCGGCCCGTCAACAACTTGGCCCAGCCCGTTTCAAAAACCGAAATTCCTGGCCCGGCACGGCCCGTCTAATATGGGCCCGGCCTGTTTTTACAGGCCTAGAAGTTCTATATACTTGATGAAAAACTTCGGCCCGTCCCACCTTGACTTCAGGTTTAGCCCGGCCCGTCTGAACACCCTAAAATCACTACAATGTCTATATACTTGGTTAAAAATCTCGGCCCGTCCCACCTTGATTTAAGGTTTGGGCAGGGCCGTATGAAGACCCTAAAATAACGGCTTGGCCCGTCCATCCGGTGATAAACTGAACCCATCTACTTATAACCGGCACAAAACCTCAAAATACTAATTTTCACATCGGTAGCACTTACAGTTTTTGAGTAACAGTTATTTTAAAATCAAATAACCCTTTTTCCACTTCACATTTGAGGTCCTGGAAACCAAATTTTCAAAAAATGGTAAAGCACGTATATTATTATTTTTAGAGTAGAAACTAAATACTAATTTTACTTTTGTAGCATTTACAGTTGTTGAGTAGCAGTTACTTTAAAAACCAAATAACCCTATTTTCCACCCCACATTTGAAGTCCTGGAAACCAAATTTTCAAAAATTGTGAAACCCATATATCATTATTTTTAGAGTAGAAACTAAATACTAATTTTTAATTTTGTAGCATTAACAGTTTTTGAGTAGAAGCTACTTTAAAAACCAAATAACCCAATTTTCCAACCCACATTTGAGGTCCGGGAAACCAAATTTTTAAAAAATGGTGAAACACGTATATCTTTATTTTTAAAAAAGAAACTAAATAATAATTTTTACATCTGTGATATTTACTGTTTTTGAGTAGCAGTTACTATAAAAAAGAATTAGCTCTATTTTCCACCCCACATTTGAAGTCCTGGAAACCAAATTTTCAAAAAATGCTAAAACACGTATTTCATTATTTTTGGAGTAGAAATTAAATACTAATTTTTACTCCTGTAGCATTAACAGTTTTTGAGTAGAAGCTACTTTAAAAACCAAATAACCCAATTTTCCAACCCACATTTGAGGTCCGGGAAACCGAATTTTTAAAAAATGGTGAAACACGTATCTTTTTATTTTTCAAAAAGAATCTATATACCAAATTTCAAAATCTCCTCATTTTTGGTTTTCGAGATATACATTGTTTTAGAAAAAAATTTGTTTTCCAGTTTTTTCCCCTCAGGAGCAAAATTTTCAAAAATCCTTTCTTAGCGGATGTTTACGCTATAAAAGTAATATAAGTTCCAAATTTCACGTTCCTAGGATGAGGCGTTTGAGCTCGGCGTTGATTATCAGTCAGTCAGTCAGTCAGGACATGTTCTTTTATATATATACTAGCAGTGCCCGTAGCGGCTTCGCTCGCATGAAATTAGAGAGTTTGAACCGTGCATCCATAGTAGAGATCAATTTTTTAGGTCTCGGCTCGGCCCGTCGACAACTTAGCCCAGCCCGTTTTAAAAACCCAAACTCCTGGCCCGGCACAGCCCGTCTGAATTAGGCCCGGCCCATTCTTACAGGCTTAGAAGTTCTATATACTTGATGAAAAACTTCGGTCCGTCCCACCTTGACTTCAGGTTTGGCCCGGCCCAACTGAAGACCCTAAAATCACTAAAATATCTATATACTTGGTGAAAAACCTCGGCCCGTTCCACTTTGATTTAAGGTTTGGCCTAGCCCGTGTGAAGACTCTGAAATAACAGCTTGGCCCGGCCGGTGATAAACTGAGCTACTTTTAACCGGCACAAAACTTCAAAATACTAATTTTTACATTTGTAGCACTTACAGTTTGTGAGTAGCAGTTATTTTGAAATCAAATAACCCTTTTTTCCACCCCACATTTGATGTCCTGGAAACCAAATTTTTAAAAAAATGTTGAAACACTTATATCATAATTTTTTGAGTAAATACTAAATACTAATTTTGACATCTGTAGCATTCATAGTTTTTGAGTAGCAGTTACTTTAAAAACCAAAGAAACCTTTTTTCCACCCCACATTTGAGGTCCTGAAAACCAAAATTTCAAAAAATGGTGAAACACATATATCCTTATTTTTAGAGTAGAAACTAAATACTAATTTTTACTTTTGTAGCATTAACAGTTTTTGAGTAGAAGCTACTTTAAAAACCAAATAACCCAATTTTCCAACCCACATTTGAGGTCCGGGAAACCAAATTTGTAAAAAATGGTGAAACACGTATATCTTTATTTTTAGAAAAGAAACTAAATAATAATTTTTACATCTGTGGCATTTACTGTTTTTGAGTAGCAGTTACTATAAAAGACAATTTGCCCTATATTCCACCCCACATTTGAAGTCCTGGAAACCAAATTTTCAAAAAATGCTAAAACACGTATTTCATTATTGTTGGAGTAGAAACTAAATACTAATTTTTACTCCTGTAGCATTAACAGTTTTTGAGTAGAAGCTACTTTAAAAACCAAATAACTCAATTTTCCAACCCACATTTGAGGTCCGGGAAACCGAATTTTCAAAAAATGGTGAAACACCTATCTTTTTATTTTTCAAAAAAAATCTATATACCAAATTTCAGAAAAAAACTTTAGAAAAAATTTTAGAAAAAAGGTTGTTTTCCAGTTTTTTCCCCTCAGGAGCAAAATTTTCAAAAATCCTTTCTTAGCGGATGTTTACGCTATAAAAGTAATATAAGTTCCAAATTTCACGTTCCTAGGATGAGGCGTTTGAGCTCGGCGTTGATTATCAGTCAGTCATCTGTCAGTCAGTCAGTCAGTCAGTCAGTCAGTCAGTCAGTCAGTCAGGACATGTTCTTTTATATATATAGATATATATATATATATATATATATATATATATATATATATATATATATATATATATATATATATATATATATATATATATATATATATATATATATATATATATATATATATATATATATATATATATATATAAAGTAAGATGGCATAAGATTTTCTTTAAGACAAGCTCGATTAAAAATAAGTCTCCATTTAGCCGCTATGAGTTTTATAGATACTTTCTCAATATTTCGGAACAACGTTTTTTGTTTACTGCAACACGTATTAAGAAAAGTATTAACATTTAAAACTTTCTTAATTTCAGACTTACGGGCCGTTTCGGCTTTCGCCATCTTCAGAGTCTGTAAATACGATCGCGTAAAAGGAGGCAAAAGATAAGAAAACATGTAATAACTAAATATACAAATAAACTAATATCCTCAAGAAATTATCCAATAGAAGGATATTAATAAAAATAATCAAATTTAGACAATGTAATTAAATTAACGTACATAAAATAAACTGGAGTTATGAGGATAAAATAAGTATAATTAAAAACGTTTAATTAAAGGATAAAATAATAGTAGCAGTAATAATAATAATAAAAGCAAGTATTATGATAATAAATGATTAAATTAAGTCGAAATTACATAAGATATTTAAATAAATAAAATCAAGAATATCTCCGCTTTCGTCGAACAGTGATGTTCTCGTTTGAAAGTAAATGGGGGAAGGAACTGGATGAGTACGAACAATTGTCATCAATCGGACATTCTTCTTCGACACAGGTGCGCGCGGTATCATCAGGACTAACAGGTTTTTGAGAATTGGATGGAGTTCAACATCGAAGTCGAAAGGATTAAAAAAGTTCTTATCAACAATAACTTCTCTAATACCGTTGTCGACAACGCCATCAATAGTTTTGTTACCAAGATGGTTACCAAAGAATCCTCTACACAGAAGGTAAAAGAGGACAACATCAAACTAATAACCTTGTTCTATAGAAATCAGATGCATTCCGATTATAAATTGGACGAATCTGTTTTACGTAGAATTATCAGTAAAGAAGTTTCAGTTATACATCCTAATAATAACGTGTTGAAGTTATATATTTACTATAAAAACCTCAAACTTTTTAACCTTGTAATTGCCAATAATAGAACCCGGAAAAAAGATGATATCCTACAGCAAACCAACTTGGTATACCAATTTAAATGTCCGTTGCCACACAGTAAGGTGGAACAATATATTGGTCATACCAGAACTAAATTGTCTCGTAGGTTAACAATGCATCTGCAATCCGGCAGTATTCGACAGCATTTTGAAACAATACATCATCGAAAACTCACACGTGAAGTTCTTGTTGCTAATTCGAATATTGTTGTTAAAGAATACGATCCTCTTCGACTTAAAATAAAAGAAGCTCTTTATATTCAGAAACTCTGCCCTTCAATTAATAAACAATTTGAAAAGTTTTCTACAACTCTTAGATTATTTGGATTCACTGAGGACATTGCTTCACGACCGAATTTTGAAAAGAGTAACAATGTTTTGACTGCCTCTGACAAAGTTGACACTTCGATTAACGGAAATAGCATGGGTCCTATTGATCCTTCAAATGGTCATCTTCTCGATACCTTTTCTAACGCGACTCTTGATGTTTCCATTGTTAATGAATTCCACGGTAACTGCTGCTCTGTTGATCTCGTTCAATCACTTGATAATTTTCTTGAGACTGATTCACCTGATGAGTTTCAACCTAATCATAAGTGTGATATGTATAAAACAAACAGTCCTGACGTTTTGGACGAATGCTCTTTTTCGCAATATTTCGATACCACGCAAGATCCGTCATCTAAAGATACTTTAGAAAATATCCTCACAGAAAGTCCTAGTTCTTACACGACCGTTGTTGATGACTTGGATCAACCTGTTAGTCCTGATGATACCGCGCGCACCTGTGTCGAAGAAGAATGTCCGATTGATGACAATTGTTCGTACTCATCCAGTTCCTTCCTCCATTTACTTTCAAACGAGAACATCACTGTTCGACGAAAGCGGAGATATTCTTGATTTTATTTATTTAAATATCTTATGTAATTTCGACTTAATTTAATCATTTATTATCATAATACTTGCTTTTATTATTATTATTACTGCTACTATTATTTTATCCTTTAATTAAACGTTTTTAATTATACTTATTTTATCCTCATAACTCCAGTTTATTTTATGTACGTTAATTTAATTACATTGTCTAAATTTGATTATTTTTATTAATATCCTTCTATTGGATAATTTCTTGAGGATATTAGTTTATTTGTATATTTAGTTATTACATGTTTTCTTATCTTTTGCCTCCTTTTACGCGATCGTATTTACAGACTCTGAAGATGGCGAAAGCCGAAACGGCCCGTAAGTCTGAAATAAAGAAAGTTTTAAATGTTAATACTTTTCTTAATACGTGTTGCAGTAAACAAAAAACGTTGTTCCGAAATATTGAGAAAGTATCTATAAAACTCATAGCGGCTAAATGGAGACTTATTTTTAATCGAGCTTGTCTTAAAGAAAAAATATATATATATATATATATATATATATATATATATATATATATATATATATATATATATATATATATATATATATATATATATATATATATATATATATATATATATATATATATATATATATAAACATATACGTGTATATATATGTATATATATATAGGTATATATATATATATATATATATATATATATATATATATATATATATATATATATATATATATATATATATATATATATATTGACAATATTTGGGTATCAAATTCTCGCATAAACACGCTCTATTAAATGCTACGGCCCATTTTCTACAACACCATTTCTTTACTACTGCTTCAAACCGTCTAAATTTTCTTCCCGAATTAACTACACAGTCAACAGTACACAAAACTTTATTGTCACAAGGGGTTGACCGGCCGGTTTCGGCTTTATCCATCTTCAGAACCCCTATAATAAAGTAAGGAAAATCAATGTATAGAATATTAGACGAAAGCCGAATATATAAAGATAGAGAAACACTAATAAAACCATTCGAATATAAAACTAAAAACATAAAATTCTAAACACATACCAGCGATACAACTTTCATTCTATATATATATATATATATATATATATATATATATATATATATATATATATATCAACGTATTATTTACAATTTTCCGCATTGTTTACCTCATCACAGATATGTATACAGTTTAACATCATTCTTTATTCACCTATAGTTAATAGAGTATGAAATCGAGTATTCAGACTTTCTGGGAAAAATGAAGTCCTTTATTGAATCAAAGCGCATCGACGAGGAGTTGTTGTTGCAAGATGACTATCGCTTGAAAAAATCATTGTTCGGCCAACACCAAAGCTACGCCGTTTTTCCGACATACCGTCATCTTTTTATTTACTACCACATCTATATAGTAGTTGTCATTTAAGACCAGACAATTGGCTAGAACGATTAAACCAAGTGGTTTTTCATTGGTGGTCTGCTGGCTGGTTGGCATCACTGTGGGAATTTTAACTGTGACTAAGGAATAGAAATAGGATCTTTTATTGGATTTCGTTTATCCCACTGACTACAGCGGTTATGCTGTTATCGGCCAATCACCGTTTTTTACCTTTTGTGGAAATTTTTAATGAAAAGGCCTTTGTCGCAGCAGTAACCAATTTTAGCTGCAGGTCTAAAAAACGGCCACCTTTAATATTGGTTTTGCCGTCGATCATGGTGTGCTTCACATAGCGGAACGCATTTTCAACTATGCTATTGCTCAATCTTTTCCCATCAGGATTGGTAAATGCTGTCCAGAGAGGGATGAAGGCAACATATTTCCGTAATAACAGCCCCCTGTAGTTCTCATTGTAGAAAATGTTCAATTGAGCGTTTTTTTTGCCTTGGAGACGCCCTTATTATTTCCACGTGGCCGGTGTATCTCTGATAAAAAAAGCTGCTCTTGAAAAGAGCGTTTGACGAATTTCCCGGGTTATCGTCGGCCTGGTCATAGTTGGTAATATCAGCAATCTTGACTACTACATCCTGTTCCTCACCTTTATTGTCACCTGCATAAAGTTTAGAGCTACGGAAACGTCGGAGTTCAACAATGGCGTGAATAAAATGTCCAAAAACGCGCGCATATATTGGTCTAACAGTGGGAAAGAATTAGAATTGAGTATTTTGCTCCTGCAATACAGGTAAAATTTCTTGGTGTTGACATCGGAGGTGTGGGCCCTAGCATCGTTGGCTACTATTTTAAAGAAATGAACACAGCATAGCCTTATCATGGTTAACTTTTTTATCGTTGCTCCCTTCACAACACAATCATAGAAATATTGTAGATAAGCCTCTAAGGTCATAGAATTCCAGGCCAAGGTCACCGCATTGATCATGGCAAAAGAAAAATCAGTGACATCTGAAAACAACGGCCAGCACTTGTATTTACGACAAACATAGCTTTTGTAGTGGAGTAACTGGCAAACAATGTTACCCGTATCGTGCTGACAAGTCACAAAATCTATCATTGGTATATACCTGTCGATCCCAGAAACAACAGCTGTATAATAAAAAACTCTCTTGGACTTTCTTTTCACTTTTCGGACGAGTCAACGGTTCTGATATTGTGGAAAGATTCGGGATGGATTTACTGTAAAATTGAACTGACCCCAAAAAAGATTTCAGTGTTGACACATTATTAGGAGGTGGCATCTTAGCTACTGCATTCACCTGTTGACCCATTTTTATTCCATCTTTTGATAGCATGTGTCCGAGGTAGTCCACTGATGATTCTGCAAACCTGCACTTACTCAGTTGTCCTGTAATTGTTGGAGTAAAACATTCAGGTTGTTTAGATGTTCTGCTGCAGTTTTTCCACTCACTAGGATGTCTAATTCAAAATTCTTAAGACAACCCAATTCTGGATTGAACAGTTCCCCAAATTCTGAACAAAGTTGTTTACAAGCTATTTGCAAATTGAAGTGTGATTGCTCTGAGACATTGTACACCTCATTTCTCATCATAGCTGTGACATCTATTTATAAATCAAGGATTGTTCTTCGTCCGAGAAGATTTTGGTCATGGACCTCTGAGACATTGAATTTGACTTGTCTTTTGTGGCTATTATTTTCTTAATTTGCCATTATTTTGAACGTTCCCAGTACTGGAATGTGGTTTCCTGTTGCTGAAGCGTAAAATCTTGCATATGGCTGCAATGATGGTTTTCCCAAGCTCAACCGGACCTCCTTTGAACAGAAATTGTCCCTTGCTCCACTGGATGTTTTTTACTGACGAGTCAAGCACCACCGTGACTGTTTGTGTTTTCTCTTTGAAACACACCATCTCCAGGTGTCCCTTCTTGTGGCAAAAACTACACGTCAGGTTGCTGTTTTTGCAGTTCTTCGCTGTGTGGTTTTGTTTTCCACAGCGCAAACAAATGTTTTTAGATGGAGAAGAGTGTCTGTTTTCAGGAACGACTGGTACCCTTCTGCTTTTTGTTTTGTTGATCGAGTTTTGTGATGGTGTACCATACACCGTTTCCTTTGCCACTCTTGCCGCATCCTCCACATCTGCAGCCATTTCTACAGCTTTCGTGAATGTCAACTCATCATCATCCATCCTGAAAATCGCCTTCAAGACCGCTTCATTTTTTATTGTGCAAATAAACTTTGTTTTCATAGCTTCATTTTGAGGGTCCTTGATGGCGGAGAAATCACATGTTGAAGCTTCTTGTCGAATTCGGGCTGCTTGTTCGTGAACATTTTCATTAGTGTTTCGATTCATTTCTGACCAAAATCTGTATCTTTCTCTGACAATGAATCTTTTTGGATTAAATTGTACTTCCATGTGTTGTACAATCTCTTCCATGGTCAGAGTGTTGATGTTTCTTGGTGGAGTTTGTTGTTCTGCAAAAGTGTCGAGAAGTTTGTAGAAGGTGGGACTCTGGCTCATGAGAAAAACTTGTGGCATCTTATCTGCAGAAACAGACTGAGCCCTGGCGAATGTTGTGAAACGTGCCCAGTAATCTCTCCAAATTTTTTTTGTTGAGTCAAAGTTTGCGAAATTCGGTATCGATACGTTCGCCGGTCCCATTCGAGATAAAACTGTCTCTATATGTTTTTAGTGACTTTCCTGCATCTTGACCATTTGTTCTTGGAAAAGAGCGATGAGCTTGCCTACGTCCGACATCTTGAAATCCTAAAAAAACGATTGTAGAAAAGTAGGGTATTGGTAAAGCGCGATCCTGCGATCGGCGAACCGGTAAAACGCGATCTAAAAAGCGAACCTTATTGCGATCTAGTGGATAAAATGCGAACCTTATTGCGATCCAAAACGTAAAAGCGAACTTTATTTGTGACCCATTGTGTAAATGCAAAGTCAAGAATAGAACGCAAGCACGTATATAAAATTTTTATTTTACTTCGAATTGCATGATGTATATCATGCTGGAATACAATATAATAATCAATCAATCAATCAATCAATCAATCAATTATTTATATAGCGCTATTTCCGCAGTGTTCAATAGCGCTATTTCCGCAGTGTTCAATAGCGCTCGGTCGTGAACTTAGTAAACAGATATGTTTTAAGTCCACGACGGAAAACTGTGAGAGAAGTAGAGTTAGTAAGAGAAGAAGGAAGAGAGTTCCAGAGATAGGTACCAGAGTAGGAGAAAGAGCGTTTAGCAAAAGAATGCTTAATAGTGAAGATGCGAGAGTGATTACGAGAAGAAGAACGAAGACCAGACTTAGGAGGGATATGTATTAAATTAGTTAAGTAGAGAGGAGAAAGGCAATTTTTTATTTTGTACATTATTAAACAGATTTTAAAAATCACCCTATATCTGAGAGGAAGCCAATGGAGAAGAACAAGAGATGGAGAGATGTGAGAGGAGTAGGAGGTGCGAGAAACTAAGCGAGCAGCCGAGTTGAAGGCTTTAGAGAGAGGATAGAGGGTAGTGTCGGGAAGACCATAGTATAGAGAATTTCAGTAGTCAATTCGAGACAGGACAAGAGAAGAGACTAGAAGTTGCAGCGAAGGATCATCCAGAAGTGGACGAAGCTGCTTAATACGGCGAAGATGAAAGTAGCAGGATTTAGTAACAGAAGTAATTTGGGGGGTTAGCGACAAGTTAGAGTCAAAGAGAAAACCTAAGCTACGAATCAAGGGAGAAGGAGAAATGGAAAGAGAAGATGGTGGTGGCAAAACCAAAGGAAGAGGATTTAGGGATTTAGAGGACTTGTTGAAATAGATTAGTTCAAACTTGTCAGGATTAAGTTTAAGACACATAGAAGAACTCCAGGAAATAATAGATTGAAGGCAGGCAGCTATTTTGTTAAGAACAGACTCAAGAGAAGAGTTAGAGAAAGTAGAATAGACATAAGAGTCATCGGCATACATTTGGCTATTGAGAGAGTGAGAAGATATAATATGAGGAAGTTCAGAAGTATAGAGAATAAACAGTAAGTTTTACCAAACTTGAAATGTAGGCAAAAAATGTCAAAAAACCAAATTACAAAAAAACATAATTACATTAAGAAAAATATTGATACAGTAGAAATAGTGCCTGTAATATAAATAATAATTGTCTTAATTCTTCTTGCAAAAGTCACACGTGAATTTCTTCTTTCCTCTAACGCCATCTATACAATCGGAGTGGTACCATCGAAGGCACTTGTGCTGATGCAATCGAATTAAATCAAAACCACGTTTATTCACATCACTCGGAAAACAACAACAACAATCAGAACAACATACACGAGGTGGTATATCACACCATAGACAATACATAGATAACATATCACCATAGACACTACAATCCCTCCTTTCTCAAACTGTTTGTCAAACATACATCAATCAACAATGTTCACAGCATCAAAACTGTTCTCAAAATAATAGCAAAACATTCAAGACATCAAATAAATCAATTAAATTTGTCCAAAACAATCGTATCAAACAGGGATTATTCTGCCCCATTTGACGACTTCAAAATTTTCAATTCAACACGAAGTCATTGAATCTTGCAGGAGTACGAGTCGTTCGACCAGATCTCGTAGTAATCGGCTTCCTGGTAGTAGACAGAGCTGGTTGTTCTATTGTCGGTCTTGGTTGACAATCATCTTCTGTCTCGTTCGGTGGATCTTCTTCAAAAGTTTGAGGGTCTGTTGTCTGTTCATCTACTGTCACTGTCACTGGTTCCACAAACTTTTTTACATGAGCAGAATTACGAACCAATTGATTTCCGTTTTCTGATTCAACTGTAAGTTTGCTTCCGCTTTTGCTCAGAACTGTGAATGGAACTTCATGGTATCGAGGTGTTAATTTGTCTCTTTTCGGTTGTTGTAGAAGAACTTTGTCACCTTGTTGAATTTCACACCTTTGTGCATTTCTGCGATCATCGGCATAATCTTTTCCACGCTGTTTGTTTTCTGCATCTTTATCTCGAGCTGTTAGATCTGTGTCGACGTCGTCATTGAATTCTGGAAGTTTTGTTCTTATTTCTCGTCTGAACATTCTCTTGGCTGGAGATACGCCAGTAGTTTCATGTGGCGTGCTTCTATAAGCAATCAATAGTTTGTAAAGTTCGGATTTCCAGTCTTTTCCCTCGGCTGTGGCAATTCTCATGGATTTCAACATCGTTCGATTTTGCCGTTCAATTTCCCCGTTTGCTTGTGGCCATAGGGGTATACTAGTTCGATGCTGTATTCCATGTTGTTCCAGGTAGTTTTCAAATTCTCCTGAAACTAATTGTCGACCATTGTCCGTTTTTAATGAAATCGGATATCCGTGAGTTGCAAAAATCTTGTCACAGGCTTTGATTACATCTGCTGATGTTATACTTGTCAATATTTCAATGTCAAAATATCGACTGTAGTAATCAACAATAGCAAATATATATTCGCCACTTGGCATTGGTCCTAGTAGATCGGCTGCTGTATGCTGCCATGGTTGAGTTGGCATTTCGGTTCTTGTCATCGGTTCTGGTGGAGAAGGTTTTGATACGAGTTGACAACCATAACAAGATTTGCAAACCTTTTCTGCATCGGAGTCTATGTTTGGCCACCAGACTTTCGTCCGTAATCGCTGTTTTGTCTTCACAATCCCTTGGTGACCTTCATGTGCTAAATTAACAACTTGATCTCGCAGGGATTCGGGTATGACAATTCGGCAACCTCTTAGGACGAGTCTTCCAATTGCACATAATTCATTTCTCACAAATTTGAATTCTTTTGGGCATTTGTCCCAGTTTCCATCTAATAGGCATCATCTGATGACTCTAAGCTTCTCGTCTTTGTCCGATTCTTGTTCAATTTCTCTTGTTGTCAATGCTTTCGGTGTAGCAGAGATAGCAATTAATCGAACATATTCTTCCGCACTGTCAGATATTTGTTCATCTGATTCTTTTATTAACCGAGATAATTCATCTGCGGCCATCTCACTGCCAGGTATATGCTTTACTGTGAAATCATATGGCTGCAGTCGCAACACCCAACGTTCAATACGTGCACTCGGCCTGGACTTCGGTGAGTAAATATATATCAACGGTTTATGATCAGTAACTATTTCAAATCGAATTCCATATAAGTATTGATGAAAACGTTCGCAAGCCCATACAATGCCTAAAGCTTCACGTTCTGTCTGAGAGTATCTTCTCTCAACAGATGACAAACTTCTGCTAGCATAACAAATAACATGTTTTTTACCAGCTTGTTGTTGTACTAACATTGCTCCCAGACCAACAGGACTGGCATCCACGACGATTTCTGTCGGAGCGTCCCTCTGAAAATGAGCTAACTTTCCAGCTTTGTTCAGTGACATTTTCAACATCTGAAAAGCTTGATCTTCTTTTGAACCCCAACTGAAATTGCAGGAACTTCTTGTAAGCTTCCTCAGAGGTTCCGCAATCGTTGCTAGGTTAGGAATAAACTTTGCACTGAAATTCACAAGTCCTAAGAAACTTCTGACTTCTGAACTGTTCTTTGGTGGTCTTGCTTCCATAACAGCTTTAACACGATCTTGTGTAGGACATATTCCACTTCCACTGACATGATGTCCAAAATATTCTAACTCTGACATTCTGATCAGACATTTGTCTTTGTTTATAGTCAAACCGTGTTTTGCAAGTGTTTCTATGCATTTGAGTAGTCGAGAATCATGCTCGCAATCATCTTTCCCATGAATTATTAGGTCATCTGAAATGTTTTCAACACCTTTGCATCTTGACATAACTTGTTGGATTATGTTTTGGAAAAGTTCCGGAGCAGAACTGATTCCGAATAATAATCTCTTGTATCGGAAAATTCCAACATGACATGCAAATGTAGTTATTTCTCTTGATTTTTCACTTAATTCCACCTGATGGAATCCATTCTGAAGATCAATCTTGGAGAACACTTTGCTGCCATTCATACGATGCATAATTTCATCAACTGTCGGAATAGGATGACGTTCTCTTATCACCGCAGTGTTTGCCATTCTCATATCGACACAAACTCGAATATCACCAGATGGCTTCGGAATTATCACCAGAGGAGACAACCATGGTGTTGGTCCACTCACAGGCTCAATAATGTCACTTTTCAGTAATTCTTGAATCTTTGCTTCTAGCTTTTCCTGCATTGCAAATGGAACACGACGTGAGCGCTGTGCTATTGGTCTCACATTTGGGTCGATGTGAATTGTTGCTTGATAGTCTTTCAACTTCCCAATTCCTTTAATTGCTTCTGGATAGCGGTTCTGTATGTCAACAAGTGTGAGTTTATCTACTGTCATTGCACAGATATTTTCTCCAACTCTTAACACACCCAATTTTTCAGCAGTTTCCTTCCCCAAAATTGAACGACCATTTCCATCAATAACAATGAACTCAACTTCAGTTTTTCTGTTGCCTATTTCTGCGATTGTAAGAAACTTTCCGATGCACACCAGTGGTTCCTTTGCTCCATATGGATATAAACGTTTACTCGTTTGTTCAGTTTTGGCACGAATTTTGCATTGCTTCAGACGTTCCCATGGGTTCTTATCAACTATGTTCGCAGTCGAGCCAGAATCAATCAATACCTTGATGAATACTCCACCAACTTTCAAATCAATGATACCACTGTCACCATCTTTACCGTTTCTGACAGAGAATGTGTAGTCATCTTCATAGCCGTCATCAACGTTGTGGATTTTACCACGCCTTTTGTCAGGTTTAGTGACATGTCTTGTATCTTGCTTTTGGACAGATGACATTTTTGTTTTACAAACAACTGCCCAATGTCCGACCTTATTGCATTTTCTGCAAACAGAATTCTTTGCTGGACATTTTTCATCTTGTTGCAGATGTCCATAACGACCACATCGAAAACAACATTTGTCCGATGATGAGGTTTCATGTTGCCTTTTTCCTTCTTTGAAAGATTTTGTTGATACTTTATTTACCTCCGCCGCACTTGATTCGTATTTCTTTGACTGGAGTTCTACAGTTTCTAGTGCTCTTGCTGTGTCGAGGCAAATTTCCAACGTCAGCTCGTCTTTCTGCAACAATTTCTTTCTGAGGCTGTTTGAAGTGCATGTGTCAATAATTTGATCTCGAATCATTTCATTTCTCCGAGCGTTGTCACCAAATTCACAATTGAGTGCTTGTTTTTTCAATCTTGAAACATACTGGTCCATCGTTTCACCAGGTTCCTGTCGAAGAGATCTAAAGACGTGTCTCTCATACGTGACGTTCACTTTTGGTGCAAAATAGTTATCGAGGTTACGTAATGCTCTTTTAAACACATTATCGGTATCGCCTTCAAAAGCAGCAACAAAAGGTACTTCATCGATGGTTTCGAAAATGTCTTGTACGTCCATTCCCGCGGAATGCAGCAATAACGCTTTTTTCTGGTCATTATTCTGTATACCTTTACCATCTACGTAAAATTCGAATGCTTTCCTCCAACGTTTCCAACGTGGAGCGATACTAGTTAAATCTCCGGAGCAATCAAAACCGGTTAGAGGCATTAAATCAACGTTTATCGACGCCATTACTTATTTAACTAAATATTCTTACACTATTTTTAATCGAATTAAATCTGTTTACAATCGAATTAAATCTATTTACAATCGAATTAAATCTATTTACCTCGTCGCCAATGTGCTGATGCAATCGAATTAAATCAAAACCACGTTTATTCACATCACTCGGAAAACAACAACAACAATCAGAACAACATACACGAGGTGGTATATCACACCATAGACAATACATAGATAACATATCACCATAGACACTACAGCACTCATCACAGCCTTTCCAACGAATCGCATTTCCATCATTTTTATTTTTTAATCGTGGGGGAAATCTTGAACTGCACGAATAGCAGATGTTTTTATCGATTTCAGCAGTTGGTTGGTTGGTAGCAGATGAAAGTTGCGTTGAATTAGGTTGAGTCACAACAGCAACCAAATCTGCTATTACATGCTCTTCCGCATCACCAGCTGGAAAAATTTCGATATCTGCAGGACGAGGTTTTTTTCTTCCTGCAGTTTTCTCGGGCCGTTTGCGAGTATTTGTCCTCAACTGTGTAAGGTTTATTTTTTATTCTCGGCCCATTGTGTTTGTCCAATTGCTCTTCGAGCTGCAAGAATATGGTAGCACTTTTCAACGGCTGGACATGAACATGTCACAGCGGGAAATAACTTGACAACACGTGGTTCACAAGAACCATTTACGACGAATACAGCAAGCTTAGCGTCCAGTGAGATTTGACCCTGCTGGATGATTGCTTCCGCTCGTTTGGCTGAACTGTATTGAGAAGCGTATTCGTCGTGGTCGTAACTGGCAGTCGTGATTTGGTTGACCGAGACTTCTGGTTCTTGCGTTCCTGGCTGAATGATGCTGTTTTTAATTTTGTCGACGATGGTTTCGGGTGAACTGGTTGCAGGAATTGATATTTCAACATCGTTATAGGAACCAACTAAATGTTGGTGTAGATTATACTCTCCTGCTCCCTTTCGACCACGATAAACTTCCGCCAGACTGTATTGAACCAGACGATAGAGGCTCAACGCCATAACATCCACCGGTGCTTCTTTCCATTCTTGCAGTCTTTTAATGACAGCGTTAAATGACTCGGACTGGTTTGTCGTAATTGTTAGGAGTCCGAATGGCTTCAATGCTCATGCACCCAATCGTCCAATCACATTATTGACATTCTTCACAAAGTATTGTGAATAAGGCTGGCTCCAAGTCGATAACCAGTGCACAACAGTTTTTATATATTCTTCGTGAGTGGAACACTCCATTAAGGACCGAAGGGTATTGATGTATGAAGACATTTCTTCGGCTGTCGTGACACCATGACGTTGAAGCCATCTCCTGCTGTCTTGGAGGATGTGGTTCCAGCACAAAAAATGAGGGAGAGAAGGGAAATTTGTGTGAATTGCGTCAGTTATGGCTGCCTCCTGGTCGGTTGCGATGACGAGGTTCTTGGATGCTCCTATTTCTTTCCAGGCAGACTTCATGTGCTGCCAGAAAATCGAGTGCGTGTATGTAGTTTTTCTCTCATGTATCATGAAAGCTAAAGGAATGACTGGGTTGGAAGTAAATTCAGATTCTCTGAACAGAAGAACCGACAAATAAAAATCTCCTACTGGAAATGTAGTGTCGTATGATAACTGCTGCGTTGCAGTTGAAACTTTCAAAACTTGTCGGAAAACGTCCATGCTTTCTTCCGAATACATGATAACTACGAGATCCGGAAAAGTTGAAATATGTTTTATAAAAGCAGTATCGTAAGAAAACTCATGTAGGTTATACATTGCATCACGCGATAATCTCTGTCTAGCACGAGCTGATTTTTGAGCATTTCGCACTTGTTCCATATTTCTAGGAGTATCTTCGGTAGCGTGGTTTTCAAGAACTAAATCTTGGTAGACTTTGCATGTTGATTTTTGAATAGTGTGGATGACGGAAGGCTTTGTTCTGGTAAAGTTGCGAGACGTTTTCGTTGCATTACCATGAGGGAACATTTGTGCCTTGGATTCATCACCAGTGTAAGAAAGAAAAACGCTGTTAGGATGATCCACGTGAAAATGAGCAACTCTCATGAATTCGCTTGTCCAGCTCTTAGGACCATCAAAAGCACGAAAGTATTTTTTCTTCACACCTTGAACTTCTTTGGAACCACCTTGTCGCCATCGGTAGCCATCTGCCCTCCAATCTTCTTTAGTTTTTGGATCATTCCACGAGTAAATATAATTTGTACCAGCTTCCGGTTTGATTCGAACAACAAACTCAGCGGGTAGCGAACTGAACAAATCTTCCATAATCTTAATTATTTTTGTATAAGAACTAAAGTTTTGCCTGATAGATAAACAAGAATAAAAAACGTAATTAAATGAAGCTTTGTTACGGCCATTTATACCTTCAAATTTCTTAATAATAATTAATAATTAATGTCCCTAATAAATGTTTTTAATCCGTTAAGGTTTATTAATAATAAATAAAAATGTTAGAAGAAATTTCCGATTTAAAGCTAGAAAAAGAGATCATTGATGTCTACAGACTGGGAAAACTCGATGGTTCTGCAAGGCCTAGACAAGTACTAATCAAGTTAGAAAATTTATCAGTTAAGAATATAATAATGGAAAACGCGTCAAATTTGAGAAAAAGTGAGACAACAAGAAATGTTATACTTAACAATGATCTCTCGGATGAAGATAGACGGGTTTGCAGAGAACTTCTGGCAAAGAAAAAAGAGGAAATTGGCGGTAAAGAAGATATAAATAGATGGATCTTCTGTATACGTGGTCAGCCTGGAGAGTTCCGGGTGCTGGCTTACAAGAAACAAAATTTATAGTTAAGCCATGTTTAAGAAATGAGAGGGTTCGGAACTCGACTAATTCTGGACAACTGGAAAGATCTGAAAGAAAGTGGATGTTGACCAATATCAGAAGTTGTTTAAATAAATTACACGACTTTTCTCTGTTTCTACATTTGGAAAAACCTGATTTGTTTTGTTTGATTGAAACATGGCTTCACAAAGACATTCCGGATGCTATGATTTGCTCGCCAGGTTACAATATTATAAGAAAAGATCGTTTATCTCGAGGTGGTGGGGTCATGATTCTTCTTAGAGATTTCATTGGTTATCGACTGGTTGATATTCCCCCAAAGTACTCCCACATTGAACTGATTTGTATTGATGTTATTTTTGGACAAACTACTTGGAGAATAATTGGATACTATAGATATGGATGCTATAACAACAAAGCTCTTGAATATGCCCAGGATAGCGTTGATTGTCTTCGCTTTCTATGCCATAACAAGACAGCGATCTGCTTGATGGGTGATTTTAACCTTCCAGATTTTAACTGGAATTTATTTTCTGCCCCATCCTGTGGTGTGTACAATCTCTTTCTCGATTTAGTTAATGAACTGGGACTTCACCAATTTGTCAATGTCCCCACACGCGGGCAAAATATTCGAGATCTTGTTTTCTCCAGTGATTCGCAGATGATTTCTTTAATCACCACGAGCTGCCCAATTTCTAATAGTGATCATTGCGTTGTTAGTTTCCAACCGAATATGTCTTGTTCAAGTGCTGCGGAATCAACACGGCTGTCGTACAGATATGGATTCAAAAAAGCCGACTATTCCGTAATAAATGAATGTTTGCAACACATTAATTGGAATTCTATATTTCAACACTGCTTCTCTGTAGAGGCCTGCTGGAAGGTTTTTCGAGGCTACATTGGTGAGATAATTCGTTTGAAAGTCCCAAAGGTGATGAATAATTTTTCTCATAAACATCCCATGTTTATTATCAGAATGCAAAAGATAAAACCTAAAAAGTGGAAGAAATGGTAATCAACCAACTCTGAGGAGGACAGGTCAAGTTATAATGAAATTGTGAAAAAATATCGCAAAGAAATACGATGCTTCTATTCCAATGTTGAACTAAATTTAATGAAAAGCAAGAAAATTGGAAGCCTCTATCGTTATATTGGTAGGAAAATCTATTCTCGAACAGGTATTGATGAGATATTGCTAGCAGATGGAACCACTACACGAGATCAGGGAGCTATTGCTGATACCTTCAATCGTTATTTTTCATCTGTGTTTACTTTGGATGATGGTCAAACTCATGATTTTCCTGCTCAGACATCGGCCGAGTTTCATGACATCAACTTCTCGCCTGAGGTTGTTTTCGACGCCTTGTCTCGCCTTGAGCCATCTCTGTCTTCAGGATGTGACGGCATTCCCAATATATTTTTAAAGAATTGTGCTGAATCATTAGCTCAACCTCTTTCTCACGTTTTTGAGATGTCGTTTCGAGAGCGGAAGTTGCCACAGGAATGGAAAATTGCGATAGTTATTCCTATTCACAAAAAAGGGCCGACGTCAGTTTCTGAGAATTACAGACCAATCTCTATCACTTCTACGAGCTGCCGAGCAATGGAGCGAATCAATCGATCTCTTATGCAGTTTCTTTTGAAAAATAATTTAATTAATAGAAGTCAACACGGATTTACTCCTGGCTGTTCGACAATTACTAACATCCTTGAATGTGCTGACCGGTGGAGTGAGGTGATACAAACAAGACAGTTGCTAGATGTCATATACTTGGATTTCAAAAAAGCATTTGATTCCGTATCTCATCTCAAACTCCTGCAGAAAGTAAAGGCCTATGGAGTTAAGGGGGACCTACTGAGCTGGCTTACTGATTTTTTAGACTCTAGATTTCTACGAGTTTAGGTGGGAAATTTCCAATCCGAAGATATTTCAGTGATCAGTGGTGTTCCTCAAGGGAATGTGCTGGGCCCTACATTATTTCTTTTATTCATCAATGACTTGCCAAAAATATTTACAAGTCCAGATATAACTTGCAAATTGTTTGCTGATGATGTTAAAATATATTGTATGCCTTATCCATCTTGTGGGTCCTCAACTGTGAGCCTTCAGAATGCTCTTGATTTTGTTTCTGGATGGAGTGAAAGATGGCAACTGAAACTGGCGGCTCAAAAATGTCTGGTATTCACAGTCAATGACAAAAGAACAGCACCATCCTCCAACATGTACACTATTAACAACCATACATTAGATTCTGTTCGAACAATTCGTGATCTTGGTGTTGAGGTAGATTCACGTCTAAGATACGAAGATCATGTTAATATTATTACCCATAAAGCTGCTGCAATATCTCGTCTCCTAAGAATTTTACTCGTTTCCACTGATTGGAGAATACTCAAACTGGCATTTTGTACTTTCGTCAGATATGGATCTCAGGTTTGGAACCCTCATTGTAGATACCTAGTTGATAGAATTGAAAGGGTTCAGAAAACATTCACCAGGTTTATCCCTTCGGTCTCTGGTCTTTCCTATAAAGATCGTCTTCAATTTCTTGATCTTCAATCTTTGGAAAAACGCCGTTTAATTGCTGATCTAGTTTTCTGTTATAAATTAATAAACCATTTAGTTAATACTTCAATGTCATTGTCATTTGCTCCTACCAATATAATATCAACGAGGGGTCATAGTTATAAATTAAGATTAAATAAATTTACATGTGATGCTGTAAAATATTTCTACACTAACAGAATAGTTGCGGTTTGGAACTCTCTCCCCGCCGATGTTGTAAATTGTTCCAGCGTTTTTTTTATTTAAATTGTCATTGAAATCAGTAAACTTGGACATTTTCTTATATTACAGTTAGAGTTTTTTTTTTAATTTTCTGTTTTATTTTTTTTTCACTTCTTGATGGTTTCTGTTTCTTGTGTCCATGACTAAGGATGTCTGTGATTTTTACCAATGCTTTTATTAACTCGTCGTCTCTGTTTGTTTCTCTGTCTGTCTGTTTGTTTCTCTGTCTGTCTGTTTCTCTGTCCGTCTGTTTGTTTCTCTGTCTGTTTCAAATCTTGCAATCAATTTTTGAGTCACTTCCTGATGATAGATTTTTTTTTCAAATTTTGCATACATGCTCAAAATAGAAGACAATGCAATATTCAATTATTAGTTTTACAATAAGTCAATTAATTTAGTTAATTTTAATTAATTTCGATATTTCGATATAATTAAGATATTTCGACTTTAATATAAAATAAAAGAGTAATATAAGAAAAAATTGATTGCAAATTTTGTGTTTTAATTACATATAAAAGCATTGGGTTTTAAAAATTCGTTTTTAATTTACTTGTTTTTTATTTTATTGTTTTTTCATGCTAGTGTTAGTGGCTTACTAGCCCTTCTGGCATTTTTCAATAAATAAATAAATAGGAAGTTGATAATCAAACCAGTGATTTTACATTAATATATATATATATATATATATATATATATATATATATATATATATATATATATATATATATATATATATATATATAGATATATATATATATATAGATATATATATATATATATATATATATTAATGTAAAATCACTGGTTTGATTATCAATGACTCTATCTGCCAGCCACTCATGATTCAGCACTGTGGCCATGGATGATTGCTTTTTTATGTTGTACATTGGTTAAGTGCTGAATGAGCTGTTCTGCCTCCATCCAATAAAGTTGCTGCAATGCCAGACAATGCAACGGCCAAAACAATGCCATTATTTGATCGTATTTCGGCGAGAATTAGAGAAATGTTTTCCCACTTCCACCTGGTACATCCAAAACAAAGAATCCACCTTGTCGTTCCAGAACTGCCAGTATAATGCGGTCGTAAATCATTGTTCATCAGTCATTAGTGGAACATAGGGGAGTAACAATCGCTGCCATTTCTACAGTATTGTACCGCAGTTCACCTGAAAGGAATCTGCCATGTTTTTGACCTCAAAATGCAAGAAGATGAACATTTTCAATCTCAGACAGTTAAAGATACTCTTTTATAGGAAACAGTATAAATGTAAATCCTTGATCAAACTTATATATATATATATATATATATATATATATATATATATATATATATATATATATATATATATATATATATATATATATATATATATATATATATATATATATATATTAGAGTTTGCCCGTCAAAAATGACGGATTTTTAAAAAATTTAATTATATGTTCTTTTCTGATGGCAGATTGCTGTACCACCTTTTTTGATCTTTGAGACTGTCATTGTACACTTGCGTAATAACTTGTGTTACACGCCTGCGCTCACTAATTTTTATCAACTGCTGATTGCTGACCCCTGCGGTCGCCGAGTTATGCGTAATTGCTAACATACATACATAGTGGTTTTGCCCGTCCCAAGGACGGATGTTTTAAAATGACGATGTAATTAGGATACATTTTCTTGAAAAATAGTCAACAAAAACAAAATGACGCCCATCGTTGAAAAGTGGTCCTTGCTTCTGAGATTTTTTAAAATCCCATTATATAATATTTTTCGATTGCAGGACTGATCGAGAGTGTATATAGCAAGGATGTCTTGATATAACAACTGGAGGCACAACCTACTCTAGTAGGCCTAATGTTTTATCGCTTCTTATATCATAATTATAAATATATTGATGTAACAAACTACAAAAGCATCAGTAGTTATATCTTACTTCTAAAAATCTTGATGTAACTATGTCGTAATTTGCTAAATTGTCTTGGCCTACTAGAGTAGGTTGTGGATCCGGTTGTTATATCAAGATATCCTTGGTATATAGCATGGATATCTTGATATAACTACTGGATCCACAACCTAATAAAATAGGCCTAAACGGTAAGACCAGTTAAGCAATAGTTATATCAAGATTTTTATAAGTGTGACATAACTTCTAACGCTACTGTTGTTTGTTACTACAATTAATTCATTATCATGATGTAATAAGTAATAACACAGTAGTCTTCTTCGAAGTTTCCGATCCAAAGGAACCTTCGTAAGCGCCTCTGACTTATCTGGCGCTATATAAATTCATCATTATTATTATTATTATTAGTAGTCCTAAATCGTATATTTTTATTAGGTTGTGGATCCAGATGTTATATCAAGATATCCATGGTATATAGGTACAATTGCATAATAACTTTTATTACACGCCTGCGTGCAATAAATTCTTACGTGCACATCGATATTGTCTATACGACTAATTACGTAAGCGTGACAGAATCAGTGAGTAAGTGAGTGAGTGACGTGGGCTACTATAATATATATATATATATATATATATAAGTGTTTGTTTGTTTGTCTCTCTGTTTGTCCTTTGTTTTTCCAAAATAACTTTTTTAAATAACTTTAAAAAAATATTGTAAATAGCCATGGACCTATCATCAGACCTACCAAATGTACACAAAAAATTTCATGAAAATCGGTTCAGCTGTTTTGGAGTTCAATTTCAAACACTATTGACTATTCTCTCTAACTTTGAGATTTCTTTGCTCTAGCTATAAAACATGTACACATCATTTCCGGTTTAGTGTTGACAGCAGTCTCGAGCTTACCGATCTAGTCATAACGTGGGAAATTTTGTTGCATTGGAAGTGTGAATTTTCAGATTTGGTGTAAAATAGTGGTAGGAACTTAGCATTCTAAATTCTATAAAAATCGGAGTCGTTTGTCCTGAGTTATACGGCATTTAGTTTGATAGGCGATGATGTCGTGAATATACTCTTCCACAAAATATTTATATCCTTTAACCATATCCTTTGATACAAGACATGTATTTTTCATTTTGAAAAATCTTTCTACGTCTTCAAAAGTAAAATTAGGAACAACCGAAAGGCTCATTTTAATTACAGTTAAACGCTCAACAGAAGACCAGAAGTTAAACATCCCCATAGCAAAGAAAGCACAAAGTTAGAGAGAATAGTCAATAACCTGAGATTTATATATATACTAGCGGAGATACCCGGCGTTGCCCGGGTTTTTTAGAGGTTTTTCTAATGTTTGTCTCTTTCTCTCCCGTTTCCTTTCCCACCTGCTTTCCCACTCCTGTTCGCTTTCCAGTTTTCGGTCGTTTTCCCGCTGCCGGTCGCTTTCCCGCTCCCGGTCGCTTTCCCGCTCCCGGTCGCTTTTCCGCTCCCGGTCGCTTTCCCGCTCCCGGTCACTTTCCCGCTCTCGGTCGCTTTCCCGATCCCGGTCGTTTTCCCGTTCCCGGTCGCTGTCCCGTTCCCGCTCACGTTTGCTCTCCCATTCCCGCTCACGCTTGCTTTTCCGTTCCCGCTCGGTGTCCGTTCCGGGTCGCTTTCCCGTTTCTATAATAGACAAACTAACCCACAAACATTCATATATATATATATATATATATATATATATTGCGAATAAACTGTGGAATCAATAGCTTTTCGTTTAGGTGGCATAATTAATTCGATAGAAAGATTTGAAATTTGAAATTGTATTTTTTCAGCCAATTTTCAATATATGACGATGTTTTAAAGGAAATAGTTTTGTACTTTATATATATATATATATATATATATATATATATATATATATATATATATATATATATATATATATATATATATATATATATATATATATATATATATATATATAATTATGTAGTTCCCGCTCGCTCACCCGCTCCGCTCCGCTCATTTTGTGACGGATTTCAAAAAAAAATTTTATATTTGATTCCCCTTGACTCTCAAGGTTGTGTGAAAATTTCATTACGATCGGATGAATGGTGTAGCAATGCATAAAGCCCATTAACATACAAACATTCATTTTTATATATATAGATATATATATATATATAGACTAGCGGGGGCACCCGGCGTTGCCCGGGGTTTTTCTAATGTTTGTCTCTCTCGCTCCCGTTTCCTTCTCCGCTTTCCCGTTCCCGGTCGCTTTCCCGCTCTCGGTGGTTTTCCAGCTCCCGGTCACTTTCCCGCTCCCGGTTGCTTTTCCGTTCTCGGTCGCTTTCCCTTTCTAGCTCTCAGTTGGCTTCCGTTCCCGTTTTCGCTCATTTATGTATGTACTAGCGGGGTTACCCGGCGTTGCCCGGGGTTTTTAGAGGTTTTTCAAATGTTTGTCTCTCTCGCTCCCGTTCCCTTCTCCACTTTCCCGTTTTCGTAGCGTTCCCGGTCGCTTTTCCGCTCTCGGTCGCTTTCCCGCTCAGAAGTTTTGTTATCGATTTTCTCTCTTGCTCGCGTTTCCTTCTAAGCTTGCTCTCCCGATTCCAGTCGCTTTCCGCGTTCCCGGTCGCGTTCCCGGTCGCTTTCCGCGTTCCCGGTCGCTTTCCCGTTCCCGGTCGCTTTCCCGTTCCCGGTCGCTTTCCCGTTCCCGGTCGCTTTCCCGTTCCCGGTCGCTTTCCCGTTCCCGGTCGCTTTTCCGTTCTTGGTCGCTTTCCCGTTCCCGGTCGCTTTCCCGTTCCCGGTCGCTTTCCCGTTCCCGCTCACGCTTGCTCTCCCGTTCCCGGTCATGCTTGCTCTCCCATTCCCGGTCACGGTTGCTCTCCCGTTCCCGTTCCCGTTCACGCTCATTTTCTCTTTCATAATTTCTGTTAGCCTATAAAACGTAAAATAGATTTGCTAAGACTATATATATATATGAATGTTTGTGGGTTAGTTTGTCTATTATAGAAACGGGAAAGCGACCCGGAACGGACAGCGAGCGGGAACGGAAAAGCAAGCGTGAGCGGGAATGGGAGAGCAAACGTGAGCGGGAACGGGACAGCGACCGGGAACGGGAAAACGACCGGGAGCGGGAAAGCGACCGGGAGCGGGAAAGCGAACAGGAGTGGGAAAGCAGATGCGAAAGGAAACGGGAGAGAAAGAGACAAACATTAGAAAAACCTCTAAAAAACCTGGGCAATGCCGGGTATCTCCGCTAGTACATACATAAACACACACACAGACACACATACATGCACATACACATACATACATACACACATACATACGCACATACATATATATATAGTTCCCGCTCGCTCACCCGCTCCGCTCATTTTGTGACGGATTTCAAAATTTTTTTTTTATATTTGATTCTCCTTGACTCTCAAGGTTGTGTGAAAATTTCATTACGATCGGATGAATGGTGTAGCAATGCATAAAGGCCATTAACATACAAACATTCATTTTTATATATATAGATATATATATATATATATATATATATATACATATATATAGATATATATATATATATATATATATATATATATATATATATATATATATATATATATATATATATATATATATATGTGTGTATATAGTTCCCGCTCCGCTCATTTTGTGACGGATTTCAAATTATTTTTCACTATATTTGATTCCCCTTGACTCTCAAGGTTGTGTAGCAATGCATAAAGGACATACATACATACATACATACATACATTCATTTATATATATATATAGATAGATATATAGATTCCCGGCTCCCTCTCCCGCTCCGCTCATTTTGTGCCCGATTTTAACTTTTTTCACAATTTTCTTTTCCTGTATAAGAACTACCTCCTTGCCAAATTTCATCAAGATCGCTGCAGCGGTTTGGATTCCTATAAGAGATTAACTCAAACACATTCATTTTTATATATATAGATTATAAAAGCATGTTTTCAGTTTTTTAAATGAATATATATTTGACACATTTACATATTATAATTTTTAAACAACAAATTAAAGGTAAATCTGAACTTAAAAAAATGATCAAAAAATAAAATACAAAAATGAATTATATAAACAAATCATTTAAGAAGAATATCACATCATTTTCAAACTTCATTCAATGCAAGTTTTCAACAATTAAATGAACTAAAAAGATCCTTGCTACAATCACTACGAAACTTTTCATCTACTGTTTCATCAGCAAATATATCGGAAACAGATTGATCTTCTGTCACAATCTTTTCTTTAAATAATAATATTTTATCACTGATAGATGTTTTGCATTTCATTAAAGATGGACAAGGAGTACTTGTGTAATTCAATAAACTCCAGATACTGCTATCATTAATTCCAGCATTGTGAGAAGTATCCAACAAATTATTAGAAGTAGACGTTTCACAACCTAAATAATTATTTTTAACTTCGTTTTTCAACAACGTAAGAGTTTCTATAGAATCTTCATGACCGGGTTTTATCGTTGTGGTGTTAGATTTTTCCAGATGTCTGCAGAATTCATTATACAATATATGTTGATCGGCAGCAGTTTCAACTGAGTCATAAATCTTATGCTGGACTGCAGATAATGGAGAAGTACATTCCATATTATCGGCAATATGATTTGCCTCTTTTGTTAAGTGAAATTCAGTTTTGAAGTTTTGATTATTGAGGGACTGGATCAAGGAATCTTCAAGACATGTTTTTTCTGGTCTACTTTTGAGTAATGCAGACAACTCATCAGAATCTTCATTAATTTCTTCTTGATTGTAGATAAAACTAAATGATCCATCAAAAAAATTGTTTAGAAAATTTTGGGTGAATACAGTCTTCAACTCTGGACATGTTTGGGATTCTTTAAAAGACTTAAAGGTATTCTGATGAACACCAGTATCTTTTTTAAGCATATCAGTCATATCAGATAAACCATGGAGAAGAATATCTGTGTGGGTCGACTTTGGGGCTAAATTTTTAATAAACTTAGACTTGTTAAAAATATTTTGTAAATAGTCTTGGTCAGATGATACTGTATTATTATGGCATTCTAAAAGCAGATAGTCCAATACTGTCATAGGATGGCTGCTGTTGTGTAACAAAAAAATGTGGTTAGTGTACCAAGAACCTTCTGCAAACAAGTTAGTATCCATGGGCACCCTAATAGAAGATTTTTTCCAAAATATAAACAGTTGACCAGAAAAAATTGCTTGAAAAGTGACATTTAGAAATTCATCCAACCATCGAGACCCTTCTTCGACATGCCACTTGTTTAAATCTTCTATGATTCTGTTTAAAAATACATGTTATCTAGTTTTTTATTTCATACAAAAAATGTAAATGTCTACCTTAAAAACTGTGCAACTCCACATCCATAAAACTTGTCTAAAGTCTTCCCAAAAACTGTGATATATGATAGCTTTGAATCGGATGACAAAACTTTAAATCTCAATTTATATGTGCAAAGTGGTCTGTCTGTGTAGGAATTACAGAAGGCACACATATACCTAAAACATGCCAAAACATAACATAAATCTTATTAAAAATTAAAAAGAATATATTGGAGTTGGCTAAAAGCCAGATTGAAAGTAAACTGTCTAATATACAAAATTTACCTTCCTGATTGCTCCTCAACAAAAACTTTTTTACAACAAGAATCACAATTATAAAAGTAGAACTCATGGCTGTTTAGAACGCCAATTACTCGGGCCACGAGCAAGCTTTGATTTTGATTCATATTCTTTATTTCTAGTTTAGTTTTAGTTCCGTTTAAGTTAGTAATTAGTTTGAGCAGAGTCTGTCACTATACAGTAGTATACAGTACTATACACTATACCAACTCTGCTAAAGTCACTAAATTCAACTCTGGTAGTCTAGTCAGTGTAACGAAACTAAATCAAAGTTAATCACACTTTAAATAAATAAAGGTAATCTGGTAAAGGTTCCCTTTGACGGCCCGTGTGGCGGATTAATACATAATTCTCGGCTATAATTAACTATAAACACGATTAAAAGTAAACACTAGTTTAAAAATTATGATAATTAGTATAAGTAATTTATTTAAAATGAGAAAATGTCATATAAAAAAATAAATAATGTAATTATAATTTATGTACGTTTGAGTTTTAAGAAAAAGTTTAAACGAAGGAAAAGTTTAAACGACGCAAATACACAATGTTCGCTTACAAATATTCAAATTTCGACGTTGCTTCGAATAAACTACTTTTTTTAACATTTATTTTTTAGTTTTTCTTCATTAAAAATTTGAAATTTTGTTTATTTAAAGAAGTTAACTTAGTTTAATAATTTCCAATTTTCTTACTTCTTGCAAACCGTTCCGAGTTACCGGGCGGTGAGTTTTAAAATTTTAATGGAATTTTTATTTACAACTGATAGTTTGTTTTTTAAATAAAATTTTATTATAAACTAATTTTATTTATTTTTTATTCATTTCATTCATACGATCATCGTACCTCACCACTCACAACTACGATGTAAATAGGGCTTGAAAGGGTACTACTTACGTTTTAAAAGTCTCTCAAATTACGATAAATGTTTTTTTTTTAAATTAAAATTGGTATTAAATTTGTTTTTTTATGTTATTGTGACAAAATAAAAATAATACGATTATTTTTCGGCACGGGCCGTCCAAGGGAACCTTTACCGGTAATCTTTCCTACGGACGGCCCGTGCCGAAAAATAGTCGTATTATTTTTATTTTGTTACAATAACCTAAAAAAACAAATTTAATACCAAATTTAATTTTAAAAAAAAATATTTATCGTAATTTGAGAGACTTTGAAAACGGTAAGTAGTACCCTTCCAAGCACTATTTACATCGTAGTTGTGAGTGGTGAGGTACGATGATCGTATGAATAAAAAAAATAAAATTAGTTTATAATAAAATTTTATTTAAAAAACAAACTCAGTTATAAAAAAAATTAAATTTAAATTTTAAAACTTTTTCTATGTAAAACGATAAAGAACAAAAAGCGAGAGAAACAACGAACGAAGTAAACCCCGATAGTCAATTTATATAAGGTCGCTGCTATTGCCCCGGCGGTTCGCCGTGATTGCAATCTGTAAAATTGCAATCCCGTATTAAAATGAAACTCTACCCCTAACCCTAACCTTACCCTACCCTTAACCCTACCCCTTACCCTACTCCTAACCCTACTCCTAACTCTACCCATAACCCTATCCCTACCCCTAACCTAGGTAGTCGCATAAAAAGTTTCAATATAATTTTTTTTAAATTTTACTAATATTTTAAATAAAGGTACAAATTCTGAGTTTGAATATACTATATAGTGTAAAAAATAAAATTAATAAAAAGATCGCATACCGGCGCCTACCGCCGTGGTAATAGTTATAACGTTATATAACACGCTACGCGATTCATTCGTTTACACTTTTCCTTAAAACTCAAATTTTTTCTATGTAAAATTTTTTAAATTATAATTAAATTATTTATTTAATTAAAATAATTTTGTATAACATTTTAAATAAATTATTTATACAAATTATCATAATTTTTAAACTAGTGTTTACTTTTCATCGTGTTTATAGTTAATTATAGCCGAGAATTATGTATTAATCCGCCACACGGGCCGTCCGTGGGAAAGATTACCTACGATTTATTTAAAATAAGATCTCTTGTTGTTATTATTTGTAATAATTTGAATTGATTAAAAGTGACTCTAATATTTATACAGATATTTAATTTTTTGCTAATAAACAATTATTACTTAAAAGTGATATTTAATATTATTACATATATTACTAGCTGGGTTATTTGGCGTTTTGCTGTTTTTTTTAGAAGTTTCTCGTCTTTTCTCCAAGGATGTCATTTCGGGGGGACAGTTCCCCCGTTTCCCCTGACTTTAAAGAGAACCCCTAACGTTTAAATAGGTTTTTCTGACAATGAAGTAGACTCTCCATAAAATTAAAGTAGGGCCCCAACAGTTAGGGCCTTACTTCACAATGAGCCCACTATGAGGTTCAAGTAGACCTCGTGACGTTGAAGTGGGCCTGGGCCTCCGTGTGTTTGTCTAAAGTCGCAAGCGGGCCCATGGTTGCGTATTCATGAGGGACTTTTTAACAGTTTTAAAATAATTGAAGTTTAATTTATTACAAGCTAACAACTATATTCTGTTTGTCTGTAGCCCAAGGCTTTATCTGTACTAAACTCACTTTTCGACTTTCAAAAGCTCTGATATTTGGCAGTTATTTAAAAACTTTGGAAACGGGAGAGCAAACGGGGGCGAGAAAGCGACTGTGAGCGGAAAAGTGACCGGGAACGGGAGAGCAAGCGGGAACGGAAAGCGACCGGGAGTGGGAGAGCAAGCGGGGAAGGAAACGGGAGCAAGAGAAAAACGATAGAAAACTTCTAAAAACCACGGGTAACGCTGGGTACCCCGCTAAGTCCTTTATAATTTTGTTTCCATTTTTTAGTGTGAATATCTCATAATTAATTTTTGGTCCTAACGGTTCTATGGACCAAGTTTCAGATCGATTGGATGACGGGAAATGGGTTTGTGTTCAATCAGACAGACCGACAGACATAGTATATGTGTTAATATAAAGGATTTAAACAAGTGAAGCAAAAACAAAGCTTTTTAAAAACACACTTTTGTATTTTTACTACATAAACAACAAACATATTAGCATAGACAATAAATAGTTTGACGAAAATATCACAAATAAATATTTAATTAAAATTTGATAGAAAGCATTGTTAATCAGTTCGGAGGTATGTTTAAATTTTGAAGTCTCTAGCTCAGCGGGAAGTTAGTTTAAAATCGATTGCAAAATTTGACGACAGACAGATAGACAGACAGACAGAGAAATCAAGTTAAGTAAAAGTGTGTAAAAATAGAAAAACACGTGGGCTTTTTTAACATGTTGCTCCCTTCCAAGGTTCTGATTAAATGACGTCCCTGTTTTTCTTTCTATCTCTCTTTCTCTCGTTTTTTCTCTATCTCTCGCTTCCTCTCTTTTTTTTCTTCCTTCCTTTCTTTTTTCCCCTCTAAGGTTGAGTTTTTTGTAGTATAAAAGGTTCTGTGCAGTGACGTATTCAGATTTTAACGCCTGGGGAGCGATAAGAATTTTATAAGAGCGCCTGAGGACCTCATGTTATGTTTATAACAATTGATTGGTTCAAGTATAACTTTACGGTAGGCAATTTTGAATAATTAGATAATGGATTTCAGTTCTTTCTGGAAATGGGTGAACTAAAATACAATGCCTGATAGAATCTACTTACGAAAAATTGAGAAGTCTTTAAACAAATTACCTGCGACTACCCAACCTAGTTTTAGTTTAGGAAGAGGAAAAAAATAGCAGTATTTTTAGAATGGAATTTGGGGACTCACGTGGGTAGGGACGTAAATTCAGCATTTTCCGGGGGGGGGGGGCAAAATTTTCCCGCCATTATATAACCTACTGACAGGGTTAACCGGTGTTGCCCGGATTTTATGCTTAGTTTTTTTCTCTTTTTCTCTTATGAAACATCATATAAATAACATTTTTTTTAGTTTTTCCAAATTTTCGTATCAATGAAGTCTACCTGCATGCCAAATGTTGCTCCTGCGGCATGGAGGTGAAAAGCAAATGCTCTCACACAACATTATCTTTTATATCTATATAAATACGTTGGTACAAGCAGGGAGGGGTGGAAAGATACAATCCCCCACCAGAGTATCAATTTATATTTTTTTTTGGTATAATACCTGTTTTTTTGGAAAATGACCGTAGCTTTTTTGGGAGGAGAAAGTGGAAGTCTTTGAAAAAATTTGGAAAAATACTTACGACTAACCCTCACAGCTGATTTTATTTTGGCACAGAAAACAGCTAAATTTTGAACAAACGCTGATACACAATTTAATACTCTGCATTTACTGGTAAAGCATCGAGCTCAGATATAAAATTGTCTACACACGCAAAAAAGATTCCAATATTAATTGAATCATCACGAGGTTGAGTAATTTTGAAATTAACAATTTATGTAATAAACTATAGGTGAAAAAAAATAAATCTTGGAAATCAAGGGAGGGGGAAAATTGTCTACACATGCCAGAAGGATTACAATACGCATTGAATCATCACTAGGTTAAGTAAAGTTGAAATTTTAAAATATATTGTAAACTCTAGGTAAAAAATTGAAATTTTAAAAATCGGGGGGGGGGGGGGGGAGGGGGAAATGTTTCCCCTGCCCCCCGCAATTTACGTCCCTGCACGTGGGCCTTTTCAACATCTAGTTTCAGTGCCGTGGTTAACACACCTCGAATCCCCGGTTGTGGGACAGGCTTCAAAGGGCTCCCAAATTATGGTGACTTAATCTGTAATGAAGATTTATTTTAATTAGTGCTTATTCTATTTCAAAAAATAAATAAACATTTACACTAATATTTTTTGCGGGAGGAGGCACTCACACCATGACACCATAGCCCCGTTATTATCTAGTTGTCCCATGGCTTAGCTGAAATGACGTCCCTGCCTGTAAATTTGATTCGCTGGTACTAAAATTCGTTGATCTATTTGCTCTTACAAGGTGAATAAACAAGTGAATGCAGACGTATTAAAATTCTACTGGAAGTCAGATTTGTCACGAGCTGTGAAACTCAATCCAGGTATAGCAATAATTACAAAGATGCGGTTCTTCCAATAAATAAATGCATGCGTTCAGCCTCCGTTTTCTCATCACTTCATTCTATCTGCAACATACAAGACGCCCGCTAATAATAGAGGCGAGGTCTGCACGCTTGTCATTTGCCGCCCACACGCTGAAACGGTGATCAGAGTCATTCTTAGCACTTTTTATCGACATGCGTTTCTAATCTGTGAGGCCGCGGTTTTTTTCGAGAAATTTTCAGCTTTGTTATTATACAATTATTTAAACATGTGGCCTTTCAAAAATGTCTTATTCCGATTTTTTATTGAAGTGTTGCTTATAGGAAATCTGTACATCTGTGGAGCAAGAGACAGTTCAGGTGAGCGGATTTATGAATAGGTATTTCATTTGAAATCGTATCCTACCTGGAGTGCCGATTCTTATCGTGTACCTATTATTTGATAGCTAATTCTTAATTTTTAAGCTGTTGTCTCTAATACTGTTTGCTAATATTCTTCAAGTTTTATGCGTTGTTTTTTGTTTTTTACTCTGTGGCTTTTATAGCCTAATATGCACTGCTTCCTTAATCTTAAAATGACTTTCCCGCCGAAATTTTATCTAAACAGAGCGCATATGTGATCTGGTGACTGGGTTACGTGATGAGCACTTGAAAATCTTCCTGAATATTTACATATAGAAAATCTAACCTTTTATTTACATTTAGAAAATTTAACCCTTTACATTTCTGAGATAAAGAGAAGCTTATAAAATAACATGTTGAGTCCATGGACGTCATTTCGGGGTCATGGGGCGCAGTTTTTCCCCGACGCTGAAGTGGAATCCCTGACGTTGAAGTCGGTCCCCTGACGTTGAAGTGGGCCCCCTGACGTTGAAGTGGGCCCCCTGACTTTGAAGTGAGTCCTTCTAATGTTGAAATGAGCCCCTGAACTTTCTTTAAATCAGGCCCCAATTTTTTGAAAATTTTGGAAAAAGTACCTATGACTACGCCCCTGCCTTTTAGGAATGAAAAATTCAGCCTTATGATACAAAATTCAGGAACATGTGGGTCCTTTCAACATGTTGCCCACCTAAAGGTTTTGCTGAAATGACGTCCATGGTTGTGTCGTGTTCAAATTATAAATAATTATCTAATATAACACTATAAGAACTTTCGCAGATGCAAATGATACATACTTTCATTCCCTATTAACAGGGTTATGTTATGTTGCTCTGAATAGCATTCGATATTTACTCATTTTGTCTATCATTGAATGTTTACTTGTGCAGCAGTGTTTGCTTTCCAAGAGCAAGTTGTTTATCTTTATGCAAATTCACTGATTGAATTAAGGAAAACATTTGCTCTTTTGAACTGGACATTGAGTTTTATGCTCTGCTGACTTCCTGCATATACAAATAAATATAAATATATTTTTAATGTTGAGTGCTCACGTGCTCAATGAATATTCAATCAGATTATCTCATTAATGAGACGTATACCAAATAGCAATTTTATTTAGCTGAAGGTGTTCGGTTATTTTTTTTATCTACAAAATTTTATCACGTATGAACTGAACGATTGAGCCTCATTACGATTGCGATATGAAGGAGTGTATGCATTTAAGTGTGTGCACGACTGTACACTGCAATAATATAAACAGTTGCTCTCCCATGGCAACGCTGATGATTTTTTATACTTCCTAATGTGATTGGCACCAACCACTCCATTGTTGTAAGTTTGTGTGCGTGTGTATTACAAACTGTGTGAGTTCTAAGTTTGGAAACGCAACCTGGATCGTTGCGGTTTATTTATATAAAAAATTTCAGTTTTGCTTTTGCGGGATTTTCCTAATATTTCGCAGTTCAACACTCAGAAATTAATCTATATATATAAAAGAACATGTCCTGACTGACTGACTGACTGACTGACTGACTGACTGACTGACTGACTGATAATCAACGCCGAGCTCAAACGCCTCATCCTAGGAACGTGAAATTTGGAACATATATTACTTTTATAGCGTAAACATCCGCTAAGAAAGGATTTTTGAAAATTCTACTCCGGAGGGGAAAAAACTGGAAAACAAACTTTTTTCTAAAATAATGTATATCTCGAAAACCAAAAATGAGGAGATTTTAAAATTTGGTATATAGATTCTTTTTAAAAAATAAAAAAATACGTGTTTCATAATTTTTTGAAAATTCGGTTTCCCGGACCTCAAATGTGGGTTGGAAAATTGGGTTATTTGGTTTTTAAAATAACTGCTACTCAAAAACTGTGAATGCTACAGGAGTAAAAATTAGTATTTAGTTTCTACCCCAAAAATAATTAAATACGTGTTTTAGCATTTTTTAAAAATTTGGTTTCCAGGACTTCAAATGTGGGGTGGAAAATATGGTTATTTGTTTTTTAAAGTAACTGCTACTCAAAAACTGTAAATACCACAGATGTAAAAATTAGTATTTAGTTTCTATTCTAAAAATAAAAATATACGTGTTTTACCATTTTTTAAAAATTTGGTTTCCAGGACCTCAAATGTGGGGTGGAAAATAAGGTTATTTGGTTTTTAACATAACTGCTACTCGAAAACTGTAGATGCTACAGAAGTAAAAATTAGTATTTGGTTTCTACTCCAGAAATATGATATACGTGTTTTACTATTTTTTGAAAATTTGGTTTCCAGGATTTAAATATGGGGTGGAAAATAGGGTTACTTGGTTTTTAAAGTAACTGCTACTCAAAAACTGTAAATGCTACAAAAGTAAAATTAGAACTTAGTTTCTACTCTAAAAATAATGATATACGTGTTTAACCATTTTTTGAAAATTTGGTTTCCAGGACCTCAAATGTAAAGTGGAAAAAGGGTTATTTGATTTTAAAATAACTGCTACTCAAAAACTGTAAGTGCTACAGATGTGAAAATTAGTATTTTGAGGTTTTGTGCCGGTTAAAAGTAGATGAGTTCAGTTTATCACCGGACGGACGGGCCAAGCCTTTATTTTAGGGTCTTCATACGGCCCTGCCCAAACCTTAAATCAATTTGGGACGGGCCGAGATTTTTAACCAAGTATATAGTTACTTGGTTTTTAAAGTAACTGCTACTCAAAAACTGTAAATGCTACAAAAGTAAAATTAGAACTTAGTTTCTACTCTAAAAATAATGATATACGTGTTTAACTATTTTTTGAAAATTTGGTTTCCAGGACCTCAAATGTAAAGTGGAAAAAGGGTTATTTGATTTTAAAATAACTGCTACTCAAAAACTGTAAGTGCTACAGATGTGAAAATTAGTATTTTGAGGTTTTGTGCCGGTTAAAAGTAGATGAGTTCAGTTTATCACCGGACGGACGGGCCAAGCCTTTATTTTAGGGTCTTCATACGGCCCTGCCCAAACCTTAAATCAATGGGACGGGCCGAGATTTTTAACCAAGTATATAGTTACTTGGTTTTTAAAGTAACTGCTACTCAAAAACTGTAAATGCTACAAAAGTAAAATTAGAACTTAGTTTCTACTCTAAAAATAATGATATACGTGTTTAACCATTTTTTGAAAATTTGGTTTCCAGGACCTCAAATGTAAAGTGGAAAAAGGGTTATTTGATTTTAAAATAACTGCTACTCAAAAACTGTAAGTGCTACAGATGTGAAAATTAGTATTTTGAGGTTTTGTGCCGGTTAAAAGTAGATGAGTTCAGTTTATCACCGGACGGACGGGCCAAGCCTTTATTTTAGGGTCTTCATACGGCCCTGCCCAAACCTTAAATCAATTTGGGACGGGCCGAGATTTTTAACCAAGTATATAGACATTTTAGTGATTTTAGGGTGTTCAGACGGGCCGGGCTAAACCTGAAATCAAGGTGGGACGGGCCAAAGTGTTTCATCAAGTATATAGAACTTCTAGGCCTGTAAAAACGGGCGGGCCCATATTAGACGGCTCTGCCCAAACCTTAAATCAAGGTGGGACGGGCCGAGATTTTAACCAAGTATAGACATTTTAGTGATTTTAGGGTGTTCAGACGGGCCGGGCTAAACCTGAAGTCAAGGTGGGACGGGCCGAAGTTTTTCAACAAGTATATAGAACTTCTAGGCCTTTAAAAACGGGCCGGGTTCATATTAGACGGGCCGTGCTGGGCCAGGAATTTCGGTTTTTGAAACGGGCTGGGCCAAGTTGTCGACGGGCCGTGCTGGGCCAGGAATTTCGGTTTTTGAAACGGGCTGGGCCATGTTGTCGACGGGCCGAGCCGAGACCTAAAAAATTGATCCGTGCAGTACTCTACTATGTATGCACGGTTCAAATTCTCTAATTTCATGCGAGCGAAGCCGCTACGGGCACTGCTAGTATTTTATAATATAACTAGCGGAGATACCCGGCGTTGCCCGGTTTTTTTTAGAGGTTTTTCTAATGTTTGTCTCTTTCTCTCCCGTTTCCTTTCCCACTTGCTTTCCCACTCCTGATCGCTTTCCCGTTTTCAGTCGTTTTCCCGCTGCCGGTCGCTTTCCCGCTGCCGGTCGCTTTCCCGCTCCCGGTCGCTTTCCCGCTCCCGGTCGCTTTCCCGCTCCCGGTCGCTTTCCCGCTCCCGGTCGCTTTCCCGCTCCCGGTCGCTTTCCCGCTCCCGGTCGCTTTCCCGCTCCCGGTCGCCTTCCCGCTCCCGGACGTTTTCCCGTTCCCGTTCGCTGTCCCGTTCCCGCACACGTTTGCTCTCCCATTCCCGCTCACGCTTGCTTTTCCGTTCCCGCTCGCTGTCCGTTCCGGGTCGCTTTCCCGTTTCTATAATAGACAAACTAACCCACAAACATTCATATATATATATATATATATATATATATATATATATATATATATATATATATATATATATATATATATATATATATATATATATATATATATATATATATATATATATATATATATATATATATATATATATATATATATATAGTCTTAGCAAATCTATTTTACGTTTTATAGGCTAACAGAAGTTATGAAAGAATGGAAAAGAGAAAATGAGCGTGAATGGGAACGGGAACGGGAGAGCAACCGTGACCGGGAATGGGAGAGCAAGCGTGACCGGGAACGGGAGAGCAAGCGTGAGCGGGAACGGGAAAGCGACCGGGAACGGAAAAGCGACCGGGAACGGGAAAGCGACCGGGAACGGGAAAGCGACCGGGAACGGGAAAGCGACCGGGAACGGGAAAGCGACCGGGAACGCGGAAAGCGACTGGAAGCGGGAGAGCAAGCTTGGAAGGAAACGCGAGCAAGAGAGAAAATCGATAACAAAACTTCTGAGCGGAAAAGCGACCGGGAGCTGGAAAACGACCGAGAGCGGAAAAGCGACCGGGAACGCGACGAAAACGGGAAAGTGGAGAAGGAAACGCAAGCAAGAGAGAAAATCGATAACAAAACTTCTGAGCGGATTTTTATACATCTCATCTACATACATAATTTCCTATGTCTGTAGTTCTGTAGTCTGTATGTATGTATGTATGTATGTATGTATGTAGGCTAACGATTTCGCATAACGCGGCGGCCGCGGTGGTCAGCAATCAACAGTTGATAAAATTAGCGCACGCAAGCGTGTAATAAAAGTTATTACGCAATTGTACAATGCGTTAAATTATATATAACGAGGTTTAAAAATCCGTCATTTTGACGGGCTATCTCTAGTTATATAATATTTTGCGATTGAAGCGCCACTTTTTTACAAACTTTTATTTAGGTTACAATCTCTGTTTGTGTGTGTGTGTGTGTGTGGCTTTCTCTGTACAAAAATTTTGCAAGTAAAATTTAACCAGCTTTTTGACTAGCTAGGAAGCCGAAACTTTTAGCATTGTTTAATATTGGATGACAATACATGATTGAATTAAAAAAAAACCTAATTTGAACATCTTTCGTATTTCTAAATCGAGTGTATTTGAAATCAAAGTTTGTGTTGAAAAACTCGTTTTTTCCTATACTTGTTTTATCTTTAGGACTGACATTGTACAATTGCGTAATAACTTTTATTACACCCTTGCGTGCACTAATTTTATCAATTGCTGACTGCTGACCACTGCGGCCGCCGCGTTATGCGAAATTGCTAACATACGTACAGACCAAGGATATCTTGATATAACAACTGGATCCACAACCTACTCTAGTAGGCTTAATGTTTTATTGCTTATTATATCATAATTATAAATAAATTGATGTAACAAACTGCAAAAACATAGTAGTTATATCATATGTTTACAAATTTTGATGTAACTATGACGTAATTGGCTGAACTGTCTAGGCCTACTAGAGTAGGTTGTGGATCCAGTTGTTATATCAAGATATCCTTGGTACAGACATAGGAAATTTTGTATATAGATAAACATACCCTTATTTTAATTAGTTGCTGTTTCACGTGATTAACTTTTTTTGTTGAAAGAACGTGTTTAATAAATATTTTAAAATTTACCATTTAGTAATATGTTTCTTAAACTTTTTAAATCTCAACAAATAATTTGACAGTTTGCTATGGTACTAACTATGGCCTAAGTTTCAGTACTAACAATCTATCAAAAAGACTTCTTTATCTGTCTGAGCGGTTTTCAAACTGCTCCAGGGTTGAGGGAAATTTGGAATTGGTGTCTTTAAGGGATGATGTAAATTTGAACTTTTTGAGTTCAATAGAAGAAGTAACTGGATATGTGTTAATATTCCAAACTTTTGCCAAAGTTATTCCACTAAAAAACTTGAAGATCATTAGAGGCAGAACTCTCTTCCATGGCTCTCATCCAGAAACTGGAAATAAAATGAACTTCAGTTTGTATGTTGCCATGAATTACAGAGATTCATTGAGTGAAATTGGTCTCCATGAACTTGCATTTGCCAACCTCTCAGGTTATTTCAATGCAGTTGTGAATGTTATTGATCTTTTTTTTGTAAAATCAATGTCTTATTGTAAGGCATACATATGCATACTTACATACATACACATACATACATACATACATACATACATACATACATACATACATACATACATACATACATACATACATACATACATACATACATACATACATACATACATACATACATACATACATACATACATACATACATACATACATACATACATACATACATACATACATACATACATACATACATACATACATACATACATACATACATACATACATACATACATACATACATACATACATACATACATACATACATACATACATACATACATACATACATACATACATACATACATACATACATACATACATACATACATACATACATACATACATACATACATACATACATACATTCACACATACAAACACATACATACACACACATATACATACGTTGGAAATTATATATGTTGATACGTAAAATAAACAGACAATTTATAATTGAATTTTTAGCAAGACTAATTTTAAATAATTTAATTTTTTTCAATAAATTCATATTTAGAAAAATGTTCTTGAATGTTTAAAAACGTCCTTGAGTGTTTTTTGGGGAAGGGGATCAGAGCATTGTGACTTTGACGAGGGCATGATTTTTTAACTAAATGTGATGTCCTGGAGAGGTCAAAAAGGCCAAAAGTGCATTACGTCATTTCTGGATGACCCCTTAAATAATTTCTGGGTTGAAAAAAAAATAATTCAAGCAGTAAATCCAACTAAAATGCAGCCAGAGTTGAATTATTTAATTTTCGTTTTCAGAAATATCATCAGGAAATGTTCTCCTTCAAGACAACAGATTACTTTGTCACGTTGATGATGTAAATTGGACAGATATCTTAAACGACCTTGCATCTCAAGTTGTTATTAATGAAAACAACAACACAAAAAACAAGCGCTTCTGTAGGATGTTTTTTAATTAATTATTAATTATTTTTCACTCAACTGACACTTAACAGATCTCATTTTTTCTTGCAATTAGGTGAAAAATGCTCAGAAAACTGCAAGAAGCTTCAGTCACCAACTGATAAATCTTATTGCTGGACTAGCAATGATGTGAATATTTGCCAGAAACGTCAGTGTTAATTAAATTCATCTATTAATATCATTTTTCGAGGTTTTCTAATGAAAATTAAATTTTCATAAATCATCTAAAAAATGTATTCAAAAATATTCATAGCACTAGTTTTGGTATTATTTACATCTTCTAAATTTATTGTTGAATTGTTTCATAATTTTAATTTTGTACAATTTAAAAATATATTAGTGATAGAAGATGCAGTAGTAGTGGTTGTGGTTGTATTAGATAAAGAAAGTGAAATATGAGAGTGCCAGGCAGGTATTGATCAGCAGTTTGTCCTCACAAGTCAGGTGCACTGTATTTTCCAGCTCATTGTTACAATGTTTGCCTCTTGGTATGAATTATTCCATTCGGTCCCATTCAAAATATTTGTGTTTCTGTGCCGAAGATTTCTGTGTGGGATTCATTATCATACATCACTGAGGCGATTCGCAATCTACTGATTTCTTCATTTATTTATTTGAGTTTTATTGATAAATAAATGGCTGAGTGACAACCTAGAAAGTGTTTATTTAATTGTATTCATGTAAATTAACGGCAGTGAATAAAGTGGTGTGTGCCAAAAATTGTGAAGGAAGGTGTTTTGGGAGAAGTTCATTTAATTGCTGTCATCCAGAATGTGCTGCAGGATGTAACGGTCCACGGGAAACTGATTGCTTTGTTAGTTTGAACTCTTGATTTATTTGTTTATACAACTTGTTTAGTTTCTTACTTTTTTCTGCCTTTCATTTGTTTTATTGGGTCGTGCTGGTGGTCTTTGAAAAGTTTCGTTGGCAATTTAATGAAGGATTTTGTTGCTGTTGATTGAATGGAAGTTGATTTAAACTATTTTAGTGCTTGATTGAATGTGAATGTAATATGAAATTAAAAGTAATTTCTTGTATTTTTTATGAATTTTAATATTTCCAATGTTTTTCCTTTTGTCTGAGTTGAAATCCTGACAAATTTAATTGAAAAAAGGTTTTTTTATTAAAAAATATTAATTCAAATAAAAATAATTAAACAGAATATTTAAAAGATTTCAAAGTATTGAAAATTAGTTTCTATAAAGAAGTTATCAGATTTCTGATTTATTTTTGTGATTTAACTATTTTTTGAAGAAAAAAAAATGTGTCAAAAGATTTTGTTGACAGTTTTGCAGGAATTACAAAGATGAAAACAAATGTGTGTCAACGTGTCCTCCACTCACTCTATTAGATAAAAGTTTAAAAATAGTCAGAAATAATCCCAAAGGAAAATATACTGACAAATCTCTGTGCGTTGAGAAGTGTCCAAGTGAGTGACCAGATGAGAGTTTTCATGAACTAATGTTTTCATTATAAGCTTACATTAAAAATTGAGAATTTGCTGGTTTGAATAAAAACTCTCTTACATATCTCTCTATCATTTGAATATTTTTGATTGTTTCTACAAAATAGGCCACATGTTAATAGACAAGGGTGCTTGTGTCATAAAGTGTAGTGAGGGATTCAGAGCTAATGGTGAAAATGAATGCAAGCCATCTCATGAACTTGCAATTAAAGGTGAAACTTAATTCCATATTTAGTCGTTAGGTAGTATAGCATTGTATTTTGCCTGTGACTGTTTTAAAGTTTTCTTTTTTGCCATCAAACATCACATGTTTAGTATGTTCACACAAGAATAAAAACTGAATTATCAATTCACAAAAAAAATAATAATAGTTAAACATTGCAAACTGTACTAAAGCTGTTAGCGTAACTGACTTAAATCAAATTGAATATGGCTCAGTTGCATCAATATGACTGACCAACAAATACGACTGACTCGGACTTCAATAAATACGACTGACAGCGGCGACCACGGGGTTTATGTGTGTGTGTTTTTACATCTAGCTTGAATAAACAACTAACCCAGAGTATCTGTCACTGGCAACACTGCCATGCCTCATGCATTTACTCTTACTGGCTGGTGTACACATCATTCCAAAAAAAAATGGTTAATGATCCCTATTGTTTTGGAACTACAATACAGGATTCTTTAGGATTTATGCCACTTTGTAAATTTACCAAACTCAATCATTATTATTATTTAGGTGTCCATTAATTATATGATTTATTAAATAAATGATAAATGTTAATTATGATGGAATTTTAGAATGTCATGTAAAAAGAAGTGACTGGATACATGCTGGAAACATAAACAATTTCATTAACTGCTCATTTGTTCATGGACATATTCAAATACTGGATGTATCATTTGAGGGGTATTTTTTTAAATTTTTAAATGTTTCTAAATTCATTTGCTAAAATTTTGTTAAAAGGAGATGAATTTTCCATAGAGATCCCAAGAATGGAATTCCTTCCATGGGTGTTGATTCTCTTTATAAAATGGAAAGTCTTGAGGAAATCTCAGATTATCTTGATATCAACACTGATCATCTTATGTTAACAAATCTTACATTTTTAAAAGCTTTAAAAATTATACACGGAAGACAAACTAAAGAGTTTGTTTGTTTAATTTTTTTTGTTTTTGTCAAATAAATTCTTCGAAACTGTCAACATAGCTGTATTTAATAGTTAATAGTTAATTTAATGCTCCATCATTAATAGTAAAATTATAGGATTATAAACCTATATCAATGTAAGATCCACAAGACATTTTAACTTTATTTCTAAAGCTGTAATATTCTTTCAAATTACCAAATAGACAGCCCTGTGTTCAGTCCTTACATTTTGAATTAGTGTTATACTTTATTATGATTCATAGTTAAAATATAAGATAATAATAATTGAATTTTTATTCAAGTATTTAAAAAGTTACTTAATCACCATTTTGATTTAAAATGACAAAACTGAATTTTTATTGCAAATTTTTCAAAGAATTCTTTCATAATTTAAAGAAACCTAAATTGCTATCCAAATTTTAATGTTTCATCGGATCAGAAGCAGGTTTTTACAACTTTTTTTTACATTGTTTGCATGTTTTCAAGGAGTAGGTCACTTACCATCTATCGTACAAAATTGGAGTTTCTTGGTATGGAAAGTTTGGAATCAATTAAACATGGTGATGTGTTGATAGCCAAAAACAAAAATCTTTGTTATGTTGGGTCATTTAATTGGTCATCAGTGCTGACTTCTAACCATCGTGCAACGGTAGATATTATGAATAACAAGAAGAAACTTGATTGTGGTAGGTTTAACGTATTTGGAACTTCTTCTCAACTTAAAAATTTTTTTTTACAATGTTTAACGTGGCGTTAATTGTTAGACTTCTAAGCCACGAATCAGTTTATCCAACTTTTACTTGCTCATGGGCCTATTTAGACAGAACAACCAGAGGCAGTCATTTATAGGTGCCTACCCACACCCCTTGCAGACGCTGGTGACGCCGGTGGGATTCGAACCGCCGACTCTCAGGTCTACAGGCAAATGCCTTACCGCTATACCACCAGCGCCCGCCAGATGTTCTTATGTTTTTAAAATATAATTGATTTTATTTATTAATCGAAAGCATGTATTAAATTTAGTCCAGTTCTACCAAATTTCATGTACACATTTGTTTGATAAATAATAAAACTTTTGAATGAAGAATCATCAAATATTTATAATTAAATATAAAAAATCAAATGTAAATAATTTAGCAAATTTGACTAATTTATTGAATTTTATTAAATAGACAATATAAGCAAAAAATAGATTATTAAATGGTTAGTTAACTTAATTAAAATAAATTTCAATTATTTTGTCCAATAAAATAAAATGAGCAAGACAAAATATAATACAATAAATTTGTAAATGTATAAAATCTACTCATTTATTCTCTGAACCTCACTCATTCACTCACTCACAAACAAACGTTCAGGTGACTTAACAAGGTTAAGTATTTGTTTCAAAGTGAGCTAGTACATATAAACTTGCAAGCATTCCAGCAATGTGGTTTTTACATCAAAAATATCATTTAAAATTTTTTCTCTAATCAGTGGTGCATGGCATATATCTTTCGTTATATAGTTATATACGTTGTGTAAAAGTGTCTATTTCTATTGAATCTAATATTTAAAATATAAATTTTTTTTTTAATTATAAAATTTATTTGAGAAAGAATGTTAGCTCTTCATGTCTTAGTAAGCTAATTGTTTGCATTTAGATTTCTATTGGTATGTTGTGTGTGAGTGCTCTGATGAAGACTTATCTCCCAATTTTGTCTGCGTGTGATCGGGTCAAACCGTTTTGTTGTGAATGTGTGCTCACTTGCAGATATATACAATGGAATTATGAAATTCTGTATGCAGAAGTATCTCAATTATTTTAATAAATCATATATAATTATATTGTTATACGTTTACAAAGCACAGTGTCGATCAAAAAATCAAAACGAAGCATAAAATAAAAAGTGAAGGAGATTGAATGTTTGTTTATGTTTTTTTCCTGTTTGCTGAGCAGAACAGGAAAAGCAGGTGTGTTCCGAGGAATGTTCCAGCGATGGATGCACGGGCGGATTGAATACTCATTGTAGAGCATGTCTTCATTTTCAATTCGAAAACTACTGTTTATCCAGCTGCGAGAATCAGACATTTGCTAGCAGCCTCTACTTAGTCAATGGTACTAATAAATGCTCTCTATGCAATCCTCAATGTAAAGGAGATTGCTCGGGTCCCGTGTGTATTATTTTAATTTCTTTTTTTTAAGAGTTTTTTTATAAGAAATAAATGTTTTAAATCGTTATGGTTTTTTATGATTATTTATTAATTTCAGACAAACAAAGACTGTGAATATGGTTGTGTTAATTACAAAAAAGATGATCAGTGCGTGGATTCTTGTGAACATGGAACATATCTACATTATAACAAATCATGTTTAAGTTGTTCAACACTTTGTTTTGATGGATGTTCAGGTAATGGAACATGGCTTGGTGAAGGAGGTTGTAATAAATGTAGATTATCCATAATTGACGAAAATCTTAACTCACCTGTGGGTACTTTATCTAAAACATTTAACCTTTCTCTGGCCTGTATTGATTTTCAACAAAAGTGTCCACCTGGTTTCTATTTGGATGAGTATCCCAAAGAAGTTGATAAAAAATTAAGCATTTTTGTACGTATTTTTTTCTAAATCAATAAAATAATAAAAATTTGAGGTCTGTAAGCATAAATATTCACAAAGATTTAAATATTTGTAGGGGGCTTGTAGAAAGTGTCACGAAGAATGCATTTCTTGTAGTGGTCCTGGAAATTCACTGGAGTCATGTTTCACCTGCAGAAACCTGCTTGAAAGAAATTTGTGCGTGGCTGAATGCTCCAAGGACTTCTATGAAATTGATGATGTTTGTGAAAAATGCGACCCATTGTGTTCATCCTGTTTAGGACCAACTTCCTCTAATTGTACTTCGTGCACTAATTTTGCACTTGTGGAAAATTTCTTATTGTTCTCCTTCAATGAATCTTTGTTAAAGGTTAGTTTTAAGGTCAAGGTTATAAATTTGAAATCTTATGTAATGAGGAAAACTGATGGGCATGTAGAATTTAGCATTAAAATTTAAATGTTTTATTTGCAGTTTAATTGTACAAAAGAATGTCCTCCAGAAGTTTCATATATACAACCAGTTGCCTCTCATTTGCTCTGTGTACCACAAGAGTTTGCAGAACGGTCATTTTAAATTCTGTGTTGTTCTAACTAGAAACAGTGATTTTTAGTCATGATGTTTCAGTTACCATAAAATTTATTACATTTTTCAGTTATTAGTTAAGTTGTTTTTTTCACAAAGACATTTTTTGGTGAGATAAACATAAAGCAATTAATTTCCTTATTTTTTTTAATTTAAAAATATTTTCAGGTTTTTTTGCATTTTTCAACCGAATATATTTTTTTTAGTTCTTTTTGCGTTTTATTTATTTTTGAATATTTGAATGTATTTAGAAAACTTAAGATACATAGGTTCATGCTGTGCCAAATGCTCTAAAGTAAAGCATTTGGCATTTCAGATTTTGTCAACAGGTGTGTTCTAGCATTTCTTTTGCTGTAAAATAGTTCTAATTGTGTGGTATTAAACATTTATTAATGCTACTAAAATATTAGAAAAATTTGATAAAAATATGTTTTAATTTAAATCATTTCATAATTCACTAATGTCTTAAGTTTATGAATGTGTCAATAATTTTCACATGGAAATTGGTATTTATCTAAAAATTACAACATGAATGAATGTTAGACAATCGTTTTAGGCGTCGCGTAAGTCCATCAATGGATCTCAAGGCCACCGAACAAGTGTGTTTGATGATGGATTATAGCTAACGAGCTAGAGTTTTGGGTAGCCCGACTAACGCTGAGTTGCAATAGTCAAACTTGAAAAGAACCAAAGAGGTAATAAGTGTTCTGGTTGCGAACGCAAGAAAGTATGCTGCGACGGCTCTGATCTGTCATAACATCATGAAGCACACACGTGTAGTATGACTAACGTGGGTGTCCATAGTTAGGCCTGAGTGGTAAAAAACGCTGAGGTCTCGAATCGAGGACGATGGCAAAATATAATTGTCACCCAGGCGGATAGGAAAGAAAGGACTCCGATGTCGAGTTGTGAACCATATTACTTCTGATTTCTTGGAATTGAGCTGGAGGCAACTCGATTTTATCCATTGGTAGACATCGTCAATGCACGCCGGGACCAACGCAGACAACGTAGTGATGCTTTTGATATCACAGTGGCCATAGACTTGCTTGTTGGCGGCGTAGGAGTGTGACAGCAGGCCGTGGTCGGCGATGACGCCAGGAATCACAAAATTATATGTGTGTGGTATTTTAGGTACAAGCAACATATGGAGAGTTTTTTTTATACTTTTGAAGATTGTATTTAAATGAATAACTAATTATGGTTTAGAATCTATTTTATAAAATAAATTATAATTATACTCAACAGGCCTTTCAGTCACATTTTTGTATGGGTCGGTCCGTTTGTTACAATTGCTGTATTATTCATTGCTATATTTGTTTATCAATCTGTATCTTCAAAACGTAAATCTCAGTGCTCTGATGGCAAGTTAATTGATGGTGAACTCCAGTGCCAAGTGGTTAATACTTGTTTTGTTATTTCTTGAATATAAATTTTTTTCTTGCAAGACTGAGTGTTTTAGTAGTTACTCGTCCAACTTTCTGGCTCTTTGAATAGTTCATGTTTTGATTTTTTAAATAAGCCTTAATTATACTTTTTATAACAAATTTTGAATTTGACCTTCTTGTTGACCTTATAACTTTCAGTTTCAGTTTTTTATTTTGTGTTTTATTTCTAAGAGTGATTTTAATTCAACTTATGTTATTTTGTCTAAATTAGCCTTTGAGGGAAACTTTCGTGAAGCCTGACATGTCTAGGCTGAAGTTAATTAAAGAAAGTGAATTGAAACGAATCAATGTCATTGGTTCTGGTGCATTTGGAACTGTTTACAAGGTTTGAATGCTTGGTTTTTTTGCTGCAAAACTATTAGGGATACAATTTGTTGTAAATAATAAATTTTCATCATGCAACTGAATAAATTATTTCACCAGAAACTGAATTTTTAAATTTTTGCCGTTTCCATGTTAAATATTGATTTGAATTATAAAATAAATGTGCATGAAAGAGCAATAAACAATTATTGAAGGGATCCTGGCTGCCTTCCGGAGAAAAAAAGAAAATTCCAGTTGCCATAAAAATCCTTCAAGATGAAAATTCACTCGGCCAGCACGACCAGGCTCCCTTACTGGAGGAAGCTCGGATCATGGCATCTGTGGATCATGTGTGCTGCGTGCAAATTCTTGCCGTCTGTATAACCGCTCAGATAATGCTCATCACTCCACTGATGCCTCTTGGTTGTTTACTTGAATATATAAAAAAAAACAAGTCTCAAATTGGATCGAAAATTTTGCTAAACTGGTCTCTTCAGATTGCTAAGGTGTTTATTTATTGCTGTTACAATCTGTCATTTCAGGAGAGTTTTGTTTAAAAAGTTAAATTAATCAACAACAGGGCATGTTTTATCTTGAACAAAGCGGAATCGTTCATCGGGATTTGGCGGCTCGTAATGTCTTACGTTAGTTTATATATAATCAAATCTCGTAATGTCTTACGTTAATTTATATATAATCAAATCTCGTAATGTCTTACGTTAGTTTATATATTATCAAATCTCGTAATGTCTTACGTTAGTTTATATATTATCAAATCTCGTAATGTCTTACGTTAGTTTATATATAATCAAATCTCGTAATGTCTTACGTTAGTTTATATATAATCAAATCTCGTAATGTCTTACGTTAGTTTATATATAATCAAATCTTGTAATGTTTTATGTTAGTTTATATTAGGGCTGTGCCGGTATGGTTTTTTTTTTGCCGGTACCGATACCGGTATTTCCGGGCCAAAAACCGGTACTACCGGCACCGGTATAATGTCGAAAGCCTGAAAATGGCTAGATATAGTGTTTGAAAGTACGTTAGTGTTACCAGAGATGTAGTACTTGGTACTCGTACTGGAGTACAATTTGAGTACGTTTTTTAAGTACTCATACTTGGACTTGTACTCAAAGCCTTGGTACTCGTACACGTTATTCCACTTAGTACTGAGTACCAGAGATGTATTACTTGATACTCGTACTCGTAGTCGAATAAAACTCGAGTACGTTTTTTAAGTACTAGTACTCGATACCATGGTAATCGTACTCATACTCGCACCATAAGTATTCCAAAATCTCTGAGTGTTACTGTATTCGGTCGGTTAGTGCTATGTTATTGCTAAGAACCGTTGTCCATATTTGAAGTGTAGTAAACAATGGGCTTACAGGTAAATTGTATTGCCCATCCTGCTGCTGTATGTCTTTCACTTTTTTACCTTTTATGCGTGACGTGCTGAAAGTCGATTGTTCAATACCGGCACCCTTCATACCGGCGGAACCGGTATTTTCCGGTATTGCCAAATACCGGCCGATATACCGGCACAGCCCTAGTTTATATAATCAAATCTCGTAATGTTTTATGTTAGTTTATATATAATCAAATCTAATCTATTATATAAAATAATCTTATCTATTTAATTGGTGTGTCATTTTTAATATTTTCACTGACATCAAAGCAAATATAATTTTTTTTAGTTCAAAGCATTAATCAGGTGAAGATAACAGACTTTGGACTTGCAAAAATGGTCGATTCTAGTGATGGACAGTTCCACTCCAGTGGTGGCAGGGTATAATAAGATTTTATTTTATTAGTTTTTAAATCAATTACTTAAAAATGTGAATTAAATCTGAATATGCTATAAAATTGCAAATAATTAAAACAACTTAAAAATAAACCATTTATAAATGTCAAACATGCAGCTTCCAATAAAATGGATGGCTCTTGAAAGTATCAAAGAAAGAATTTTTTCACACAAAACCGACATATGGAGCTATGGTATGCAGCACGTGGTTTTCACTCAGTTATTTCCAAACATGATTTCTGAATAAATAACTGTTTAGTTGTTACAACTAATTTGAATTAGGAGTAACCTTGTGGGAGCTATTCACATTTGGTCAGCAGCCTTATGAAAATGTTGTTGCTGCAGCTGTGTTGCAACTCCTTGAAAAAGGCGAAAGACTACCTCAACCTACTGTCTGCACAATAGATGTCTATATGATCATGATAAAGTGTCGGTTTATTTTGCATTTTTAAGTTTTCAAATGTTTTCCTTTTTTCAAACTGCCTGCATATTTCAAAATGCTTTTTATGTATGAGCAGCTGAAAATTATAAGCCTTGGTAGGAAGTTTACTTGAGAAATTTCTTCAGTCTGAATGAGCTCAAAGTAATTAATATCTGTAAGATGATAGTTTTTATTGAAGTTTTACTCAATAAAATCATTTAGGCTGGCTTGTGAATGCTTCTAGCAGACCAGGTTTCATGGAACTTATTGAAGAGTTTTCTAAAATGGCCCAAGATCCTGGTCGATACCTTTCAGTTCCAGTATGTTAACATTAAAGTGTTGTTTGACATTTTTCTGTGCTATATAAATAGTACTTTCTGTTTATGGTTTGTATAAAAACTTGTATGCCTTACAATTTCTTATATATTGAATATTTATGTGTGAAAAAAATACATGACGTTATGTTACGACAAATTAGAACATTAGTATTTTTCAGCTTGATAGGTATGTTCGGGTTCTTGCTGGTCCTACCAGTTCGAGTTTTTCATCAGAAAGCTGTGAACAAACAGCTAATGATGTACATGTAACAGATTGTGCCCAGTCAAAATGTATTGGCTACAACAAAAGAGGTCAATCGGATTTGAAAGTCTCTTTACTTCAAAAAACGTCTAAAGTATGACCTAACTATAGACATTACGCATGTTGAATTTAAACTAAGGATTATATGTCAGATTATTTTTAAATGTAAGGATCCTACCATTCACCGAGCTCATAATAAAAATTTAATTTTTCAGTCGAGTCATAAAATAGTTTCGTGCAAACATCTGCCAGTAGTTCCAATGGAGGAGATGAGCGAACTGTCACAACCAAGTCGACGATGTCACACCACTCTTTCTCTTCCGAAAGAAACTTCCTTCAGCAACAGCAGGTACAGTCCAAATCCTCGTTTCGACAAAACGAGTCCTCGTCGCAACATATCTTCGTTGGTTCAAAAACTGTCTCAGTCGAAATCATTTCCTGCACAGTTAATTTACTCTCAAACTAAGCATAATAATGTTTCATGGCCTCAACCTCTTGAAAACACAGATTATCTACTGCCGAACAATGCCAATCCATTTTATTTACAGTTGATCGAATTAGGTAATAATTGCTGTTTATTATTTAAATAATTAGAATTTCAATGCTGTTCATTTAAATAAGAGCTGGTCTGTAACAATCTCTGATAAATATTGCCCTAGATATCTTATATGACAATTATGAAAAAAATTCATATTTAATTTAATGGTGGGTTGTTAAGTAGTAATGTATTCGCTTATGAACAGGTGATGATAACAAGTACAGTCCTAATGAACCTGATGTGCAGCAGGCCATAAATGAAGAAGCTTTTCAACGACACGATCCTTTTAATTCAAGCTCTATTTCTTTCACTAATCATGAATATTTTGAAAAAAAAAAGTAGTATTTGCTACAAATTTAAACAACAACAGTTGATTTATCCATAGATATCATAAGTATATATCGTAGTTATATATCTATGGATTTACCAGTTTTATAGCTTCAATCTCTATTTCACTCTAATACTAGAACATTTTATGACGTGTTTACATTTCTATTTATATCTGTTTATGCAAACATGGGCGCCCGCAGGACTTTCTGCAGTGGGGGGCAAGCTTTTTATTTTTTTTTTCGCCCCTTCTCTCTTATTCTCTCAGATTTATTTTGTTTCATTCCAAAATTGTGTAAGGTCTTGGGACTCAATTGAGCCCCAAGAAAATTTTTGAAATTTTTTTTATATTGGGTATATAGAGTACAATTTTCAGTTACTTAATTTTATTTTACATCATAATAAAAATTCCAAACTGTTTTAAAAACACGCTGAAAATTACAAAAATGCTTTAGTTGGAAAGGTTTATATCTCCTACTAAGCCAAATTGTCATTGTTGGATAGAAATTTGTGTACCTTTAAGGCTTTACAGAAAAAGTTGGAAAAATTGTATGAAAATGAGAGGAGACAATCAAACAAAAGTCATTCATCAGTAAAAGCCCACACTAATGTTTTTTGGAGGCCTATTTACACAACAGCCCCAGCACTGCCAACAGCTATACATGAGCTTATTAGCTAATACATGCTTAAATAAATATTATACTTAGAATAAACCATTTAACCAATGGTGGATCAGTTATTCTGGATAATTTTCACGAATCAAAGTGTTTAGAGAAACGTGAATGGAGTAAAAAGTAGAGCTTCGGGGTGGATGCATCCTCAAAGATAATAATAATGATGATATCGATATAACAATAGAAGGAGTCACAGTTGTTACTATTAATTGTAAATGTTTTAATTATAAATATTTTGTCTAAAAAAATTTAAACCATAAATCCAAGGGAGGCAAGTGACCCCCTTGCCTCCCCCTGCGGGCGCCCATGTACGCAAAATTATTTAGTTACTATTCAATTTTATTGAAAACAAACATCTGGAATTAACAGTGCATTATAGTTAAAAAAAATTCTGAACTTTATATTTCAAAAGTATGGTTGTATCATAATTAAAAAGTTTGACCAATTTTGACACACATTATGTGCGATTTTAGTAAAAGGGTAGTAGATAAATGTATTGTTATAATATTTATAACTGTACTCTGGTTCTTTATAAATGGTCCCAAGTTTATTACAAAACTTCATCAAAACCTTGAGTCTTAGTAGCCGTAATTAAGACTGATCGATTGAAGTTACGTATAATCAAAAAACTTGTGCTTCCACATCAATGTTCCCCAAGAACGAGAACAGCTTGTCCACCTTTGAGTAGGCTTTGTTTGATTCGCTTGACCAGGTCGAAAAGAAAGGGGTCAATAATCACCAGGAAAGTGGATATTCTGAATTCTTAAGAGCAAGACATAGTGACAAATTCAGCGTTTAGGTCATTTGCTGTTCGTCGGAAGTACTGTTTTCGTTTCTCAGTGAACTGTACATTCCCATATAGGGAACAGTGCATAATCCTTCAGTAGCTTTTAAATTGTGACATCTTTAAATTCAGGAACTCAGCAATCATCATACACAATGTAGTTTTTGGAATATTACACTTGCATAATATTTTTTTCATTATAAAATTTTGAGGCCCCCCCAAACTCGGAGGCCCTGGCGCAGGTGCGCCATCTGCGCCATGGTTAATCCGCCACTGCCGAAGAGGATCATTGCCTCCATAATAATTGGCAAGGCGATCAACATGAATGACATCATTGATCTTTTTACCTCGTTTTTCTTAACTTGCTTTCTTTTCTGTCTGTCTTTTTTCTGTTTGTCCAAGGATATATATATATATATATATATATATATATATATATATATATATATATATATATATATATATATATATATATATTTCAAATAATTAGGAACAAGATGTTCTTTCAAACACGCTTTATTAAAGACTATGGCCCATTTCTTATTACAAACTTTTTCTATCAAACGTGAAACTTTTCGAAAATCGGAAATACCAAGACACTTTTGAACAAACTGGTATATATTTTTATTAATGTTATGGTCATGAGCTGACCTGCAGGTTTCGGCTTTATTAGCCATCATCAGAACTCATAAAACTAATTTACAGCTACAACGAAAATATATAAAGTGGTGTGGCGAGACATATCAGATATGTTTACACATCAATCGAGGTCAAAGTACAAAGAAGAGTAAAAGCAAATTATGAAAACCGCTAAGAAACAACCAAAAATGTTTTGCCTCGGAGTAAATAAATAAACAAAAAATAAACAAAAAATAAGAAAAAATAAAAAATTACATGTGTTAAAATATACAACCAAATTAAGTAGTAAAATATAACTATTAAAAGAAAATTACTAATAAAAGCAAAGAGGTAAAATAATAAAATAAGAATTTAAAGCTACAATTCAAAGATAATAGGATATCGATAAAATTGAGAGTTTAATTAAAAGTTGAAAATGATCAACGTCTACGTATAGTAATATTACAGTTATCGATCAAATGCGGACACATCGCACCAGTCCCATCACCACCACACAGGTCAGCAGTCTCGAGGCCTCGAGGAGGTTGGCTCATGGCTGACAAACCAGTGGAGCACTGTTCGACCGCGTCCAACGCTTCAATATGGTTGGTAGATGGAGGAAAGGAAACAGGACCACAAACTGGGCCGTTGTCGTATTGGTCGCAAGGATGATCATAACTGTGATAAGATACATTTGTAGTCTTGGTTGGCGAACTCCTAGTACGGAGTTCAGATAAATCAGAAAAGGAGATGCGAGGTGTAACAAAAGGAGAATGCGGGAGGACAGTGAACAGCGGAGTCCTTGGCATGTCGGCAGGGCACAATTCGGTTGCATTTGGAACATCGATACAGTTGGTAGGGTCTATTTCGTTGGCAGCGTCTATTGCGTTGGCAGACAAAGGAGATAAACCTCGACGAGAAATGGAACCGTTGTCGTACTGGTCACAAGGATGGTCGTAACTGTAATGGGAAACACCTGTAGTTTTGGTTGCCGAACTCCTAGTACGGAGTACAGATAAATCTGAGAGCGAGAGACGAGGTGTGACAAAGGGAGAAAGCGGGAGAACAGTCGATGGTGAGGCCTGTGGCATATCACCATTCACCGGTTCTGAAGAAGGCCGGCAGATGGCCGACGGATCGATAAAGCACTGTTCGATCAAACGCACAGCCTCAATGCAACTGGTATCATCCACAGAACTGGCAGACGGAGGACCAGTAGGCCGATCGCAGTTTGGCAAACCACAAATTTCAATAAGGTTAGCATGGTCCATTGCGCCGGTGGACGGAGCACAAGAAACCGGATCACAACATGGGCTCTTGCCATGCCTGTCAAGTGCATGGTCGTTCAATATGCAAGTGTTGGGGGCAACAGCGGATGACGAGCCCTGCGGCACACCAACGCTGTGGCACTGCAAGTGGTGCCTATTGTTGAATAGTTTAAGGGTCCGTCCAAAATGGTCAAATACTAAAAATTTATATATATATATATATATATATATATATAAATTATAAATATGTGTGTGTGTTTGTCCAAAAGTATATATATAAAGGGTACTGTGAGCTGGTTTCTAAAGAAGGGCCTAATATTGCGAACAAAATGACTTTGAGTAACAAAAATGAGATAACATTAATTTATTAAAAATAACGAAAAGAAAACGTATTATATTAGAAATCAACGTTTGTATATTAGTAAATGAATATTGAATATGACGAGCTAGAACTAGACTTATTTCAACAAGTTTTCGGAAAACTAAATTGAAATTTACTGACAGACCTTCTTGAGGCTTTGGTGTGACCAACAAGCACACAAATTTGAAAAATTTATCATAGCATTCATATGCAGCCACGGAGATACAGCAGATTTATCATCTTAAATAGCATTATTACTATTACGCTGGAGGACGCTATTTCGATTCGCCAAATTCAAACATTCATCGTTGATATTATTGAGTCTTTGATTGATCTTAAATGTTACTCGATATTATTTATTATTCAATCAATTCAACTGAGTTAAAACAACAATAAGTACTATTAGAAAAAATAATATTTATCATTTTTTGTGTACATACGTATTTGTTGGAGCCCCTCTCTTCGTACACACCCCCTCCCCCTCGGTGCGTACGTAATATATGGATGACCCCTAAGGAAGGAGCATGACAGTTCTGCGCCGGGTAAAGGCGCAGACTGCGAAAATGGTAATATTTTAGCCATAACGTGGACTCAATTTACTTATACGCTTGAGCTCGAAGGTAAAAAAAGACTGCTGAAAAGAAAAAATGTGGAAAGAGGTCATAACTCTAAAACTCTTTCAGCTTCAGAAAATCATTGAAGGAACTTCTAAACACATTCCAGCCAAATTTCAATGTGCCTGAAACAGGAAAAATAAATCGATTGCTTATGCAGCGATATGAAAGTGTAGTTGACAATCTGAAAGATGAAATTAAAAAAGCTAGGCGTGTTATAATTTGCCTGGATATATGGTCAAAAAAGTCACTGACTTCATCCTTTTGTGGCATTTCAGCTTGTTATTTTTGTCTGGAATACAAAATCACATTCTTTTTTGAACTTGTATATCATCCCACATCCCCACACTGGGGATATTATAGCGGGCTATCTAAATAAATGCTTTCACACATGGGAGATTCCGATAGGGAAAATTTTAATAATTATCACAGACAATGGATCCAACATGATAAAAGCAATTAAAATTATGAAAGAAAATGAAAAATCACTTGATGCTGCAGAAATAACAGAAGTTATAGGAAAGAAAACATTGAAATTAGCTGTCAGTAAAGAATTAGCATCTGATTTAGATGTGTGTACATTCCTTGTGGTACATATCAATAAAAAATAAAATAAAATTAGAATATCATTTACAGTCATTTTTAATGTAAATCATATGTTGATTGACTTATATAGGCATTTAAAACTGAAAAATGTTTTTTTGAAAACTAAACTTAAACTGAAACTGAAAAGAATTTTTGAAAACTAAACAAACTAAAACTGAAAAGAATTTAAAACTCAAACTAAACTGAAACTGAAATGAAAATCCTAAAACTCAACTGAAACTAAAACTGAAAAGTTTTTGAAACTTAAATAACACTGGTCACGATTGAAGGTCATCTGGGCAAGCCCATTCAGTCTTGTTTATAGTTGTTGTTTATTTAAATTTTTGTCACTTTTTAGTGTTTAGGACCAAAATATACGTCGGCCACCGGGGAGCATATTTTTAAATGGTAGTATGCGGCAATACAGAGAGGTCGACTAGCAGCCTAAGAGGGGCGTGGCTCAAGGTTCTGCTTTAGATATTTATGATTGCTATTTTCAATGTGGCACTAAAAAGCTATAGAACAGAGAGACGAGCTGGTTTTATATATGTTACTAGCAGTGCCCGTAGCGGCTTCGCTCGCATAAAATTAGAAAGTTTGAACCGTGCATCCATAGTAGAGATCAATTTTTTAGGTTTCGGCTCGGCCCGTCGACAACTTAGCCCAGCCCGTTTTAAAAACCCAAACTCCTGGCCCGGCACAGCCCGTCTGAATTAGGCCCGGCCCATTCTTACAGGCCTAGAGGTTCTATATACTTGATGAAAAACTTCGGCCCGTCCCACCTTGACTTCAGGTTTGGCCCGGCCCAACTGAAAACCCTAAAATCACTAAAATATCTATATACTTGATGAAAAACCTCGGCCCGTCCCACTTTGATTTAAGGTTTGGCCTGGCCCGAGTGAAGACTCTAAAATAACGGCTTGGCCCGGCCGGTGATAAACTGGACTTAGCTACTTTTAACCGGCACAAAACTTCAAAATACTAATTTTTACATTTGTAGCACTTGCAGTTTTTGAGTAGCAGTTATTTTGAAATCAAATTACTCTTATTTCCACCCGACATTAGAGGTCCTCAAAACCAAATTTTTTTAAAATGTTGAAACACTTATATCATTATTTTTTGAGTAAATACTAAATACTAATTTTGACATCTATAGCATTCACAGTTTTTGAGTAGCAGTTACTTTAAAAACCAATGAAACCTTTTTTTCACCCCACATTTGAGTTCCTGAAAACCAAAATATCAAAAAATGGTGAAACACATATATCCTTATTTTTAGAGTAGAAACTAAATACTAATTTTTACTTTTGTAGCATTTACTGTTGTCGAGTAGCAATTACTTTAAAAACCAAATAACCCTATTTTCCACCCCACATTTGAAGTCCTGGAAACCAAATTTTCAAAAAATGGTAAAACACGTATATCATTATTTTTAGAGTAGAAACTAAATACTAATTTTTACTTTTGTAGCATTCACAGTTTTTGAGTAGCAGCTACTTTAAAAACCAAGTAATCCTATTGTCCACCCCACATTTAAGGTCCTGGAAACCAAATTTGTAAAAAATGGTGAAACACGTATATCTTTATTTTTAGAATAGAAACTAAATACTATTTTTTACATCTGTGGTATTTACAGTTTTTGAGTAGCAGTTACTTTAAAAAACAAATAACCCTATATTCCACCCCACATTTGAAGTCCTGGAAACCAAATTTTCAAAAAATGCTAGAACACGTATTTCATTATTTTTGGGGTAGAAACTAAATACTAATTTTTACTTCTGTATCATTCACAGTTTTTGAGTAGCAGCTACTTTGAAAACCAAATAACCCAATTTTCCAACCCACATTTGAGGTCCGGGAAACCGAATTTTCAAAAAATGCTAGAACACGTATTTCATTATTTTTGGAGTAGAAACTAAATACTAATTTTTATTTCTGTAGCATTTACAGTTTTTGAGTAGCAGCTACTTTGAAAACCAAATAATCCATTTTTCCAACCCACATTTGAGGTCCGGGAAACCGAATTTTCAAAAAATGATTAAACACATATCTTTTTATTTTTCAAGAAGAATCCATATACCAAATTTCAAAAGCCTCTCATTTTTGGTTTTCGAGATATGCATTGTTTTAGAAAAAAGTTTGTTTTCCAGTTTCTTCTCCTCAGGAGCAAAATTTTCAAAAATCTTTTCTTAGTGGATGCTTACGCAATAAAAGTAATATAAGGTCCAAATTTCACGTTCCTAGGATGAGGCGTTTGAGCTCGGCGTTGATTATCAGTCAGTCAGTCAGTCAGTCAGGACATGTTCTTTTATATATATAGATTATATATAACGTATATAAAACCAGCTATATTAAATCAGCTACATATATAATATGGTCGCTTTTTCTTTATGTGGTTTTAACTTAAATTTCAATGTGTTTTATCTGTCAATACCCGTATTAATTTGTTAAGTAAAAATCGATTCAGCTTAGCTCTTATTCAGCGTCTCAGTCTAAATAAAATTTATAATTATTTCTGATTTTTAACTCAACTATTTCAACTTTTATAATATTTAATTTATTGTTTTAACAAAGGGTTCTGAAGATGGCTTTATATAGCTAGAAATGGCCAGTTAATCCTGATTGTTTTATTATTTATCTATTTTTAACTAATAATTTCTTTGATTGCAATTCTCGTCATTTCAAATGGATGAAAAGGGCTTTAAAATACATGTTTACTAGTGGGTAATAATGTTAATAGTAATAATAACATGAATGTGAAGCAAGACATTTACTCAAACTAACTTTGAACTAACTAAATCAACAATTCATATTATTTGCGAGACTTATACACGGGAACGCGCGTCACTTCAAAATCAATTTCGGCAAGTTTTTGGGGTGGGGGGGGGGCACGGGTGCCCCCTAGCTGCGCTACAGCATCCGACATCATTGTGCTTTTAAATTTGTGCATGCTTTCGACTTTTAAACACTTTAATACAAATGACTTTTCAAATTTCAAATAAAGAATATAAATAAATGCTGACTTTGATTTGAGGAAATATACTAAAAAATCTTTAAATTTTAAATGCTTTATTCAATATATTAAATTGTTTAAACTGTGAATTTAATAATTTTTTAGATAACTTTTTAACCAAACTTGTACTTGTACAATTAAGTTTTTAAAACCTACTTAAACTGCGTATCTTTCAACACATTTGCAGGAACCAATTCAGTATTCAGTGACAGGAACAATCGCAACACGCGCCATTCTTTATGATAACTTACAAATATTTTCAAACATCCCGCTAAAATTATAGCCAGGAGGACTTTCTTCATTTAGTTTGTATAAAATTTTAATTATTTTTGAATTAAATTTATATGTTTATAATATATTTGTCTGTTTAACAATTTATTATAAACAACTAAAAAAATGTTATAATTTTTTACTTTTATTTTTTATGTTGTTGGTAATTTATATTTTTTAATTTTTCTGTAATAATATTTTTTAAATTGATTTGAAAGCCATTCTAATTAAAACATAAGCTTGTAGTAATAATAATATTTATTGTTGTTAGTTTTAAGGTCCTTGGTTGTGCTGCCTTATAGAAGCCATTTAGAAAGCATTTTCATATTATAATTGTTTCTTTTTTTAGTTATCTATGCTCTTGTTGAATGTTTGTTTTTTTGTGTTTGTTGGTAATTATGCTGATCGTCTTCCGTTTTCTAATAAGGTATGCATGTTGTAACTCATTATTTTTTGTGGTTTTTAGAAAATTTTTATTTAGCGAATTTATTAGAGAGCAAGCAAAGGCGAATTCAAGAAAAAGCGCTTTATTTGATTGATTGATTGATAGTATACTCCAATACATATTTTTTCGCACTTCAATGCTAATTTTGCTTTGTCGTGATTGGTCGATGCTGTAAGCGAGTTCCCCCCCCCCATTGGATAACATTTTTGTAACCAAGGAAACTCTTTTTTATGAATAATTAACTCCGGCTCGGCCCGTCAAAGTAAATGATCACCTGTTTATTACAACACGTATTAAAAAAAGTATCAACATTTAAAACCTTCGCCATCTTCAGAGTCTGTAAATACATTTGCTTGAAAGGAGGCAAAGGATAAAAAAACATACTCGCCAACAATGGACAAAATACTAGATTCTAGAATGCAAAATATCATCATCATCATCGCCTGATAGAAATAAATTTAAAAGAATGCACAACATCATCACCACAATTGTCCATTCAGAATAAATGTAAAAGAATGCATAATATCATATACAATGTAATCATCACCACAATTGTCTATTAAAAACAAATTTACAGAAATGTTCAACATCATCATCATCACAATTTTCCATTTGGAATAAATTTAAAATAATGCAAAATATCATCATTGTCTAAGAGAAAGAAAATAAAAATACTAGAATGCACAATATCATCATCATTGCCTTGCCCGATAGAAATCAATTTAAAATAGCGCTATACAAATTTTGTTTGATTGATTGAAAAAAATGCACAGTATCATCATCATTGTCTGATAGAAATAAATTTAAAAGAATGCTCTATATCATCACCATCATTGTCTGTTAGAAATAAATTTAAAATAATAATGCACAACATCATCATCATTGTCTGATAGAAATAAATTTAAAAGAATTCACAATATCATCATCATTGTCTAACACAGCGGTTCTCAACCTGTGGGTCGCGACCCCTGACGATTCCATAGGGGTCGCTTAAGACTTATAGAAATTTGAGTTTTTATTAAACAGGCGTTTTAAACCTGAAACTTATTGCTCAAATAGCCATTTACAAAAGTACTTATTCCTTTTCCCACAAAACACTTTTGTGAAACAGGCTTTTCAAGTTTATTAGTAATCAAGTCTAAATACAGGAGTTGATTTAATGCTAAAAATGATTTGTGTTGCGATCTACCAAAAACTTCAAAAATTTTCTAAAATTCAGTCTCCAAAAATAGCTGATGACCGGGGAGGAAGGGTAGTCGGAGGTACTTTTCCATGAATTTTCTAGAATTCTTCACGTTTACGCCTCCTAAAGCAGCTGATAACCGTGGGGTAGTCGAAGGTACATTTTCCAAAACTTCGTCTTTATTTATTTTATACCCAAAAAATTTCTCTTTCAAAAATCCTTGTGGGCAATCGCCCTCCGGCCTCCTAAATAACGCTCCTGAAAAAACCCCCATCCAGATTTTTTGACCTGGTGAAAATGAAGCAAGCACAGCCTTCTCACTGACAATTTAGCAATTCTATTTTGGAGTTGCAGCATTCAAATTTTTAATTAAAAATGATCAATCTCATTTACTTGTATTGTAAAAAATATTGTTGAGAAAATATGCTTTCTTTGCTTGACAATAAGTTAAACTATAGTTTTTTTTTATAAACAATTTATAGTATACTATTTATATAATTAAGAATGGTTAGAAATAATAAGCTAAAATTCTAAAAATCAAAATTATTAAAAAAATAAAATATATTATAGGAGTATGACTGTTGAGTCTACGTGCAATAGTAATTGTTGTAACAATTCAGTGAACCAGAGTAAAAGATGAAGAACCTACAAAATATTATCATTGGGGGTTGCGACAGCATTAAACATTTTGTCAAGGGGTCACGGCACTAAAAAGATTGAGACAAAGAAAATAAAAATACGACAATGCACAATATCATCACCGTTATTTGAGTAAAAAAAACTAAAATGCACAATATCATCATCATCATCATCATCATCATCATCATCATCATCGTCATCATCATCATCATTGTCTGATATAAATAAATTTAAAAAATGTACAATTTCATCATCCACATTTGTTGGCAGTAGATAATCAATCTGATCGCAAGAGTCAAATCTTCAAAAGTAAGAAGAGTCTTTGCCAACTGATGTAGCTGTGTACCCAGTAGCTAAACTTGAAAATTTTAAATTTTATTGAATTTTTTAATTAGGTCATTAGTTTATGTTATTTTTCCTGCTGTTGACAAAATTAATAAAAATAAATAAAAAAAAACTTTTTAAAAACTAGTCTTATGATAAGACTAGGGTGCTCGCTAAATTATACAGATCTGTTCATTAAATTCTAACGGAGCACCCAAGTCTTATCATAAGACTAGTTTTTTTAAAGTTTTTTGATTCATTTTTATTTTCTACTTCTTAGCCTTTACACTTTTTTTTAATTATCTTCACAATTTATCCGACACTCACTATAAATCGAAAATATTTAATTAATATATATATATATTATTATTATTATATATATATATATATATATATATATATATATATATATATATATATATATATATATATATATATATATATACTAGCGGAGTACATGGCGTTGCTTGGTGTTCTTAGAGGTTTTTGTAATGTTTGCCTTTTTTGCTCCAGTTTCCTTCCTTGCAAGCGCTCCGGCTCTCGGTCATTTTCCGTTCCCTGTTGCTTTCCCGCTCACTCTTTCGCTCTCAGTTGCCACCCCCTAAATCCGATACTGCATACATACATACATACATACATACATACATACATACATACATACATACATACATACATACATACATACACACATACATACATACACACATACATACATACTCCCGTTCCCATTCCCGCTCATTTTCACCTGTTCACTCTTTCCTAACTTCTCTTAGCCCATAAAACGTAAAATAGATTTGCTAAAAGTTGTTTGAAGCTTTCAAACGTTGTTACGTAAACTGAATTTGAATTTTATAACACAAATTACCTTTGATGGTCGTACATAGGCACTTTCAGCCTAGAAAGTTTTTTGGCCCACCTGAGCCGGGAGATCGGAGTTGGGAGTCCAAACTTAACATTCTTCCCCTGTATGAGAACTACCTCCTTGCCAAATTTCATCAAGTTCGCTCTCCCGCTCCACTCATTTTGTGACCGATTTTAATTTGTTTTCACAAAAACCTTCTACCATTGCCTCTCAAGCTTGTGTTAACGCTGCACTACGATTGGATGAATGCTGTAGCAATGCATAAAGGACATCTATACTTACATACATAATCTCATTTATATATATATATATATATATATATATATATATATATATATATATATATATATATAAATATATATATATATATTTATATAAATATATATATATATAGATACATAGATTCCCGCTCGTTCTCCCGCTCCGTTCCTTATGTGCCAGATTTCAAATTTTTTTCACAATTTTTTTTCTGTATGAGAACTACATCCTTGCCAAATTTCATCAAGATCGCTCCAGCGGTTTGGATTCCTATAAGAGACAAACTCACACACAGTCATTTGTATACATATACTATACGATATATATATATATATATATATATATATATATATAGTTCCCGCTTGCTCACCCGCTCCGCTCCGCTCATTTTCTGACGGATTTCAATTTTTTTCTCTATATTTAATTCCCCTTGACTCTCAAGGTTGTGTGAAAATTTCATTACGATCAGATGAATGGTGTAGCAATGCATAAAGGACATACATACACACATACATATATACATACAAACATTGATTTATATATATATACTAGCAGTGCCCGTAGCGGCTTCGCTCGCATGAAATTAGAGAGTTTGAACAGTGCATCCATAGTAGAGATCAATTGTTTAGGTCTCGGCTAGGCCCGTCGACAACTTAGCCCAGCCCGTTTTAAAAACCCGAACTCCTGGCCCGGCACAGCCCGTCTGAATTAGGCCCGGCCCCTTTTTACAGGCCTAGAAGTTCTATATACTTGATGAAAAACTTCGGCCCGTCCCACCTTGACTTCAGGTTTAGCCCGGCCCAAATAAAACCCTAAAATCACTAAAACATCTATATACTTGGTGAAAAATCTCGGCCCGTCCCACCTTGATTTAAGGTTTGGCCTGGCCCGTGTGAAGACTCTAAAATAAAGGCTTGACCCGGCCGGTGATAAACTGGACTTAGCTACTTTTAACCGGCACAAAACTTCAAAATACTAATTTTTACATTTGTAGCACTTACAGTTTTGAGTAGCAGTTATTTTGAAATCAAATAACCCTTATTTCCACCCCACATTTGAGGTCCTGGAAACCAAATTTTTAAAAAATGTTGAAACACTTATATCATTATTTTTTGAGTATATACTAAATACTAATTTTGACATCTGTAGCATTCACAGTTTTTGAGTAGCAGTTACTTTAAAAACCAAAGAAACCTTTTTTCCACCCCACATTTGAGGTCCTGAAAACCAAAATTTCAAAAAATGGTGAAACTCGTATATCATTATTTTTAGAGTAGAAACTAAATACTAATTTTTACTTTTGTAGCATTCACAGTTTTTGAGTAGCAGCAACTTTAAAAACCATGTAATCCTATTGTCCACCCCACATTTAAGGTCCTATAACCAAATTTGTAAAAAAATGGTGAAACACGTATATCTTTATTTTTAGAATAGAAACTAAATACTAATTTTTACATCTGTGGTATTTACAGTTTTTGAGTAGCAGTTACTTTAAAAAACAAGTAACCCTATTTTCCACCCCACATTTGAAGTCCTGGAAACCAAATTTTCAAAAAATGCTAAAACACGTATTTCATTATTTTTGAAGTAGAAACTAAATACTAATTTTTACTCCTGTAGCATTCACAGTTTTTGAGTAGCAGCTACTTTAAAAACCAAATAACCCAATTTTCCAACCCACATTTGAGGTCCGGGAAACCAAATTTGTGAAAAATGGTGAAACACGTATATCTTTATTTTTAGAAAAGAAACTAAATAATAATTTTTACATCTGTGGTATTTACTGTTTTTGAGTAGCAGTTACTATAAAAGACAAATAGCCCTATTTTCCACCCAACATTTGAAGTCCTGGAAACCAAATTCTCAAAAAATGCTAAAACACGTATTTCATTATTTTTGGAGTAGAAACTAAATACTAATTTTTACTCTTGTAGCATTAACAGTTTTTGAGTAGAAGCTACTTTAAAAACCAAATAACCCAATTTTCCAACCCACATTTGAGGTCCGGGAAACCGAATTTTCAAAAAATGGTGAAACATGTATCTTTTTATTTTTCAAAAAGAATCTATATACCAAATTTCAGAAAAATGTTTTAGAAAAAATGTTTAGAAAAAAGTTTGTTTTCCAGTTTTTTCCCCTCAGGAGCAAAATTTTCAAAAATCCTTTCTTAGCGGATGTTTACGCTATAAAAGTAATATAAGTTCCAAATTTCACGTTCCTAGGATGAGGCGTTTGAGCTCGGCGTTGATTATCAGTCAGTCATCTGTCAGTCAGGACATGTTCTTTTATATATATAGATATATATATATATATATATATACCCTTGGACAACAGTCAGTCCGATTAAACGAGTAACCTCACAAAGCAAGTTAATATAAGACTAATAAAAATGCTTATTAAAATGTAAATGCAAGTATTGGTACTTATTATTGTTGTTCTTTCTTCTGATGATGGAGAGAGAGCAGTGATGACAATGGTGCAGGGAGAAACCAATGATGATGTTGACAATGGTGCAGGAATCAATGATGATGATGACATTGGTGTAGGAACCAATGATGATAATAACAATAGTGCAGGAACCAATGATGGTATTGACATTGCTGTAGGAACCAGTGATGGTGATGGCAATGGTGCAGGATGATTTCAACGATAGCGATGACAGTTACTTTTTTACATTCTACAGCAGAAGCTTTTGAGTTAGAGATTACATTGTCTTTTAAAACTACTTATTATTTTGGCCCTAATGGCATACATTAATTTATCTTTGTCTTTATTATTTATTATCTTAGATTCACAAAACTGTTTGTAAATATCTCTCTTTTCATTCAACTTTTGTCTGATTTCAGCAAGTGTTGGAACTTGTTTTTTTTGTTTGTAGCATACAAAATTTTAATATATGCTGTGTATGGGTCGCAAACCATTCCTTTCTTCTACCTGCAATGTGGATGGAAGGCACAAGGAGACCTGGCAAAGTTGATGATGTGTCAGGTCAGTGGGTAATGTCTCATTTAAATTAAGTGATGTTGATGCGTCTTCCTGTGATGTATGGGGTCATCCATATATTACGTACGCACCGAGGGGGATAGGGGGTATGTAAGAAGTGAATGTTTTGCGTATAAGTGTGTATGGGGAGGGAGGGGGGCTTCAAAAAATGCGTATGTAAGCAAAAAATGGTAAATATTAATAGAATGAAGCTTTTGAAGAGAATATCTATATTTTGCCCATGGATGTCTATTGAGTCTCACTTACACCACAATTGGGCAAATTTTTTTCTTCTCTCTCTTGCTCATTGCCACGCTATTGTAATTAGGTATGGAAGACAAAACTACAAAAGGATTCTCCACCATATGCACTTTGCTTTGAATATGCCCAGGCAATTTCGAAACTAGTTTATTGCACAGAAGACACTCAAACTTTTTCTGAAAATAAAATTTTTTATTGATTTGTCACAATTTAAACGAGCATTTTGTCAAGACTCAATCATGCTTCAGTGCATGTTTTGCCAGTTTTAAAAACATTTTCCCAGCTGTAACGTCTATCGCTCTTGCGACAGTCATAGCGACTGGAGAAACTCGAGTCGATTAACTATCGAAACAAAGTTAACCACACACTGATTGAGTATTAGTTATTTTATTAACGAATACAGTTCAAAATTATCAAAAACTATCAATCAAACAACACGACAGATAATAACAAGTTCAAGTTCTATCAAAACATGGCGAATCCCTCAAGTAGTCCCTAAACAGCCTTATATATACATTGCCTCCAGGCCAGCCGCAAATATGTAAATTTACAGGCTACAGGCCAAAACATTCAAACAATCGCGCAATGATACATACAATTCAAAACACACAACGTTGTGCAATATACCTTGCACCACCTACGCAGGAAATTCCAAACATATAGGGCCAGGCACGCACACTGGATCCTAAACATGATGGATTTCTTGAAATAGATAGTATGAAATTTATGGCTGAGTTTTATCAACTCAATATTTCTGATTTGCAAGTTGAGTGTCACAGCACTAAAGGTTTAATGCAAAAAAAATCAACGTAATTGTCATCATTGATTGATTTGCTCCAATTTCTTTGGAGACTGATTCAAATTGCTCTGACTGCCGGTGAGCTCTGCTGGTTGTGAGCGTAGTTTTTCCAAACTTCGGATTATAAAAATCTACTTTCGAAACTGTAGGTTTGACATTCGCTTAGCTGACATAAATACAATAGCAATGAACCGGGAACGTGCTGAAAATATTGAACTTGATGATGTTATTGATAAATTTTGTAGTTCACACAACAATCGTCGTATCGTTGTATGCTAATTTAAATCATGTTTTGATGTCTAAGTTAAGTGCTTTGTGTTTGTTTTGAACTCGCTTTTAGAAATATATTTGTATTCCAAAAAACTTGTATTCTTTGGTTATTGTCTAACTACGGGGTTATTTTATAGTGTGTGATGGTACTCTTAAGCGTTCCTTAAGGATGCTTTGGCATAAATTCTGTGATAACATTCCACGAAATTTAGTTACCACCAAATAAAATCACAAGTTTAGTTACGAAATTTAGTAACAATAAATTCACTAGCAAATGCATTGTCGTTATTGATTAACCTTAACAAGTTAAATGCATATGTTAGGTTTGCCATGTTAATGCTTGCCCGACCTGAATTTTGTTTGTCCAAATATTGCCCACCCTCTTCTGAAATCCTAGCGCCGCCACTGTAGTATTGACAGTCAATCAGTCAATGTTTTAACATTGTCAATAAATTTTGTACTTTTCATACCTGTGCGTGCATTTTATTCTTTGTTAATTTTAATATAAGTGTGAAGCCACGCTGCCAGTCGGCGCTATTGACAGTGCGCTCGCTGTGATTGCGATAGCGGGTTTGGAATTTTGATAAAACTTACACTGAGAATAATATCAAATATTTCTAAGATTGACAGTCGGCTTAGGATTCAAATTAGGACTACTTAATTAATTCGATTAGGACTACTACAGTGATTATACTAGGTCTCATTATTACCATCGTACCATATCTATGCATAGTACACTTACTAGGTTAACTGAGTAAGAGTAAAAAAACTAAAAACCATGACTTTGCAAATAATAAAACAAAAAAATCACCTGTAATTCTTGAAGTTCACCTTCTTTTTAAATCGAAACTAACGGCAGACATGACTAAAACAGAAAAATTCGGTCTTATTTTAAGCGCGAATGTTTGTTCTATCCCAACTCTAGCTGTTGTATTTAGTAGTGCCGCAGTCCCGCGCCTTCAGTTGGCGGTTTTTTTTCAACTAAAATTTTAAATAACTATTCCAATTTTTGTATTCTTATTTTATAGCATTTAAAAATTATTCAATTTAAAAAAAAACAATAAATAACGTTATATTTTCCAAATGAAAAAACAAATAAATTGATAAAAGTTTCAATTTAGTTAGCTGAAAATTTTCCTACTTTTAATAAAATATTAACTAGTTAGAATTATTTTAAAGATCTAAGTTAATATTTTTATATTTAACAATTTAAATATTAATCTAAGAGAACTCATTTCTTTTCGCACGTATTAACACAAGATCGCTAGGTACCGAAAGGTCTGGTAGATACGAAGAAAGGCTCTAATTAGTCTAATTACAGAGTAGGTACGTCTGGTACGTCCTAGGACGTCCTTCGTACCTAGCGAACCAAAATGGTCTGATAGGTACGAGTTGAAATCATCATCATCATCATCATCATCATCATCATCATCATCATCATTGTGACGATTCCGCCTTTGCGAAGTCGTCGATATTGCTGGAGAAAATTTGAGTCTAAATAAAGTTTAAGACACTCTTTAACAGTATTAGATGTTTTATTAACGAGTACAGTTCGAAAACTTTATCAAACGACGCGACAGATACAAAAAACAGTTTCAACTTCGATCAAGCAATGGCGAACAATGGCGAACAAGAAGCAGGAACAAGAAGAAGGGGCCGAAGTAGTTCGCGACAGCCTTATAAATACAAGCCCTCCAGGCTACAGGCTACAGGCTTAAACGTTCAAATATTCGCGCAACAATCCAAACACGCAACGTTGTGCAATACCCGATGCACCGCCTGCGCCGGAAATCCCAAAGTTAGATCCAGGCACGCACCTGCGTTTACGCGGGCGTGACATACCTCCCCCCCTAAAGTCGGTAACGATCCTTCTCGTTATCGGCCATATCTTCATTCTTTGATCTGGGTCGATCCGGTTGGCTGAGTGTGGATCCGGTTGACTGAATGGTTTCCTTCGTCGTCGGGTTTCCTGGTGCTCGTCTGGGAACCTGCAAATCCAGAACAGTCGTGACGATGAGCCACACGCGAAAGAAAGACGTGGTCGAAGAACCTTCCGAGCAAGGACAAAGGAGACGTCCTGCAGCTCTTTGTTCAGTGACGCGCTCTTCTTCCTGGAGACCTGCAAATAAAAACTTGCGACCGATCCACTTTATCATTGCCTAGGATCGCCCAAAGAAAGAAATTAACTAAAGAAGGATACAAAGATACTCATACAAACTAACACTAATTTCCAATAACCAAAGAAATACTTAACCAAGGATTAAACACCCTAGGATAAATAAACCTAATTGTAGCCACAGCTACTCCAAACCTAATTTAATCGAGACAGGAAATCAGTTACTAAATATCATAATGATAATACAACACAAAACACCAAATGGTTCTGAGAAGGAAGTCGCGCTCAGCAAAGCATTGCTGACCGACTCCAAACCATAGTCAACAATTCTGCCTAACTCGAGTAAATCTTACTCGTAAGAAAGTACAGTAACTTCATAGAAATTTGCCAACAGCTTAGGAATTGTGCTCTGCCGACCTTCTGAAGTACGTTGGGGATATCGGGAATGGGAAAGCAGTCTCCCTTCGTATAACGATTAACATGACGATAGTCGATGGCTATACGGACTCCCTTTTCTCCCTTAGGTCCCTTCAAAACACAAACCATCGGGCTTACCATGGGACTCTGCGATGGTACAATGACACCCTGGCGAAGCATATCTTGTATCTGATTAGCCACTTCTACCTTCAACAATTCAGGGGTTCTATAGGCTCTCAGGTGTTTGGGGGTAAAGTCAGGAGAAATCGCGATTTTGTGAGATACTACAGAACAAACTCCTAATGATTCTGAGAATATCTCGGGAAAATCATCAATTATGTCACATAATTGTGTGCGATAATCCTGCGAAAGATGGTCCAAACAGCCCTTTGCTACCCTACAACTCGGAGGTTTATCCTGACAAGGATCAAACTTACTTGGAAAATCAATCAAACCAAATTCGTGGTCCTTCTCGTATACTACAGAACAATTATTATTAATGGCGGTTTCTATTCGGTCATGGTATTTCCGAATTTTATTTGCATGTAGATGGTGTTTACAGCCCTCAATTTCCACTAAATAAGAGTATGGTGCTTTCACCTTCACTATTACCCCGGGACCCTGCCATCTCTTCATAAATTTAGACCCCCCTTTTACAGGTGCTAAAATTATTACTCTGTCACCTACACAAAAAGACCTATCACTGCTCCTAACATTATATTTTCGTGCATAGTTGCTCTGCTCTTGGTCTCCTGCAATTTCAGCAAATTCCTTAGCTAACTGTAGGTTTTGTCTGAGATCGGCTAAGTATTTGTACGGATTCTTACCTAAATGAAAAGGTAACTCCTTTTCGTTACTCCAAGAGTCTCTGAGGATAGCAAGTGGTCCTCGTGGCAAAGTACCATACACTAATGTATAAGGAGCAATATGAGTTGTCGATGACGGTTTCTCACGTAAACTCCATAATACAAAAGGAAGAACCTTAAACCACTCCTTAGGATGTGCCTCAACCAATTTAAAAATCATGTTCTTAAGACTCTGGTTACACCTCTCCACTAACCCGGATGCTTCAGGATGCCCTGGGGTGTTAAACCTAGGACTGCACCCCAAACATTTAAGAAAAGTCGTCGTTAACTGATTTTTGAAATTCGTACCACAATCGGAACTAATTATTCGTGGTATGGAAAACGTCATAAAGATCTGAATAAGGATCTCACATACAGATTTAGCATCTAATGACCTTAATGGATAAGCCATCGGCCATCTGGAGAACAAATCGACAACAACCAGGGCATAATTGTACTTGGGTCGGACAGTCACACTATCACCCGCTGGAATTATGGGCCCTATGCAATCCATAACTAAATGATTAAATGGTAGTTCATCTCCCCTTGGAATGGGAGTTATGGGGACTCGGTCTCTTTTTCTAACAGGTGCCCTTAACTGGCACACGGGGCACGACTCACAATAGGTTTGGACTTGTTTCTCCATATCGGGAAACCAAAAGCTGAGTCGAATACGCTGCCGTGTACTCTTGGCAGCCATGTGCCCCGAATAGGGAGCATCATGCCCCATCTGTAACACTGCAAGTATACGACTCCTGGGCAAACACAACTGTTTTATGGAATGACCCCACTGATTCTCCTTGTGAAACAAAAGTCCCCGGTCGATATAAAAGTTTTTACGCTTATCTATACCTAGCAACCAGAAGGACTTCAGTGAAGGACAATCATGTTGCTCTTTAGCAAACGCATCGGGATCATTACTATCGTCTACCCGCTGACAATCATCGTTAATGGTTGTAAATCGAGCGTCGGTTCGTGAATCACTTCCGCCTGCATCAGCACCTGGACAAATATCATCACCCGCAACTACAGAAACACCTATGTCCTGACAAGTATCGGTCTGTGAATCAACTTTCCTAGCATCAGCACCTGGACAAATATCATCACCCGAAACTACAGAAGCACCTATGCCCTGACAAGTATCGGCCTGAGAATCAACTTTCCTAGCATCAGCACCTGGACAAATATCATCACCCGAACTTACAGAAACACCTATGTTCTGACCAGCATCGGTCTGTGAATCAACTTTCCTAGCGTCAGCAGCGCGAGAAACACCTTCACCTAGAATTAATGCAACATCTGGACTATGCTCATCATTACGAGGTTCATCTAAAACAAAATATTGTGAATTAGTTATTTCAAGACTGGGAACATTCACATCAGAGTCATGTGCATTTTGTTTGTTCTTAATAGGGTATGCAACGGTATCATACAATGATATCGTTTTCAATAAATTACTTACGGAGGG